>JBAWJQ010005925.1:1200000-1800000 GCA_037783105.1 Bactrocera zonata | reverse complement strand
TTCATTTCACAAAGTGACAGTTTAATAAGATACTACACTAGATTTGCCTCCTCACCGGTTCACGAAAACTCAGAATCGTTATTAGAAGTAAAAGGCCAAAACATTAAAAATTTTTGGACTCACCTCCAAGCGGCTCATGACGCCATACTAGAATCTCACGATTCAGACTTGCCACATAATTTTAAATCATCGGATTATGATATTTACGAAAACTGCTTAGACCAGTATGAAGAGACAAAAGCTAAGATCTCCGATCAACTAATGCTCATTAAAGCAATTGCACCTTCTCCCCACAGTAGAGTAGAGTTGCCACAAATAGAGATCCACCTCGAGGTGCCCGCATGTGACACAGAAACATTCTATGGAGGTTATGAAGAATGACCGTCCTTCTGGGACATGTTTACAGCCGTTTACATCAACCATCCAGAACTATCAAACGCACAAAAATTGTATCATTGCCGATACAAGACAAAAGGTCAAGCAGCCGTCATAGCAAAACAGTTCGCTCTTAATGACGATAATTTCAATTTGGCTTGGAAAGCTCTGAAAGCAAGATGTGAAAACGAAAGAATACTGGTCGATAAACAAGTAACGACACTAATGAACTTCCCAAAAATTAAGAAAGAAACAAGTGAAGAATTCATCAAAATAGAATCCACTGTTTCTAATTGCTTGTCGATTCTGTCAAAACAAATTATTCCCACAGACAGCTGGGACCCAATTCTGGTAAACATTTTCACCGCCGGATTACCAGAAAAGTCGTTACTTCTATGGGGGCAATCGCTCTCATCACGAAAAAAATAATTCTGTGCCGCAGCAATGTATCAATTGTTTTCGCAACGAAAAAATTAATTACAAAAAGTACGAAAACCCCATGTTATTTAAATGGGAAATAAATCGTCGTTGCGGCAAGGGTTATTATCAAATTAAGAGCTTATATGGGTTTCATAATTTTTTTTAGGGCATTTACTAAAAATATTGAGGGCGCTGCAGACTCAAAAATAAATTTGGTAAATAACGGACACCTTAATATACAGCAATATGCTCAAAAATGTTAGCACAAAGGAATAATCGTTGACAATTTCCTTTAATCGAAGCACGTCCAAAATGAAATGACCGCATGACTTAACAATATAACAATTTGATAACACAATCCCCATATTAAAAATGTAAGTTTGACGCAAAAATCTACATTAATATTTATTGAATATATTTTTAACCAAACTTCAAAAACTTCTTCTTGGCAACCCTGGAGCGAAGTGGAGAAAAATAAAGTGTGAAAGAAATAAATTCAATAATTTGAAATATATACAAGAATACAAATAAACAACTTGTTTGTATACGAAAATGTTTTTAACGGAGATTGACTGGAAGTTGAAGTGCGGTGAGATGATTGAGTGGATAGGCTGTTGCACCTGCTAAAAGTTTCTCAGAAGATGTAAGGCAACCTATACCATTTTTTCTTATTGGACTTTGACCAGCAAAAAGGAATTTGGAAAAGTCATACCATAGTTTAAGCTTTATTGTTATCCATCACGAGAACCAAATTGTATTTCATTTCTTTAAGTTAAGCTTTTTTATATAATATATATAATATATAGCTGGATTATGCTTCGTACCCCGCCCCCTGAAGGGGGTCAGGAAATACCAACAAGCCAACTGAAAAAATTAGTTTGCGAAATAGATGAACTGAAACAAAAATTGAAAGAATTAAAACACTTATGCGAACAATTAAAAAGTGAAAATCAAAAGCTTAAGAACAACAACAATCGCCCACTTGTGCCTAATTATAGTCAATCTCAATACGAAACTGATGAAGAATAATTAGCTATGGAAACACACTAGATTTTAAAGAAAAATAAAAGGCCTAGTAAAAAGCGTAAGGCCGAAGCTTCACCAGAAGTGATCTTAAAAGAAAATACTTTTTCATCGAACGGTGAAAACCATTATTATTATGATTTCGTATATCTCTATTTATAAAGAACTAAATAACCTAATTAAATATAATACTAAAAGCTCATTTGTATTTAAACTATTAAATAACGACATTCATAAAATAAGCGTTACACCAAGTGATGATTACAGATCAGTGACAAAAATGTTGTCTGCGTCGGGAGCTTCATGGTATTCCTTTGAAGACAAACAAACGCGCCCAATAAAGGTTATGATTAAAAATCTCCACTATTCGTGTAGCATTACTGATATTATCGCTGATTTAAAAGAACAAGGTTTAAATGTTATGAAAGTCGTACATAAACTCAAGTGGAAAACACGAGAACCTTTACATGTTTTTTAGCTACTTTTGATTCTAATGAAGACATCTGGAAAATTTGTGAAATCAAACACATTCTTCACACCGTTGTTCTCATCGAGCCTATTAGGAATTCTAAACTTATTCCACAATGTAAAAATTGCCAGGCATTTGGACACACCAAAAACTTCTGTGGCAAAATGTCAAAGTGCGTTAAATGCAGTGGTAAGCACAAAACCATCGAGTGCCAAAACCAACAAAAAATCAAAATGCTGTAACTGTCGCGAAAGCCATCCGGCAAACTACAGGGGACGTATTGTTGCCAAGGAGCTTCAAAGCATTTGTAACAAAGCCTTGAAAAAACAAAAACTTTCCACAAATTTGCCCAGTACATCAAATAATCTACCCATTGGTAATAAAAGTACTGTCAACGAGCAGAATCGTATACAAACAAATAATCAAGCCGGTATGGTCATATGGTGCGCAACTGGGATGTGCCAGTGATGTTAGTATTAATATTATGCAACGTTTTCAAAACAAGGTGCTAAGAGGCATTGTAAATGCCCCCTGGTACTGCGGAAATGCTGATATTCATCAGGACTTAAGGATGAATACAGTCGCCGAAGAAATAAGGAGTCAGGAGGCTTAAGCCACTAAAAAAGGCTTAATGCACATGTGAACGAGGAGGCGAGAAATCTTCTTTTAGACACATGCCGCTCTAGTCGATTATGTCGAAAAAACCTCATAGCTTAGTTGGAAGCTAAAATATAAAGGAATTAATTATATATGTACCATATATGTATGAATATTACTAATAAATTTTATGTAATTTGTTTTTAAGTTATTCAAATCAAACTGTTCGTTAGTTTTTGAAACTAGTTGTAGTGATATCAAACATTGTTAAAGTTTTAAAAATGTTTGTAATAAAAAAAAATATTTGTATCAAAAAATGTGATAAAGAAGAACCGCCGTATGAACAAAGCCTAAACATTTGGGTTGGACAGGAGTCACATGGAGTAAACTATCAGTTAGATGTTCGAAAATCCTAGTAATAGATATATGGGAGGTTCATGTTTTCTCCCAATTGTATCTATTTTAGGCACAAATATACACTGTTATAAGTAAAACCACGTTTTGTAATTTTCATTAAGATAACTCAAATATTAGCCGATATGTGCATAATAAAGTACCCTAGAAGTTCGAAAATCTTTAAACTAGGTATACAAGTATAAAGCTTCAGTGAAGTATTGACCCGATTCAAACCATTTTTGATACACATGTTACTATCGTCAGGAAATGATTTTGCCAGAATTTAATTTGAATATCTCACACTATGACCAATATTTTCGGTCCAAAATCACTATAAAGCCCTCTAACAAAATATAGGAGGTGAAATTTAATGTATCTGCAGTAATTAATTAAGGATTTATAGCGCTTTTAGTAGTTTTGAACAGTACCGTTGTATGTGGATTGACTGGAGTTATCTTCCGATTACATCCAGTTTTGCATTGCCGGTAGGAGTTCTAAGAGTATTTGAGCTAGGTAAGTTTGGTTGTTGTAGGTTTAGTGGTTCGGGAGGATGGAGTCATGTGCAGAAGTTCACGCAAGTGAGGAAAGTTCTCTGATTGTCATTCACTTGGGGAAACATCCCAAAATGGGGACCGAAATATGGTTATCGGTAGTACTAGATTCTAGCATAGAAAAATTCATTAAACCGGATGTCAACAAACAGAAGGAGGGTTCGACGTCGAGAAGCTCCAATCACAACATTTTCGACTCGACTTGCACTCCTGCTATCTGAGAGCATTCATTAACCACTCGGTATAAATGAACTATGTTATGGCATTTCAAGCTCTTAACGTAAAGCTGCATATTAAACTACTTTTTTTCCGAAAATGCAAAAGAAAAGTTGGTACGATGAGAAGTGCTGTGACGAAGCGGAGAGGAAACAGACTGCCTACCTCGCAACGTTAAGATCGACCACAACACGTGCAGGAAGGGATAGATACCGAGAATTGGAGAGGGAAGCGAGACGCATTTGCAGACAGTAAAAGAGAGAGCCCGAAATGCATGAGTTTTAAGAGCCTGATAAGCTGGCCGACAGGGGTAATGCTCAAAAATTCTACGAATAGATGCGGCGATTAACAGAAGGCTTCAAGACCGGAGCTTATGTTGAACCACCAGAGGTGATTTTGTAACCGATGCTCAGAGCATAATAAAATTATGGAGGGAACACTTCTCCAGCCTGCTGAATGGCAATGTAACCAAACAGCCAGGAGAAGGCGAACCCGATTCCCCAATCAATGACGTTGGAGCAGATATTCCACTGCCCCACCATGAAGGAGTTCGAACCCTGGCAATTGTCCGTCTGAAGAACAATAAAGCGGTGGGGGCCGATGGATTGCCGGCCGAGTTATTCAGGGATACGCCTCTTTAACATCGCGTATAAGGTAATATCGAGCGTATTGTGTAAAAGATTAAAACTCACCGTCAACAAACTGACTGAAACTTGTCAGTGTGGATTTAGAACTGGAAAATCGATAGCCGACCAGATAATCATCATGCCCCAAATCATGGAAAAGACCCGCGAAAAGAGAATCGACACTCACACCTTTTCGTCGATTTCAAAGCTGCTTTTGACAGCGCGAAAGAGCTGCTTTTATGCCGCGATGTCTAAATTTGGTATCTCCGCAAAACTAATACGGCTTTGTAAATTGACGTTGAGCAACACGAAAAGCTCCGTTAGGATCGGGAGGGGCCTCTCCGAGCCGTTTGATACCAAACGAGATTTCAGACAAGGTGATTATCTTTCGTGCTTCTTAATCTGCTATTGGAGAAAATAATTCGAGCTCCAAAACTTAACCGAGAAGGTACAATCTCCTATAAGAGTGTACAGTGGGAGCGACTATGCTCTCACGTCACTGTTGACAATCATAACTTTGAAGTTGTAGATAATTTTGTCTATTTTGGAACAAGCACTAACAGCAACAATTCAACGCAAGATAACTCTTGCCAAAGGGGCTACTTTGGACTGAGTGGGCAATTGCGAAGTATCGATTACCAAAAACAAAACACCATAAGTCACTCATTATTCCCGTTCTGATATATGGTGCAAAGGTATGGACGATGACAACATCTCATGAATCTGCCTTAGGAGTTTTCGAGGGAAATGTTCTGCGAAAGATTTATGGTCCTTTGCGCGATGACCACGGCGAATATCGCATTCTACGGAACGATGAGCTGTATGAGATATACGACGACATTGACTTCGTCCAGCGAATTAAAAGACAGCGGCTGCGCTGGCTAGATCATGTCGTACGAGAGTATAGTTAAAATGTTTCTTTTCATCTAAGCTTAGCCCTTTCTTACTTGTCTTGTTTTCATTATAGAAATATGGGTCAAGGAATAGAAATATGAAATAATAATTTTTGCAACGTTGTCTTACCCAATATGAGCATTATTAGTAATAAAATGCTTGCGTTTTTTATCAAAAAATAAAGTATTTCTTGGTTACGTGCTGTCTCATATTCACTAAAATTATGTCCAAAATATCCGTTAGCGGCATAGTTTGGAAATATTCCCGCTTTCTGTCTATCTTCGTATTCCATTTTGTTACAAATATTGAAATTGACATGAGTTTCCAATTTTGTGATGCAATGACAATTACAGTGCCATACACAGAAACATCGATTTTCAGCTTCAACAAAAATTGCGCGAGAAGAAATTGTTGTAGGGCTTTTATTTATCAAAACTTCGGAATTAGCTTTAGATTGATTTCCCGCTACACAATGTGTACTGTTTATGTCAATACCCACTTTCACCAACACTGAAAATTATAAAGATAAAATAATTATAATATTAAATTATGAAAATATAAAATTATTATTATAAACATTGAAATTATAAGTTTGCTTATGGTTGAAGAAACATTTAGTTTTATCGACATAACGTTGGTTTGTATTACGAGAACCTAGGCTACATAGGTAGAGCGGAGGCTCATTTTGGTACAACCGGAACCAATATAAATGTCTGAAAGTGGCCAGAGGTATATATGTACATACATAAATTCCTGATTGTAGGGTGTTGCTTGTTTTTCTATGCCCTGGAACCCATTGTAAGTTTATAGGGAAATAAGATGTTAGATCCACTAATCTTGATGTATTCCACTTTCTTGGTGAAAGTTAGTGATTTAAAAGGCGCTTAGCCATCCTTATATATAAATTACTATAGGACCCGTCCCCGCTTCACTGTGGCTGATACATAGATAATACTACTACTACCTTCTCTATGATTTCTATTAGTTTGTTAATAACTATTAGTAAATGAGATATAGCATTTTTGCGAAGCAACTTGTGTTAGTTTAGTTATGAAGCATTGCTTTTTGGGGAAAAATACTGTTGAAAATTTGGGCTCAGGGAAATCCACCGATGAAAAGATATTTGCTAAGCTGGAAATAGGCGACATGAGCACCGAGGACAATGATGCTCTAAAGAGGCGAAAGCTCTATGCAAAGACGGTGCCTCGGAAGTTTAAAATCCAACAAAGGCAACGAATAACTGATGAGAAGTGTTTGAGTGCTCTTTAATCAGAATAAAACCGAATTTTTGCGTCGGTGTGTGACAATAGAAACATAGCTCCATCAATTCCCACTGGAGGCCCAACGATAGTCATTTTAGTGTACTGCACATGATGAGCCGGTTCTCAGGCGTGGAAAGACGAAAAAGTCAGTTGGAAATATTACGACATCAGTCTTTTGGGATGCACGTGGTATAATACATACTCAACGACTGATGGCTGAGCAAGTTATAATCTATTTCACTGCGTATTTTTCTACTATTCCAAATGCTTAGCAATTGTATTATTTTACGCATATATTCAAGTGATTCCTACAAACATGAATTTTGAACAAATGCTTATGATTTGAAATATAATTTTTGTATTTATGAGTTGTATTAAATTTTAACATGAAGAGATAAAAGGTATCCTATGTCCTTACCCTGGTTCTAAGCTACCTCCCGATTAATTTTCAGCCAAATCGGCTCAGCCGTTCTTGAGTTATAAATGGTGTAACTAACACAACTTTCTTATATATATAATAATGGGTTGTCAATTCGTGTGACACCCATACATCGAGCTTCTTAGTGACTCCAAGCTTCTTCAAATTGTTTATAACGGTTTGATGACTACTATGCCGGTCTCTTTCGACCAATTCAGCGATTTTATCGCAATTTTCGACGACAGGCCTTTCGGAGCGTGGCGAATCTTCGACCACCTCTACACCAGAACGAAAACGTTGAAACTATCGTTGTGCGGTGGAAATGAAAACTGTTTCGGGTCCATAAACTGCACAAGTTTTATTAGCGGCTTGAGATGCCTTTATCGTAGTAGTACTGTAAAATATGCAGTATTTTCTCTTTATTTTTCTCCATGTTTGCGACGCTATAACTCACGAATGACTTAAAAGAAACGACAATCAATCAAGCACGTGTTTGCGCGTAAAATGAGCTTTCCAAAAAGGTATGGCATGACCCGATGCGACGAATAAAACTAGAACTACGCGCCTTCAGCGCCAACTAGCGAAAATACCGCAAGACTTTTTTGACAACCTAATATATAGATTCTTCTTTGTGGGCACACTCCTTTGCAGCACAAAAGTTCCTTTAATTGCTGTGATCTCCGCTTTGAAGGCATTACAGTGGTCTGTCAAACCGAAAGCGGTTTTGACATCGAGTTTCGCTGACAATACAGCACCTACAACTCGATTATCTATTTTGGATCCATCTCAATGGATCAGTGATCGGCAGCCCAGAGCCTGTGACACTCTACGAGCTGTGAGTATAGGTATGCTTGACACAGACTTGTGTCAAATATTATACCGTAGAAACGAAGACGGTGACTTTTGTGATTACAAAAAAAATCATTTTTCAAATATTTAAACTGTTCTCCATCTTTGGCACCACTTATTTTGTGAATCTTCGTTTTCTACTTTGGAAAAGTTTCTAGTTAAGCAGAGCAGTCGGTTGAATATAATCAAATAGAAAATCGTCCTAAGTGTATTCATAAAACATTCACAATCCGGTTAGAGAATGAAGATAAAGCATAAAAAGTTACAAAATAGCATAATAACATAAGCACACGTCTTGCTTGCTTATGCGGTTACCGCGGTCATCACTTAACCTCGTTTTGAAAATCCATTACTTAATTATTCAATCATTCCAGATGTACTCAAGCTGAAGAAATATTAACAAATATGTTTTACTGATAGTAATTGATTCAGTAAACGAGTTGAAATCAATCTTTTCGGTTGCATATACACTCACCAGAAAAATTTTGGATATACGCTAATATCTTATTTCCTTTTTGTTGAGAATACCAAAAGTCGCACTTGTACACATACACATTGTGTGTGTGTGGAAAGGGGGTGAACAATGAAGATCTCAGAGAGAGGCAAAGCTCTCTCTTCTCTTTGTTCTCTCCCTCTCTGCCTAAGAACGTTTTTGCTTATTTTTTGTATGCACATGCGTGCCCTACTTACTTCCTTGCAGACAACGAAAGCGTGCGGTTGTGAAATAAAATTAACTAAAAACGACAGTTGAAGTGTTTTACTATTTTGGCAAATTGGGCTGGTGTGTTTGTGAAGGTTATATAAGAATATTATTATATAAATTCCATAGGTTATGGGCCCAGTCACAGTTTGCAGCTAAGTGCTATAGTGAAATGCTTTGATTGTTAACGAATAAAATAAAAAAAAAATTAAACAATTAAAAACTTGAATCAAACCTAAACAAATTAATTATTATTGGAATTTGTGCTTATAAGTGAACAACGTACATATACATACATATTTGTATAACAACGCACCAAATTGGCGCACATTTTTTTTTAATTTCTGTGCAAGTGTTAAGCAGACTAGCAACACAAATTCTGAGAAGCGCATAACAATCAAAAAGAAGAACAGTTATTCTCGGAAGATGGAAAAAGGAAAGAGAAACATAACACCTTTTAACGGGGAAAAGTATTCTATATGGAAATTTAGAGTCAGGGCTTTGTTAGAGGAAAACGAGTTGTTAAAAGTAATTGATGAGGAACCAAGTGATAAGGAAAGTGATGAAGTAAAGCGAGCAGAAAGAAATGCAAAGAGTCTTGTAATTGAATATTTGAGTGACTCTTTTTTAGTTTTTGCCAACAATGGGAACTCGGCTAAGGAGATTTTTGAAAATTTGGACACTATTTACGAGCGTAAAAGCCTGGCATCTCAACTTTCATTACGCAAACAACTATTGTCTTTAAAATTGAAGGGTGATACTCCACTATTAAACCACTTTCGTTTATTTGATGATTTGGTTACTGAGTTAGTTGCGGCGGGAGCCAAGATAGATGAAATGGACAAAGTGTCTCATTTGCTTCTAACACTTCCAACAAGCTATGATGGAGTAATAACAGCGATAGAAACTCTCCCTGAGAGCAATTTTTACATTAGGCTTTGTAAAGACTCGGCTTCTCGATCACGAAATTAAACTAAAAGGAGTTAGCAAAGACACAAGTGCAAAAGTTTTGCAGGCTATAGGCAATCGAGAGCCTAGGGATAACACATACAAAAACAAAATAACAAAATTTGTGAAGAAACAATTTCAGAATAAGTCAAAGCTTAAGCTGAAGTGTTTTCATTGCGGAAAATTAGGTCATATAAAGAAAGACTGTTTCTTCCTAAAAAGGCAGGCAGGTCTCAACCAGAATGTTCATGTCCAGAGTAATGTTAGAGAGAGACAGGCTCAGATGGCAACAGCAACGCAGCCAGAACGCTCGTTTGCATTTATGACGAACGTAACGGTTAGTGAGAAACAGACTCAGATGGCAGCAACGCAGCTGGACTGTGCTTTCGCATTTATGATGAAATTAGCTAATTCCAGTGAAAAGACAGATGGCGTAGATTTTATATTAGATTCAGGGGCGTCAGATCATATAGTAAATGACATAACTGTATTTTCCGAGTACGAGAATATAAATCCAAGTGTGGCGATTGAGATTGCAAAGCGTGGAGAATTTGTGTATGCTACTGCAAAGGGACTAGTTAGTCTTAACAGTTCTGGGAAAAATATTACATTACAAAATGTGCTGTATTGCAAGGAAATCCCGCACAATTTACTATCCGTGAAGAAGATGCTAGATGCTGGAATGTCCGTCGAATTTAATCCGGATGGTATAAAAGTAATCAAAAATGGTAACTTGGCATTTGAAGGGGTATGTAAGTATAATGTACCGATTATGAAATTTTATTTAAATAGTAAAGTATATACATCCAAAAATTTAAATGATGCAGAATATCGCTTGTGGCATGAAAGGTTAGGCCATATCAGTGTAGGAAAATTCTTAGAAATTAAGCGGAATAGTTTGTTTGAAGATGTTGAACTTATAAAAAACGTATAGATAAATAGAAATGAAATATGTGAGGCGTGTATTAACGGAAAGCAATCTTGGCTAAAATTCGGAAAATCTAAAAACAAAGAAAATATTGACCGCCCATTGTTCATAGTTCATTCTGACGTGTGTGGTCCGATTACGCCCTCAACTATTGATAATAAAAACTACTATGTAGTATTTATTGATCAGTTCACACATTACTGTGTGACATATTTAATAACTTATAAATCAGACGTGTTTTTTGTATTCAAAGACTTTGTGGCGAAAAGTGAGGCTCATTTCAACTTAAAAATGGTAAATCTATATATTGATAATGGTAGGGAATACCTCTCTAATGAAATGCGTGAATTTTGTGTAGAAAAAGGTATCAGCTATCATTTAACGGTTCCTCATACCCCACAATTGAATGGTGTTGCAGAACGGATGATTAGAACAATCACCGAAAAAGCTCGCTCTATGATTAACTGTACTAAACTTAATAAAAGTTTTTGGGGTGAAGCTGTTTTAACAGCAACTTATTTAATTAATAGGTCCCCAAGTAGAGCTTTGGAAAATATAAGAAAAACACCATATGAGATGTGGCATAGAAAGAAGCCAATATTAAAATATTTGAAAATTTTTGGATCAACTGTATACGCACTAAATAAAGTGCGTAAGCGAAAATTTGATGAGAAATCTATCAAGACTATACTCGTTGGGTATGAGCCAAATGGCTATAAATTGTGGAATGAGGAATCGAGAAAATTTATGATGGCTAGAGATGTAGTGGTGGACGAAAAAAATATAAAATCTATGACCTTAAATGAAAATTACTCTGTGGTAAAACATAATGATGTTAGCAGAAGTCATGATTCTCCAATTGAAGAGAATGAAGAGTCAAATTTTCCATCACAGGAAATGAATGAATCAATGGATTCAAAGTCTGGTGAAAACTCAAATGAAAATTCCACTTGTCTCGAGAATACCCATCCAGTAGTTGAAACTGGTGATAATATAAAAGAAAATGAAAATCAACAAGTCAGACGCAGTGAGAGAAATAAAGATAAACCAAAATTATCATATAGATTTTTAGAAAAATGTCTTATGAATACCCAATTATGTTTAAGTGATATTCCCAATACATATGAGGAAATTAAATTTCGCGATGACAGAACCTTGTGGGAGGAAGCCATTCAAGATGAACTAAATTCTCATTTCATAAATAATACATGGTGCTTAGTGCAAAGGCCTATGGGTAAAAACATAGTAGATTGCAAGTGGGTTTTTAGTTTAAAGCAAGACGAAAATGGTAATTTACTAAAGTATAAGGCAAGACTGGTAGCAAGGGGCTTCACCCAAGAATATATGATGGATTATGATGAGACCTTTGCACCTGTTGCACGAATTTCTAGTTTCAGATTTCTTTTAGCATTTTCTAATCAATATAATTTGCTGATCCATCATATGGATGTAAAAACAGCGTTTTTATATGGAACTTTAATGGATGAAATTTATATGAAGGTTCCAAAAGGTTTAAACCAGTATGATGGAAATAAAGTATGTAAACTAAATAAAGCTATTTATGGCCTTAAGCAAGCTGCACGATGCTGGTTTGAGGTTTTTGAAAGTGCACTTAAAAATTTTGGTTTTCAGAATCTAGAAGTAGACCGATGTATATATATTTTAAATAAGGGAGATATAAGTAAAAATATATATATTCTATTATATGTTGACGATGTGGTAATTGCCACTAGTAATTCCGAAAGTATGTCTAAATTTAAAACTTATCTTTCAAGTACGTTTCAAATGACTGACTTATGTGAAATACGACATTTCCTTGGAATAAAAATTGATCGAAAAGATGATCAAATTTGTCTCAGTCAATCTGCATATATTAAAAATGTTTTAAAGAAATTCAAAATGGAAGATTGTAATCCAGTTAGTACCCCTCTTCCAAGCAAACTAAATTATGAGGACTTGCAAGCTGAAGAATCATGTGAGGCACCATGTAGGAATTTAATTGGCTGTTTAATGTATATAATGTTGTGCACACGTCCGGACTTGAGTACATCAATAAGTATCTTAAGCCGGTATACTAATAATAATAACAAAGAATTATGGCAATGTCTTAAACGAGTTTTAAGATACCTAAAAGGAACTGTTGACTTAAAGTTATCGTTCAAAAGGAATCTTAAAGTGGATAATATTCTTATAGGATATGTCGATTCTGATTGGGCTGGAAATGAGACTGATAGGAGAAGTACTACAGGATATATATTTAAAATGTTTGGAAATTGTTCAATTTCCTGGAGTACTATGAAACAAAAATCAGTAGCTGCTTCATCTACCGAAGCCGAATATATGGCCTTATTTGAAGGTGTTAGAGAAGCATTATGGCTAAAGTCATTAATAAATGAAATTAAGTTAAAATTAAATGGCCCAATAGATATTTTTGAAGACAACCAAGGTTGTATTAGTATAGCCAATAATCCTACTTGCCACAAGAGAACTAAGCACATAGATATTAAATATCATTTTACCAGGGAACAAATTGAAAACAAACTAATCTGCGTCAAGTATATTTCCACAGATTCCCAATTGGCAGATATTCTAACGAAGCCACTACCAACAGCTAGATTCACTGCACTGCGATACCAACTGGGACTAACTGGACCTTCAGCCTGAACCTTTATATGGATTTTTGTTTATTGATAATTCACCTTAAAACCAGGTCAAACTGGATATCTTGGCATATATACATATCTATATATTTAACAATAATCGAACTAAAATAATTTCTAGTCTAACCATTGCTGTTTATATTGTAAACGAATTTTGTTAATTTATGTTTTTTTTTATTGATCTGATTGGGTTTTACTGGGTTTCCCCAATTCTTTGCAGCAAATGCTGGATCAAAGAGTCCCCAGAGAAAAAAAAAATAAAAAAAAAAAAAATAAAAAAAATAAAAAAAAAAAAAATAATAATAATAATAATACAATCATTTGAATATTCACACAGTCGTTTGAAAATTATCTTTTGTTATTCCTTAATTTTGTATCAGTGTGACTTTTGAGGTGGCGTGTTGAGAATACCAAAAGTCGCACTTGTACACATACACATTGTGTGTGTGTGGAAAGGGGGTGAACAATGAAGATCTCAGAGAGAGGCAAAGCTCTCTCTTCTCTTTGTTCTCTCCCTCTCTGCCTAAGAACGTTTTTGCTTATTTTTTGTATTCACATGCGTGCCCTACTTACTTCCTTGCAGACAACGAAAGCGTGCGGTTGTGAAATAAAATTAACTAAAAACGACAGTTGAAGTGTTTTACTATTTTGGCAAATTGGGCTGGTGTGTTTGTGAAGGTTATATAAGAATATTATTATATAAATTCCATACTTTTGTTAAAGAATAAATTGTGTATAACAAATTTGATAGCGTAATTATAACAAACGCTTTATTACTGGTACATATATTGCTTCATTTCATAGCATCTAAAGCAATCAAAACCTAACGCTTTAATTTTATTATTATTATTATTATTATTATTATTATTTATTAGACACATTATAAAATATTATATCTAACATAGTATGGCGTACTTGCTGCAGAGGCCTTTAACACCATTTTTTATAGAATAATTTGCAAAAAAAAAGTCATTTGGCAGTACAGAAAAAGTCGGCGTCCAAGTAGTAAAATGGGAATTCCCCGCGTAATATCCAAATATAAAAGTATCGGAAAGTTAAATTTTTCTTGTTTTCGTAAATGTAGTAATTATTAGAATGTTTTGTTCTAGGGCAAAGAAAAGAACTATACTTTCTGGTTTCTAAAAACATAGAGAAAAACAAGAAATTCGGGTGTAACTGAACATTTTATACTCTTGCAACCTGCAAAGATTAAAGATCGGGAAACTCCTTCACATACCACATACTAAAAGAATGATTCCTGGGCTTCATTAAGGACCTCACATACAATTACCAATCATATGGAGAAAAGTCAGCCGGATATTTGAAAATCCTGATAATTGTTATATGGGGACTGGATCAAGTTTTCGTCCAACTTTATTTATTCTGGGCACAAAAGATACATTGTTATAAGTAAAACACACATTCTTATTGTCATTGAGTTAACTCACTCTTTGACCGATATATGCGCTATAAAGTCACCCGGAATTTCAAAAATCTTTACATTAGGTATTTGAGGTCTAAGGGACCACATTCTATCCATTTGGGCACGATTCCGATTACTTTGGCGGAGGGGTAAAAAAACCGAATTTCCGTATAAATGGGGTATGTACGGGTAAGGGGGCTTCTCCAGAGGAATATCCAAAAATTATGTAAAAATAGCTAATGTTTTTAAAAATATTCACGTTTAAAATTTCAAAAATTTGCACTAAGAGCACATGGTATTTCTACATGTTTTACACATAATATTTTCACGTTTTTCACTCACTATATTTAAATATACACTCTTAGCATTGAAATAAGTTCACTTTTCACTTTTATTTTGTAATTTTTCAGCCAAATTTAGTAATTTAAAATCACTTATCAAATTTATGGCTGAAAAGTTTAGAGCGCTTATATTTACGAGGAAAACCAGCATTGCCACACCTTAAAAACAAAAAGTGAAAAATTTTTTAGCGTTTCACAGCGTTTTCTTTGTTTGTACTTCGAAGTGATTATTTTTTCTTTATTAACTATAAAAAAACTATAAAGAAGATTTTTCTAGCTAAAATTGAATATAACACTTTTCTATATACATACATATATGAATATATGAATAATATGTGATTTATATTTAATAAACACAGATGAGTAAAATCGTGTGATAATATTATATTATATGTATGATTGTAATATAACATTTTTATATACATATTACAATTTTATACTATAATAAAATCATCAGCGAATAGCCGAATACTTTTTGTTATGTAGTGGTTATAATTTATGGTTTTCATGCACTCAAAATTTAAGTTTTCGTTATAAAATGGTAAATTTTGGTTATTATATCTGTCAGCGATTTCCATTTATTTTTGATGATACATTGGTTTGTATTTTAGGTGACAATATATATATTATTATATTTAAAATATGAGTTTGAGTGCATAATAACCAAAAAATATAACTACTTTATATCCAAAACTCAAATTTTGTTTCAATATGACTGCATAATAACCATAAAATATAACCACTTTATATCCAATATTGAAATAAAATTTAAGTTTTCGTTATAAAATAGATGAATTTTGGTTATTATATCTGTCAGCGATTTCCATTTATTTTTGATGATACATTGGTTTGTATTTTAGGCGACGATATATATATTATTATATTTAAAATATGAGTTTTGGGTAGGAAGAGGTTATATTTTTCGGTTATCATGCATGAATAGAGGAATTTTTGAGAAAAAGAGGAATTTCAGCGAATTGCCTTATCATCACATGGCAGCGCTCCATTTCGTCGTAATTTTTGGTAAACAAATGAGGTTGAAACAAGTGTAAAATGTGATTTTTAAAATAAAGATTTTTTAGGTAAAAAACCGGCTACAAGTTTAAAATGTAGATTTATTTTAAAGATTATTGTGCAATTTAATTAATTTCAAGTGAAAAATGTGAAAAAAGTGTGTTTGATGTGGTGAAATAGCTCCTTGAAATGGTCCAATTTTGCGAATTTTTAATCAGGAGGACTTCCTCTTTCCAACGGTGCCTTCAAATCGCAGCGCCAAAGAAATCGGAATTGTGCCTCCATTTGTAACACAAAGACATACTACTATCAGGAAAGGATTCTATTTGAATCTGATTTTAAATTTGACACATTGACCATTATTTTCGGTAAAAATCAACTATAAGTACTAGGGTCATATATTCGGTACCCAGAGGCTTGAAGAGTTTTAATTGGATTTTGATAATTTTTGACCATAAGGTGGCATATTCTAAAGGCTATTTGCGCAAAGTTTTATCCCGTCATATTAATTGCTTCATGATTAAAGCACAGTGAATACTACTAACGGGAAAGGATTTTCTCTGAATTTCAATTATATAATATATCTGACATTGACAAATATTGCGGTCAACTTTTGTTCGATTTACTCTACTTTTAGTTATAAGGTGGCTTACCTTAAATGCACTATTCGTGCAAAGGTCTATCAGAATATATTGATATGTGTGCCGGAAAGTGAAAGTTTCAAATGAAATTTAAAATTGTGATATAGGAGGCGTGGCTCTAGTCCGATTTCGATAATTTTTACACTGTAACTTAAAAATTTCAGGGGAATGTCACGCACCGTTCAAATCGGTCAGGTGGATTTCGAGATATGTGTTTTCACCACTGTCTAATTTTGACTTCGGCTTCATGAATGCCCTGACATACCATCTTGAGGGTAAAATTTAACGTCTCTGGCGTATTTATTTAATAATAAGCAACGATTACCCTCTTCCTGCCTAAACGACGCGAGAGGCGAAATCTGCAAATTAGCCTAGTCTTAATTGGCAAAAGAGTTTTAGGTGTTGCGATCTTAAGCTGCTCAGATACAGAAACAAAAATTTCAACAGTCAAAATTAAGAATTAAATTAAAGTAAGTTTATTAATTTTAAATCTTGCTTGTTAATAGCAGAACCAGTGAAAAACGTAAAATTGTGGCCCGAGGCACGACCTATCTTATGGGCGTGCAATGTAACTGAACAGTGAAAAACGCTACTCCCTTCTCTCTTTGACGAGGGATGACGTGAGAGTTCACGACATTTGGATTTTTGCCGCAGAAACGGCGTAGCTGATTGCTCTCTCCCAACACAGGTTTGCCAATATCGATATACAGTATACACAGTAATTATTAACTTTTATAATTCAATCTGTTCAATATGTTTGAAATTTTCTTAAAATAACTCAAAATCAGAGTCGAATGCTATTATTTATAAATATATAAACTATTTTTAATAGTTTGTTTTCAGTTTTAATATTTTACATTGTAAAAAATTGTGATTGAAAACATAGATGTGCTCAAAACTATATATGCGTATTGGGCAATGGTAACATTGTTCAAATGAAAACAAACAAAGATGACTGATTTCTGCGTTTTTACCACGTTTTTCATTGTGCACACATTTTGCCGATGAGGAAGGAAGGCAGTAGCGTTTTTCACTGGTTCTGTTATAAGAGTAGATAAAATAATTTTTTTAACGGTAAAAAGTGAGTCATATACGGCGGGATGGTTCGTTTAACTCAAAATTTGTTCTAGAAAATTTTAAAAGTAAAGGATGAGCGAGCGGGAACGTCAAAACTAGTATCAGACAACGAAGATGGACTGAACCATTCTTAAGTTTTACATCAAATATTATACCAAGCGTTTCCCTACGACTAGAGAGTGTAGGAGTATTTATAAGTTTAGTAAATGATTTAAATCGAAAAGTAAAAATTGTTTTTAAACAGACTTTAACTTCTCCGAATGGATGATCACAAAAACATACTGTAATATAGGCCTCATCAAAGATGAAAAAATAATTTTTGTAGTAAGCGGGTAAGGTAGGGTGTCCCTTATTTTTCAAAGTTTCAAATTTCTATCGCACAGGTCTTAATTTTGTGATTTGCCTCTAAAAGGCAAGGAAATAAATTTCTACCTTATTTGGAGTACGGTAGCCCGTGCCGACTTGCATCGAATCATGTTTATACATGCTGCGTGGCAGTAGCAGTGCGTACTCACGTATTGTTATACAAGCAGCGTTCCATATCGTGACAGCAGCGGTATGTGCCTCTTGCCACTTGCAGGTCACTAAAAACCCCCCTCTAGAACCGTCGCACACCCTGGGACCGCATTCGCATTACTTCAGGGTGGCGTTACATTTTTCTCATTGAGAGATTAACATCTTCGCACCTGCGTCCAGGTCCCGCTTTTTGCTGCGAAGAAAGATTGCTGCGAAATTCTTGACAAGTTTGCTTCACTTTTCAACATCACGCTGACTAAATTGTCCGCGTTTATTGGGCCAACCAAGTTTTCTACGGTGGTGCGTTCTTGTTGCCAACGCACACATTGAAAGAAGGTGTGTTCAGCGTCGTCTTCTGTCGCGTCGTTATATAGGTATGACGGCTCTTCGACTTTTCCCATTCTATGGAGGTACTTTTTGAAGTATCCGTGACCGGATAAAAGCTGGGTTGTGTAAAAATCGACTTCTCCGAATTTACGGCTTATCCATAAATCTAGATTTTTTATTAGCCTGACCGTCAATCTGCCGCGACTTTCATTCTCCCATCTTTGTTGCCATGTTGTTATTGTATCTTTCCTTATTTGTTGTATTGCACTCTTGTTATTATCGGATGATTTCTTTAGCTCCTACAGCCTTTTCCTTTCATATGCTAGAAGGTCAATTACCACTTATAACTAAAATTGCATCGCCTGATACTGTCCGGTAGGCTGATGCAACTCTGAGGACTGCGGTGCGGTGCACTCTGGCTAATACCTTACGGCGGTTTTCCTTTTTAAGCGCGTCTGCCCAGATCTCGGCTCCGTATAGTAGGACGCTGATTGTCGTCGACATTAGGAGCTTTCACTTTTCTTGGCTGGGGCCTCCTATGTTGGCCATTAATCGGCTCAGTTGAGAGGTGATCTTCGCTGCCTTTCCTGCGGCGTGCTGGATTTGTACCCAGAAGGCTAGTCTGGGGTCTAGTCTTACGCCTAAGAATATCCGTAGTTGTGTGCATGCTTATCTCGAGAGGTATGTGCTTGTTTGTTAGCAGTAACAGCTCTGTTTTCTCCGTAGCGAGCTGGAGGTTGTGTATGTTGAGCCATGCTTGCGTCCGTATCATGATTCAGCTTTCTTCGCGCTTCTTCTGTGTCCCTTGCTATGATTACTGCCGCGATGTCGTCCGCGTAGCCAATTAAATATGATTCGTCTGGCATTTCAAGCTTTAATATAGCGTCGTAGCTAACGTCCCATAAGTCTGGTGCTAGAATGGATCCTTGTGCTGCTCCTGACGTAACCGCTATATGGCGTGACCCTTCTTTAGTTTCATACAGCAGTTTTCTGTTGCTAAGGTAGCTCCGCACCATAGCCCTGAGATAGTCGGGTATCTTGAAGCTTTTTTCGAGAGCGTCGATCATGTCCACCCATCTAGCACTGTTGAAAGCGTTTCGGACATCTAGAATCGCCAGCAACACTATTCTTTCATATTTATGCCATCTGCGCTTCGCTGCTTCTACTCTTTCAGTGACGCATTTTATGGCTCCTATAATTGATCTGTCGGGTCTGAAGCCATGTTGTCTAGGGGACAGTCTTCCAGCTTCGTTAATAGCCGCTTCGAGTCTGGGTTTTATTAGGCTTTCGTATAGCTTTATGATGATGGCGAATTGGAGTCTTCCTTTCCCTTACTGATTAACACCAGTCATTGCTTTTTCCATGGTTCAGGCAATATTCCGGTTTCAAGGCAGGAGTTGTACATGTTCAGTGGTACTGCCGGTGGCTCTGCAGCGATTATTTTGAGGATTTCTGCTGGGATCCCATCCGGGCCAGGTGATTTGTTGGCCTTGAGCTTGCCAGTGGCTAGCTGCAGCTCTTCAAGGGTGAACTGGGGGATTTGCGCAGATCTTAATGTTTGTTCTGGAACAGTAGCCCTGCTTTAGTGTGTGGGGAATAGTGCGTTCACGATGTGATATATTTTGACAGAGGTTAAGTCAGGTGGCTTTGCTCGAGCGCCGAGTTTCTTCATAACTACTTTATATCCGAGTCTCCAGGGGTTTCTGTTTATATCCTCGCGTAGTGCCTCCCATTTTCTCCATGCTTCAGCTCCCTTTTCGATGCTTTATTTTGCCCGGCTTCTTCGGGTGTGGCTCCTCTGCGCCTGGATCTTGTGTAGGATCTGCGAAGGCTTAGACATGTGCGTCTGAGTTGAGCGATATTTTCAGTCCACCAGTTGCCTTGGGCATTGATTTTTTACAGGTTCTTTTTATATTAAGCACTGTGTGCTCAACAATTTTTCTTGCATTTTTTGGGGAGTTGCTAGATGGGTTCTGGTCGTCTAATGCGGAGATCAATTTCGAAGTATTTAGCTTCGAAATGTTCCACTTCCGTATTGCAGTCTTTTTCCTGTACTGGTTAGCGTTTGTTCCTGAGTCGATAGTGAAGGAAATGTACTGGTGATCGTGTAGTGTAGTCCTCCAAGACTTTCCATTTCTTTATTGAGCCTGCCAAGCGTTCTGATGATAGAGTAATGTCTGGTGTGATTTCCTCGCATCCCAGTCTTCTAAAGGTGGTTGAATTTCCCGTATTGTGCACTACTAGCCCTAGCCGCGCAGTCATTTCTAGAATGCGCTTTCCTCTCGAGTCCGTGTTTGCAAACCCCACTCCACGGCTCTGGAATTTAGGTCTCCGGCGATAATCAATTGACCTTCTCTAGACCTGGCTGTGTCCTCTATATTGTCGAGCTTTCCTTGGAACTCCTGTATACTATCGCTTGGCGTCAAGTAGCAGCTAATTACTGTAAAAAGGACGCATTTGGCCCAGATAGCGTTACTCCCTGGTAGTAGCCATAGAGCGGCGGTCGAGCTGCTATCTTCCAGCCAGATACCTCTCTCTTTCTTTTTGTATTGCTCGCTTAAGACGATTAGCTCGAAGGCGTTCTCCATCACCATTTGCCAGAGCAGTGCGTCAGCCGCCTTGCATCTATGCATATTGGCTTGCAAGATATTCATTTGTTTTGGTATTTCCTACATACCATACATTTTGCGGAACCCGGGATATGGTCAACTTTTCCGTGTTTAGCCTCCATACAGAGGCAGCACCTTGTCCTCTTCTATCGGGCCCTTTGCAGTCCCAGGTTAAGTGCCCTGGTCCGAACCAGCGAAAGAATATTTTTGGGGTTTCTTTCAGTAGCAGCCTACAGTTTATCCAGCCGATTTTTATGCGTGCCTGTCCATCAGTATGTCAGCATTATCCTCATCGGGCGTTATATATGCCTTGACCTGCTCTCTTGTGTTAGGTGCTGCCTCTGCTACTTCCTCTTTTGTTGAAATGGAGTCCAGGTCTCTAATCTCTATTGGGGCTTTTGATTTAAGGTCGGCCACGGTTGCGGATTCTCGGAGAGTTGTCGTGAGTGCCTCGCAGAAACTGGCTTTTGTGGATTGTCCCTTCTCCAGCTCAAATAGTAAAGCCCCGGCTCTTGTTTTGCGGATCCCTTTTATTTTCATCTCTGCTTCTCGTAAGTTAACCTTGCTACGGATATTCTTAAGGACTTCGGCGTAGCTATTTCCTTCTGTTGGCTTAATAATTACGGCCTCCGACTGTCTTTTTGGCTTGCTTTTTGCTCTCTAGTTTGAGGCGATATTCCTCCCTTGTTGTCTTCCCTCTTTTGGGTTTTTGTTTTTCGTTCCTTCTATTGCGAGTATCTTCCTTGCTTTTTTGGGCAAGACTTTCTGCCACTGGCCGTCCTTTTCACTTCTTGGTCGCACAGTTTCTCAAGGCTCCACTGGGCTTGTCGCTCGCCGCTTCGAGGTTGTTGGCTCTGTGGTCGTAATCCGTCTGCTCAGAAGACCGCGTCTTTTCTCGTTTTCTGCGATAAGCCAGTTTCTGCGGTAACTCTTCATTACATCGAAGAGTTTCTCCAGTTGTGCCACTCCGTTCTTAACATCCAAGCTGACGTTCTTTTGCTTTGCTATCGCCGTCTTCATGATTTGCACAATACTCTTGCATTTTTCGAAATATTCCTCTTCTGCTCGTCTCATTTGAGTGATGTACTCCTGTTTCGGCGAGTTTTGAAGTCCTTCTCTGGTGTCCATTGGAGTGCTCTTCTCTTTTGTTTGGTATACTGGTAGTTCTTGTGTGTCAGGGGTTTCCTTTGAGGCTACCTTTTCTCGAGTTTTTTCGAGTTCTTTGGGAGTGATGGTCAGTGTAGGGGATCTAAGTATCCTACTACTTCTGCGGACAACAGTCCCGTATTCGTCGTCTTGAGCATCTTTGTTTTTTTTGTTCTTTGTGTGGTTCCTTCTGTTGGGGTTTTTGTTGCTGTTCTGGTGTATTCATTTAAGATGTAATGGGTCTGCGCATCAAGTCGCTATCTCCGCACGTTGTAACAGTTGCCCTTTATGAACCCCATGGTTATCTATGCAAGCAAGGAGGCCACGCAAGGGTTGACAGAAGTCCTTATGGGAGCTTACGTTCATAGCCAGGTTCAGGCACGATTCAGTTGGTAATTTCGGCAAAAGTACAGGAACTGCTAATGCATCCCAGTGGTGAACTGGAATGTTCATAACGGCAAGTGCACGAAATTAATTGCGCACACAATCAACGATCGATCGCAGCGTATTCGGATCCTATGCTGAGTTGTTCGGTAGATCAAGAAAGATCTGCACGTTTCTTTCTGCTAGTAGGCGTAGATTATCATAACGACGTTTTAGCTCGGACCACACCTCCTGGTAGCCAACGGTTTATAATCCTTCAATCATGGGAACATTTTCTTGATCGACATACTCGCGTAGCTTACCCAATATACATGCAGGATCCAGGTCTGTTCGATTATGAACCATCAGTTTATTGGTACCGGAAGCAGTCGTATGTCTTCCACGTGATTTATGACGGGCCGCGAGTCTGGGGGCTTAAACGGCGTTGCAGCGTGACACACAAACAACTCTTCGTGAAATGAAATTTCGTTTTCCTTCGCCTTGCTGACCACTTCAAAGTGGTGATGTAAAAACCGATCAAAGTGTTGCTTTACTCGGCTGAGAGAACTTCACACTCCACTTTATCCGGATTGAAATCTGAATTCTGGACTTCCAAGGCGTATAATTTAAGCATGTACCGATGCACACTCAAGACAGGTTGTCGCAGTTCCTCACATGAGGCACTAAAAAATGTATAAGGTTGCAATGAAACAAAAAGAACTGCGGTTGATATGACTTTTACTTAATATGTACATATGTATGTAAACTTATTATGATTTCGAGAATAGAGCATACGCTAGCGGTGTGGAATACAATACATCAATCTTAAACCATAAACGAACTTTACCCAGAGATAATTTTTGAGCTTTTTTCACTGCGTAGTCCGCGTGTTTCTATTGTCTCACTTCTCCCGCTTTTCGTAGCGCGTACGAATTGGATAGAGCAAACAATGGTAAAACTTGGTAAAACAAACTTTTATTTTTTTATTTTTGGCCTAAGAAATCGACCAGTATTGAAAATTCTTATGTACAAGTTTCGTTCCAAAATAAACAGGACTTTTTGAATTCAGCGCCCCCTTGTGGCGCGATCTATACGTCGACTGGTGCGATAGAATCTGCTATCTTTATCGTTTCTCTTGTGAGACATGAAATTTCATTGAGATGGAAGTGAAGTTACTGCGTTTTAAGTGTCAGTATGTTTGTGTTATCGCTGCGAAAATGAGCTTCGAACAAAGAGCCAACTTTAAATTTTGTTTTAAAATTGGTAAAACTTTTACCGAAACATTTCAATTGATGAAACAAGTTTATGGCGATGATTGAATATCCCGTAGCAGAGTGCTCGAGTGGTTTCAACGTTTTCAAAGTAGTCGTGAGGACATAAATGACGAGCAACATGTTGGCCAATCAAAATCCGGGATCACCTGAAATTCCATCGAAACTGTGCGTGAATTCAACAAAACTCAGCCAAAATCAACATTAAAATTCTTGGAAATGAAATTGAATATCTCAAAAACATCGACTTATCGCATTTTGACCGAACATTTGGGCTTAGGAAAAGTGTGTGGACGGTTTGTTCACCTGAAATGGCTCCTTGCGACTTCTTCCTTTTCGGAAAAATGTATTTCCTCATGAAAGGAATGGCGTCATGCAGACGTAAAAACCATTCAAAAGGTTTTCACCGGCATACTGGCGGACATACCGGCCAACGAGCTAAAATACTCGTTCGACATGGTATTGAAACAAAAGGAGACTATTTTAAATAAAATAAATTGATTTTGCCGAAAAAACCATCCTGTTTACTGTGGAACGCACCTTGTACATTTAAAAGACGACAGTGGAATTAAGAAGCAATAAAAAATTTGTTTTCTTAGTTGGTTACGTAAATTATCAAATAATACGCGCAAAGTTACCGTCTAATCGTCAAATTCTGGCAATACTTTTTTTAACATTCGCAAAGTTAAATTGACTGTTAGTTAAAGCGCTAATCTCGTCATTCGCGAGTTTCATTTGGGAAAAAGCTAGAATTCTTACACGAGCTATACCTAACTGTGTATAAAACTTGTGGATTTTCACCATGCTTAGGTGGATGGGAAAAAATTAAAAATAATGCAAGATATTTACAAACGCTGTGAGGAGGATTTTGAGAACAATTTAGATAATTTATTTGATATGGCACACGCTGATGCTTTTGGGTGTTCAGGGTGTTTAGCGGATGTAGACAAAAAGTTAGCCGAAAAAGAAGAAAGGGCAAGACGTAGGAAATAAAATGACGAGAAAAACTATGTGAGCAAATGTGTTTCGGAGGTTTACCGTAATCTGTTACTACGCTATACGATTATATTCAAGTGCAAGAGCATCACGATCAACTCACCAGCTCCGATGAAAGCCTTGAGGAACCCTTGGCATCCACCTCTCAAATGGTAAGCTCTTAAACTACTACAAAAAGAGGAAGGAATTTCATCACGACAAGATTAAGCTGAATCTATAAAATCCGATTTTCGGAATAATGTGGCTAAATTAGTGACCATTATTTAGGATGGGAAATTATAAACTGGACTTGACGTGAGAAGTTCTAAAGAAGAATGCCTGCCATTCTGATTTCATTTGGAAAAAAATTAACAACTTTTGTACCCAAACTGCAAAGCTCTTCCGACCAGAATCAAGCAGCGTTGAACACACTTTATGGCTGGAACCTCGATGACACAGTACAAATAATGTGCTGTTACACAACTGAGACTAATATCCATTCTCTTTTCACAGGTCTTTTCCAAGACTTGGGGCATGGTGATTATCTGGTCGGTTATCGATTTTCCAGTTCTTCAGCCACACTGAAGAGGTCAGTCAGTTTGTTGATGGTGAGTTTTAATCTTTTGCACAATACGCTCGATAGAACCTTATACGCGATATTGAGGAGGCTTATCCCTGAATAACTCGGCCGGCAATCCATCGGCCCCCGCCGCTTTATTGTTCTTCAGACGGACAATTGCCATTCGAACTTCTTCATGGTGGGGCAGTGGAATATTTGCTCCATCGTCATTGATTGGGGAATCGGGTTCGCCTTCTAGCGGCTGTATGGTTACATTGCCATTCAGCAGGCTGGAGAAGTGTTCCCTCCATAATTATATGCTCTGAGCATCGGTTACCAAATCGCCTCTGGTGGTTCAACATGAGTATGCTCCGGTCTTGAAGCCTTTTGTTAATCGCCGTATCTATTCGTGGAGTTTTTGAGCATTACCCCTGTCGGTCAGCTTGTCAAGCTTTTCATACTTACGCATTTCGGCCTTTCTCTTTTGCTTTCTGCAACTGCGTCACGCTTCCCTCTTCAATTCTCGGTACCTATCCTATCCCGCACGTGTTGTGGTCGATCTTAACGTTGCGAGGTAGGCAGTATGTTTTCTCTCCACTGCAACACCGCACTCCTCGTCGTGCCAGCTGTTCTTTTACATTTTCCAAAAACCAATGGTTTCGGTTGCAGCTGTACGTAAGGAATATAAAATGCCGTCCCACAGTTCCCTTAAACCGAGTTGTTGACGAGTGCTCTCACAGAGCAGGTGGGCAAGTCGTGTAGAAAACCATTCGGCTGTCTGTTGCGATTGAAGCTTCTCTACGTTGAACCCGCCTTGTGTTTGTTGACGTCCGTTTTTTGATGCACAGAGGCGGTAGCAAATCTTGGCTGCAACAAGATAGTGATCCGAGTCGATGTTAGGACCTCCGAGTGCAGGCACATCTAAAACACTGGAGACGTGTCTTCCGTCTATCATATTATGATCTATTTGGTTGGTGGTTTTTCGATCCGGAGACAGCCAGGTGGCTTGATGAATTTTCTTATGCTGGAATCTAGTACTACAGATAACCATATTTCGGGACCCGGCGAAGTTAATCAGCCTCACCCCATTTAGAGATGTTTCGTCGCGGAGGCTGAATTTATGAATCGCCATATAAACAATACAAGCGCTCATATGAGGCATCTTTAGTGATGTGACCAAAGACCTTCTCTTCCGTCGGGGCGTGGGCGCAGATCAGCGATATTTTGAAGAACTTCGCTTTGACACGGATCGCTCATCCACCGGGGTGAATGACAGTACTCGGTTTGCAATTATCGTCATCAAAAAGGGGGCCACTCATCCGAGGCTTGTTGTTTCTTTTCACTGGGTGCATTGTTCTATGTGGCGGATCCCAAACCCAGCGCACAACCCTGTGGAGGTTTCGCCTTCTCACTTTCGCTCGCCTTCAAACGGATGTTCTTAGGCTACCCAGAAAATATTTGGTCAAAGACCGGAAGTCGTGAGCTGCTTGAGCCATATGTAAAATAATCGTTTCTGGCCACTCCCACACACGACTCCATCCTCTCAGTACACATTACTCTTATTAAT
This sequence comes from Bactrocera zonata, assembly GCA_037783105.1. NCBI lineage: Eukaryota > Metazoa > Arthropoda > Insecta > Diptera > Tephritidae > Bactrocera > Bactrocera zonata. Next base: position 1,772,839 of record JBAWJQ010005925.1, on the reverse strand, counting down.
TTTGCTGATTGTAAATAATGGATGCAACAATTTCCACTTTTTATTGAAAAATATACATACATTGGAATATCCAATTTGCGCCATGTTAACTCGGCTATAGTCGCGTAAGCGGTGTCTACGCCAATTAAGAAGAAGAAGAATGTCAGCCCGGTTTAAAGAATAAAAATATGTCTCCTCTCGCATCTGCGGCAGCGGCAGTCATGGTACTAAATGCTGTTTTGTAGCATTTTCTAAGATGTTCCCTCCTTCAGAAACCAATTGACTTTCTTCGAGACTTATAATAAAAAAATAAGAAAATTAGTAATTAAAAATGTAAAAATGTGCGGGGTCACTAATATAGGGCGTTCGTATGGGCACGTCCTTATACGACAAGTTTCCAAGAAGAAAGAGAGCTATCTTCGAATTTTATTTGACATAAAGTTTTGACATAAAAGGAAAAGAAAATCATATAGATATCATAATAGCGAAATGTCAAAGTAGCAGGTAGAGTTACCATGCTTAATACAATTATAATTAACTCCGAAATGAGTGGCGGTGCTGCCACATACATACATATATAAAAGAAAGTAGTGTTTGTTACATCATTTATAACTAGAGAACGGCTGAACCTATTTGGCTGAAAATTGGTGGGGAGGTAGTTTAGAACCAGGGTAAGGACAAAGAATACTTCTTATAAATACAAAAATTATATTTCAAATCAAAAGCATTTGCTCGAATTTATGTAATAATTATTTGAAAATTTTAGTAATTCAAAAATAGAAAGAAAAAAGTAAAAATTTGTATATCCGTATATGCTTATAATTTGAATTAAAATGATTTTGCTACTGAACCAGGAAGTGTTTTTTAGGACGAAGCCTTTAGATATATTTAAGATCACAACAAAAAATGGCATTGACGTTTTCGTTGTCAAGGCATTACGAATACTTTCCTAGATTATGGGCGAAGATCGCAAAGGCATTCATAACCAACCAAACGCGATATATAGCATAAAAATATAGCGGAATAACTGGAGTGTTGATTTACTTGTAAAGGTCTATTATAATTTCAGATATACAGATATTTTTTTGAAGCATTGTAGAGAGCAGTATATAAGCATAATATATGGGGTATTCCATACCAAATCGACCACTTTTAAACCCGACCCCTTTAGATTTTGCTGAAACTTATCTATCCTTTTCTACCCTTTGAAAAACATTTTTGAGAATTTTTTCAAAATTTTTTGTCCAACTTCGAAAAAGTTATGAATTTTGCTATTTTTTGCTAAAAAATGGCTTTTTTATTTTCAAATAGCCATAACAATCGGAGCAAGAACTCCATTTTAGGTTTGGCTAAATGAGCTTCAGTCTCTTGCCCCACACAACACATCACCAACACAGAACACCTAACCACAACAATAATCCCGCATTCAGAACACTCTACACTCACCGCATCAAAATATCCGTCACTAGCACACTTCATTCACCACGCTCATCTCTACACCACCTACAATCCACATCACACTTAACTACATTAACACTGCATTTTTCACCACCACCAAAAGGGAAGAAAAGGAGCGGAAAAACAAGTTAGCGACTACTTCTTTTTGCGATCCGTTAACGACCAGCCGTGCGAATAACCCCGAGCTCTATTGTGCGAACCTCAGTTTATAATTCCAAATCAATATATTGTTTTTCTTATAAATTTCAATACATGCGGTGTATATAGTTTTGAATAAAATACGTTTGTAATTCTCTGGCGGAATTGTGTTGCATTTTCCTTTTTTTTATACAACTTCCCAACGGTGAGTGCTAGGCGATCAAACGAGAAAAACATGGTCCTTCGAGCCAACAGAATGGCACTATAGGAAAAAAAAAACAAAAATCAAATTTAAAAGCTAAATAAAAAGAATAAAACTAAAGTAAAGTGAAGTGAAAAGTAAAACGGACGGACAAAATTATTCCAACGAGGCGGCTTCGAAAATCTTTTGTGATTATTTTACAAATGAAAATTTTGGCAAAGCAACTAATGTGAATAAGTGGGTTTTTATGTCCGAAAAAAGGTTTTAAACCTATTCGTCTTCTAAATAAGTGTGAAGTATTGAAATATTCCTAAAGGGAGTGCTGTGACAAAAAAAAGAAAGATAAAAGAAATATTAACATATACACATACAGAAACTAAGTCCAGTTTTAAAACAATAACATATACTCGCACATATATATATGAATATATAACAAAAATTAAGCTTTTAAACAAATTACATAAAAAGTAATCAACCAAAATCAAACGAGCGCGCCGCGTTATGAAAATCTAACAGAAAACATAATTCGGGCGCGATCGGTCAAAAAATATATAAATAAATAAACAAGCATCAATACAACATAATAACAACGGACAACAGAGGAAAACCGGAACATACAGGCGCGGTACAACAGGACGGGAAAACGGGAGCAGACAGGCATAGCTATAACGCTTAAAAAAAAAAAAACATTACTTTCCCCCAAAACCCCTTGAGGCGAGATAAAGTAAGTGTATCGTTTTCATTTATATTCATTATATGTATGTACATATGTATGATAACAAACGGATTTATATTTAAGATAATCCGTTTGAACGGCACAAACCGGGAAAAGTTTAATTATATATATCATCTATATATATAAAACAAAAAAAAAAATTACCAATCTTTTATTTGCCTATTTGCTTACCCCTATTTTACGAACATACGTAACAAGCTAATCCAACAACAATTCAATTTCAAGTATCCACTTGCATGATTTTCCGCAATACTCCTTCTGTTCCTCAAAACAGTAAGCAGTATATCAAAAATAAATAAGCAACAGGCACAATAAAAAGACAAGAAGAGAAAGAAAAGAAATAATCAATTCGAACATACGTACATACATATTAACTAAAAACAATTCCGTATTATATTATACGAAGTTAAAAATTTTAATAACAAACATATTTGCAAAAGAGGTGAACACTTGCCCGTGGGGAACTCTCTTTTGATTCGTGTGGCGCAATTACAAAAGACCGCAAAAATAATACAAACAAGTTAATATACTTATATACATATGTATACTTGAATATAAATGTATATTTGCATTGCGGAGTTTTAAATATAATAGAATCAAATTCGCATATTTGCAATAATTATTCGACATTTATCGATATTTATTAATACGAGTACATAAACGGTCCGGTACAACAACAAATATATACATATATATACTTACATTGGCAAGCATTTAATTTGGTCTTCGCTTCATACCTTTATACGGATATTCTAGCGCATTACATATAGACCAGGCACATATGCAAAGGGTATTGACGCCTGTAACTTCGAAAGTGCAGACGAGGGCATACAAATAAGTCCGCAAAAAAAAAAAAAAAAAAAAAAAACGTATATATATACATACATATATATATATACACATATATTATATACCATATATAAAATATATACGAGGGCATACGAAAAGGTCCGCAACCAAAACCAAAAAACAAAAAGGGTATATATATATATACATATATACATATATATATGTATATACTTATATATTATACAATATATCAATTTTATTGTACGAGGGCATTCGAATAGTCCGCAAACAAAAAAAAAAAAAACAAAAAAAGTATATATATACATACATAGATATATACACACATAAAATATACAATAATTTATCATATTATTGCCTTAGCATTTCTATAAAGCTGCGTAACACGACATACGCATATTTTAATACAAAAAATCGTAAATTCGGAAATAAAAACTCTTATTTACGTAAAAGAGTTTTCGGGTTTTCACATTCATCTGAATTTATACTAAAAAATTCACTTTTATTAATCTATTGTTACTAAATGAGCACAGACTCTAAAGATTCTAAATCTACTCAATTTTTAAAAATTCCGAAAATGATTTCTGATGACAAAAGTCCAAGTACACCGGCAGAAGCTACACGCTCGAAGCAAGGTGCTACAAAGCAAAAAAGGGGAAAAGATATTTCTTACGCTAAATTCATTTCTGAGAGTGACAGTTTAATAAGATACTGCACTCGATTTTCATCTTCACCGATTCAAGATAACTCTGAATCGGTGCTAGAAATCAAAAATCAAAATATTGACAATTTCTGGACACGTCTCCAATCTGCATATGACGCGATAGTAGAAACTGACGACTCAGATCTACCCGAAAATTTCAAATCCTCGGCTTACGCCAAATATGAAAATTGCCTTGACCAATATGAAGAGACTAAAGCCATGATCTCCGATCAATTGAAATTAATTAAAGCAGTAGCACCTACTCCACAACCTAGAGTAGAGCTGCCACAAATTCAAAGCCAAGAGGCGAGTTCAGGCATTCACCTTAAAGTGACAGCATGCGATACAGAAACATTTCACGGAGGTTATGAACAATGGCCGTCCTTCCGGGACATGTTTACGGCCGTGTACATAAACCATCCTAAATTATCACAAGCGCAAAAACTGTATCACCTCAGATACAAAACCAAAGGTCAAGCAGGCGTAATAGTCAAACAGCTCGCATTAAATGACCACAATTTCAATTTGGCTTGGGAAGCTCTAAAAGAACGATACGAGAATGAAAGAATATTGGTAGACCAACAAGTCACCATATTAATGAACTTACCAAAAATCCAGAAAGAAACAAGTGAGGAGTTCATAAAACTTCAATCCACTGTTTCAAATTGTTTGTCGGTTCTATCGATACAGAATATTCCCACAGACAATTGGGACCCCATACTGGTAAACATATGCTCCGCGGCATTACCGGAAAAATCTTTGCTTCTGTGGGAGCAATCGTTCTCATCACGAAGAAAATGCCCAACGTGGCAACAGATGAAAGATTTCTTAACTACCCAATACGAAATTGCGGAAAGGGTAGATAAAAAGACGGTCAGAACAAAAAATGTTCAACACGACCTAAATCGAAGTTTCATTAGACCCCAAGCTAGTAACAACAACAGTTTCAACAGAAGCTTTTTTAAAAATCAATCGTTCACATCTGAACAAAATAAAATAACGTCATGCGAACTGTGTAAAGGAGGGCACAAGCTAAAATCTTGCGAAAAGTTTAAAAAACTTAATATCAATGAAAGGAACAACTTTGTCAGATCGAAAAGACTCTGTACAAACTGTCTGTCCCACTCACACATTCTCAATAATTGCGAAAGCAAATTTAACTGCGTATATTGCCACAAAAGGCATCATTCTATGTTGCACTTAAATAACTTTCCCAACACATCTCAAAGTAGCGCTTTTTCAAAAAAAGCCACGGGCCTAGTTGCAACAGCAACTCCCGAAACAGAAACTCAACAAAATTGCCAAGAGACACCATGCTGCTCAAAGGCATTAAAAACTCAAACGCTACACAGCGAAAATCATAGTAGAGTACTACTACCCACAGCAGTTGTCTCCATCGAGCATCGAGGAGAACTGTTCAAACTAAGAGCCCTAAGAGACCAAGGGTCCCAACGATCCTTTATAGCGTCTAAGGCCCAAAATAAATTAAAATTGCCAACAAAACAAGCCAATTATGAAATTACGGGAATGGGCGGAAGAGTAGTACAAAACTCTAACAAAATATGCCCCATTAACCTAATTTCCCCCCAAGCGGATAAGCGCATTCAAGCAAATGCTATTGTCTTACCGCAACTAACAAACATGCTTCCAAGCTATCAAATAAGTAGCAAGCATTGGGATAAGATTTCACATCTGACTCTAGCAGATCCCAACTGCAACACCCCCGCTCAAATAGACCTTCTATTAGGCAGCGATCTTATATCGCAAATAATACTGGAAGGTGTTGAGAAAATTTCTAAAACACTACTGGCGCAAAATACCATTTTCGGATGGGTCCTAAGTGGACTAGTTGCGGAACCAGTCACAGCAATGACAACTCAAGTTGAGGAAATCTCAAACGAGTACCTCAATTCACAATTGAGAAAGTTTTGGGAGTTAGAAGAACTCCCCCCCATTTCAATTACAACACCAGAGGATCAGTATTGTGAAGACTTTTACAAAGCCACAACTACTCGATCAGCTAATGGTCGGTATGTCGTACGACTACCACTAAAACAACAATTTCCAGATACACTCGCCTTAGGTCACTCTCGCACCTCTGCAATACAGCAGTTTTTAAGCATGGAAAAAAACCTACTTAGAAAAGGTGAGCTCAAACAAGATTATGATGGGGTCTTAGAAGAATACCTCCATTTAGACCACATGGAGGAAGTAAGCCCATGTGAAAAAATCATAAGAGGCAATATTACTCTTTCTACTTGCCACATCATGCAGTAGTAAAGCCTGACAAAAAAACAACAAAAGTCAGAGTGGTCTTCAATGCCTCCAGAACCACCAGCTCGGGGAATTCCCTAAATGACATTCTATTCACGGGACCCACACTCCAACCAGATCTAATGCTCCTCATATTGAACTGGCGTATATACAAATACGTATTCAATGGGGATGTCGAAAAGATGTATCGACAAATACTGGTTCATAAAGAAGATCAAGATTTTCAGCGGATTATTTTCCGAAAATCTGCCAGTAGTCCAATACGCGACTTTAAATTGAAAACAGTTACCTTCGGCGTAAACTGTGCCCCATATCTAGCCATTCGTACACTACACGAACTAGCAGAAGACACAAAGCCAGAATTTCCACTAGCAACACAAGTCTTAAAAACGCAAACGTATGTAGACGATATCCTGTCTGGAAGCCACAGTCTTCCACAAGCATACGAGACCTTATCACAGGTTATAAATGCCCTCAACACCGCAGGGTTTCCCCTAAAAAAAATCACAGCTAATCACCCAAATATCTTGAAAAATATACCAAAAGACAATTTGTTGGATACTAATTTCCTTATATTCGAAAAGGAAAGTACAACAAAAACACTGGGCATCCAATGGAATGCGATATCGGACCAGTTTTCATACACGACTGAGTCCATATCCGCATTATCCGCCATTACAAAACGCCAAATTCTCTCCTCTGTGGCAAAACTTTTTGACCCCGCAGGATGGCTTTCGCCAATTATGATACAAGCGAAAATCCTGATTCAAGAATTATGGCTAGACGGAACTGACTGGGACGAACAAGTGAAACCTCTTCGCTTAGAAAGATGGTCCCAGTTCGCTAATAATCTGACCGACATTTCGCAGATACAAATTCCACGGTGGGTAAACTATTCCCCCGAACACAAAGTGGAACTACACGGCTTCTGCGACGCCTCTGAAACGGCATATTGTGCCACTATATATGTGCGCACACAAAGCGATATTGCAACTACAAGCCACCTACTAGTGGCAAAAGCAAAAGTTGCGCCTCTAAAAACCATAAGTCTACCACGACTTGAACTCTGTGGCGCTCTGCTACTAGCAAAGCTAGTTTCCGTGGTGCAGACCCACTTAAACATGGCAAAATACAAACTATATCTATGGTCTGATTCCGAAATAGTTCTAGCCTGGATACAAAAGCCACCACACGCGTGGAAAACCTATATTTCTAATAGAACGGCGCAAATACTTGACCTAGTAGGATCAGCCACTTGGCGACACGTTGCCAGTGCTGACAATCCTGCTGATCTAGGTACAAGAGGGTCCAAACCCCTGCATCTCGCCACCACCACCCTATGGTGGAATGGCCCCCGGTGGTTAACTGAATCCCCCGATTCCTGGCCACAATCGCCAATGCGCAACATAATTGCCCCCGAAAGTCGAAAAATCGACACCTACCACACAATATTGGAGGATAATGACATCCTTGAACGATTTTCATCGTTCCCCCGAGCACTCAGAGTAGTCGCCTATATTCTCAAATTCACAGAGCGACTCAAGCTTAAGATGAAGGGAGCAACTTGCCCTCAATGCGATACATTGACGCGCCAAGAAATACAAAAGGCAAAGGTCGCTCTTATCGCATCAACCCAAGCGCGCTACTTCAGCCGCGACCTGGGGTTACTAAGAGAATCGAAGCCAATTGACAAAAAGAGCTCACTCTTAGTACTTAACCCATTTATCGACACGAAAGGTCTGCTTCGTGCAAACGGCCGGCTTGCTAATTCCAGCCTTACGTATAACGAACGCCACCCCATAATCATACCTGAGAAGTCTCCATTTGCAACATTATTCCTGAAATACATCCACATATTAATGCTACACGCCGAACATCGCCTCATGCAACATATGGTACGACAAGAGTATTACATCCCACGTCTGAAGCCCCAAATCAAGAAATGCATTTTCATGTGCAAGATCCGCACTATGCATAAGCAAAAAATGCGAACGCAGATTATGGCAGCACTTCCACCTGAACGCTGCAATTTCGCTCTGCCTTTCACCACCACAGGTGTCGATTTTGCTGTGCCTTTTCACATAAAGGCGTCCATGCTAAGATCTCCAACTCTCATGAAAGGCTATGTGGCTGTCTTTGTATGTTTCACGACAAAGGCAGTCCACCTTGAGCTATGCACTAATCTGACGACAGAGGCTTTTCTCGCGGCATTTGCTCGCTTCGTCGCTCGACGTGGCTTCCCATCAAAAATCATGAGCGATAATGGCAAAACATTCATTGGAGCTCAACGAGCCACCGAGAAACAGTTCGTGGATTTCTTTAAACAAGTATCACCTGATATCGTAAAAAAGTACGCCCCCCAAGGTATCAATTGGCAATTTATACCCCCAAGCGCTCCTCATATGGGTGGTTTGTGGGAATCAGCTGTAAAGAGCTTCAAATCTCACTTCAAGAAGATAGCTGGCAGCTACAAATTTAATTATGAAGAATTCACTACATTATTAACTAAAGTCGAAGCTGTTCTCAACTCACGGCCCCTCACAGTCCTCTCGCAAGATCCCTCCGATTTAACAGCCCTAACTCCAGGGCATTTTCTAAAAGGAGCACCCATTCTGGCCACACCTGAGCCAGGCGTGGAGTCGCTATCCTTACTAAACAGATGGGAAAGAATTAAAATTCTCCATCATAATTTCAGTCGCCGATGGAAAGAGGAAATGGAGGATGGAGTCATGTGTAGAAGTTCACGCAAGTGAGGACAGTTCTCTGATCGCCATTCACTTGGGAGTGGCCAGAAACGATTATTTTACATATGACTCAAGCAGCTCACGACTTCCGGTCTCTGACCAAGTATCCTCTGGGTAGCCTAAGAACATCCGTTTGAAGGCGAGCTAAAGTGAGAAGGCGAAATATCCCCTACTTAGGGTTGTGCGCTGGGTTTGGGACCCGCCACGTAAAAAAACGCACCAATGAAAACCAACAATCAGCCTCGGATGAGAGACCCCACTTTTGATGACGACCATGGCAAGCGAAATAAGGACTACGAATTGAGGGCATGCACCTGGAATGTCCGGTCCCTTAATTGGGAAGGTGCCGCTGCCCAGCTGGTTGATGTCCTCGTGAAAATAAAGGCTGACATCACCGCCGTCCAAGAAATGCGATGGACGGGACAAGGACAGAGACGAGTAGGTCCTTGTGACATCTACTACAGTGGCCATATAAAGGAGCGCAAGTTTGGTGTTGGATTCGTGGTGGGAGAGAGACTCCGTCGCCGAGTACTATCATTCACTCCGGAGAATGAACGTCTAGCCACAATCCGCATCAAAGCGAGGTTCTTCAACATATCGCTGATTTGCGCCCACGCCCCGACGGAAGAGAAGGACAATGTGACCAAAGATGCTTTTATGAGTGCTTGGAGCGCACTTATGAGAGATGCCCCCGCCACGATGTCAAAATCGTGCTTGGCGACTTCAACGCCAGGGTGGGCAAAGAAGGTATCTTTGGCACTACGGTCGGTAAATTCAGCCTCCACGAGGAAACATCCCCAAATGGGTTGAGGCTGATCGACTTCGCCGGGGCCCGAAATATGGTTATCTGTAGTACTAGATTCCAGCATAAGAAGATACATCAAGCTACCTGGCTGTCTCCGGATCGAAAAACCACCAACCAGATCGATCATGTTGTGATAGACGGAAGACACGTCTCCAGTGTTTTAGATGTGCGTGCGCTCCGAGGTCCTAACATCGACTCGGATCACTATATTGTTGCAGCCAAAATTCGCACCCGCCTCTGTGCAGCAAAAAACGCACGCCAACAAACACAAGGAAGGTTCGACGTCGAGAAGCTGCAATCACAACGGATAGCCGAACGATTTTCTACTCGGCTTGCACTCCTGCTCTCTGAGAGCACTCGTCAACAACTCGGTATAAGGGAACTGTGGGACGGCATCTCAAACTCCTTACGTACAGCTGCAACCGAAACCATTGGTTTTCGGAAAGTGCAAAAGAACAGCTGGTACGACGAGGAGTGCCGTGTCGCAGCGGAGAGAAAACAGGCTGCCTACCTCGCAACGTTACGATCGACCACAACACGTGCGGTATGGGATAGATACCGAGAGTTGAAGAGGGAAGCAAGACGCATTTGTAGACAAAAAAAGAAAGAGGCCGAAATGCGTGAGTACGAAGAGCTTGATAAGCTGGCCGACAGGGGTAATGCTCGAAAATTCTACGAAAAGATGCGGCGGCTTACAGAAGGTTTCAAGACCGGAGCATACTCTTGTAGAACCCCCAAAGGTGATCTAGTCACCGATGCCCAAAGCATACTTAAATTATGGAGGGAACACTTCTCCAGCCTGCTGAATGGCAGTGAACGTACAACGCCAGGAGAAGGCGAACCCGATTCCCCAATCGATGACGATGGAGCAGACGTTCCATTGCCCGACCATGAAGAGGTTCGAATAGCAATTGCCCGCCTGAAGAACAACAAAGCGGCAGGGGCCGACGGATTGTCAGCCGAGCTATTCAAACACGGCGGCGAAGAACTGGTAAGGAGCATGCATCAGCTTCTTTGTAAAATATGGTCGGACGAAAGCATGCCCAACGATTGGAATTTAAGTGTGCTGTGCCCAATCCATAAAAAAGGAGACCCCACAATCTGCGCCAACTACCGTGGGATTAGCCTCCTCAACATCGCATATAAGGTTCTGTCGAGCGTATTGTGTGAAAGATTAAAGCCCACCGTCAACAAACTGATTGGACCTTATCAGTGTGGCTTTAGACCTGGTAAATCAACCACCGACCAGATATTCACTATGCGCCAAATCTTGGAAAAGACCCGTGAAAGGAGAATCGACACACACCACCTCTTCGTCGATTTCAAAGCTGCTTTCGACAGCACGAAAAGGAGCTGCCTCTATGCAGCGATGTCTGAATTTGGTATCCCCGCAAAACTAATACGGCTGTGTAAACTGACGCTGAGCAACACTCAAAGCTCCGTCAGGATCGGGAAGAACCTCTCCGAGCCGTTCGATACCAAACGAGGTTTCAGACAAGGCGACTCCCTATCGTGCGACTTTTTCAACCTGCTTCTGCAGAAAATAGTTCGAGCTGCAGAACTCAACAGAGAAGGTACCATCTTCTATAAGAGTGTACAACTGCTGGCGTATGCCGATGATATTGATATCATTGGCCTCAACACCCGCGCCGTTAGTTCTGCTTTCTACAGACTGGATAAGGAAGCAAAAGAAATGGGTCTGGCAGTGAACGAGGGCAAGACGAAATATCTCCTGTCATCAAACAAACAGTCGTCGCACTCGCGACTTGGCACTCACGTCACTGTTGACAGTCATAACTTTGAAGTTGTAGATAATTTCGTCTATCTTGGAACCAGCGTAAACACCACCAACAATGTCAGCCTGGAAATCCACCGCAGGATTACTCTTGCCAACAGGTGCTACTTTGGACTGAGTAGGCAATTGAAAAGTAAAGTCCTCTCTCGACGAACAAAAGCCAAACTCTATAAGTCGCTCATAATTCCCGTCCTGCTATACGGTGCAGAGGCTTGGACGATGACAACAACCGATGAGTCGACCTTAAGAGTTTTCGAGAGAAAAGTTCTGCGAAAGATTTATGGTCCTTTGCGCGTTGGCCACGGCGAATATCGCATGCGATGGAACGATGAGCTGTACGAGATATACGACGACATTGACATAGTTCAGCGAATTAAAAGACAGCGGCTACGCTGGCTAGGTCATGTTGTCCGGATGGATGAAAACACTCCAGCTCTGAAAGTATTCGACGCAGTACCCGCCGCGGGAAGCAGAGGAAGAGGAAGACCTCCACTCCGTTGGAAGGACCAAGTGGAGAAGGACCTGGTTTCGCTTGGAATATCCAATTGGCGCCAAGTAGCGAAGAGAAGAAACGACTGGCGCGCTGTTGTTGACTCGGCTATAATCGCGTAAGCGGTGCCTACGCCAGTAAAGAAGAAGAAGAAGATGGAAAGAGGACTATATCAAGGACCTCCACAAGAGGTACCGTTGGAAAATTACCGAAAATGCGCCAAAGATTGGAGATTGTGTCCTGATACAGGACGAGTGTCTCCCCCCTACCGAATGGCGGCTTGGCCGCATAGAGAAGCTTTACCAAGGCTCCGACGGTCATATTCGCGTAGTCGATCTCCGTACGCAATCAGGAAAGTTAACAAGACCACTCGTTAAGCTATGCTTTTTACCGACCGCCGATCGAAACGTAAACGAAAAAACCCTCGAATAAACCCGTTATAATAAATATTTTAAGCTAACAAACAAAGCAATCGAATGATCAGTCAACTTGACGATCCATTTCTGCCACAACGTGGCAGCCATACCCATATCCACTTCATGCAACAAATTTACAATTAAAATCATACTCTTCCATTCAGATAAACATGGATGCAGACATGCCACTCGCTCCGACGCCAACCATCCGCTCGACTGTCCACGTGCCACGCCAAGTGGCAGCTCCAGTTGCGGCAGCCCCAGTTGCGGCTGGCCCAGTAGCAGCTCCCCGAACCACCACATCAACGGGTCCGCGTAGTGGAACGCGAGCACTGCCGCCAACGCCCATATCAGCAGCAGAGCCGCAGCGCATCAGGTGCCCAATATGTCGACGACCGCACCGGTTGATGCACTGCTCAATTTTTAAAGGTCTGCCACCACCGCAAAGGCTGCGCATCGTCCAGGCACACGGCCACTGCCTCAATTGTCTGGCACCTACCCACACTACCCAGCAGTGTCCATCGGGAAACCTGTGCCAGATATGTATGTGGCCTCACCACACCATGCTGCACAAAACAACCAGACCCGACATCGGTCAACAATCTGGTAGCCACCACCGTGGTGCAGTGCGACGACCGCCAACCAGCCGGGATGCACGATCGCGTCGGCAGCCAACCATATCATCCTCCCGTATCCGGCGGCAACAGAATGGGACGTAACACGACGCCAGCAACAAACGCCCCGTCCGCGCCGCACTTCAGGCCTAAGCAACGTTATAGCCACGCTCCAGCAGTTGCAACGACTTCTAGGCTGAAATATTCGCCTAGGGGGGCCGGGATGGCTAAATGAGCTTCAGTCTCTTGCCCCACACAACACATCACCAACACAGAACACCTAACCACAACAATAATCCCGCATTCAGAACACTCTACACTCACCGCATCAAAATATCCGTCACTAGCACACTTCATTCACCACGCTCATCTCTACACCACCTACAATCCACATCACACTTAACTACATTAACACTGCATTTTTCACCACCACCAAAAGGGAAGAAAAGGAGCGGAAAAACAAGTTAGTGACTACTTCTTTTTGCGATCCGCTAACGACCAGCCGTGCGAATAACCCCGAGCTCTATTGTGCGAACCTCAGTTTATAATTCCAAATCAATATATTGTTTTTCTTATAAATTTCAATACATGCGGTGTATATAGTTTTGAATAAAATACGTTTGTAATTCTTTGGCGGAATTGTGTTGCATTTTCCTTTTTTTTATACAACTTCCCAACGGTGAGTGCTAGGCGATCAAACGAGAAAAACAAGGTTGAACTATGTACATATGTATATTTATTCTCTGTGCTAACGTTCTGCAAATAAGTTCAAACCTAAATAACATACATGCACACATACATACATACATTCGTACTTATATATTGTACAACAAAAATGTGTTGTATTGTAGAAAAATTTGAAACATATTGTAATATTGGAAGTTTATTTCAGCGAAATACCTTTTGTTGTAATCGTATTAGAAATTATACAAAATCAAGAATTTGGAGCATTTCTTAACCTTTTTTCCTTACCCTATTGTTGTGTTATGATTATTTCCCATAAATAAGTCAATAAAATAGTTGCAGCGTTTTGAAGGGACTTTTGATCGACGACGCCATAGCCGCATCTCAGGTAAAATCATCAAAACGAAAACCACCACTTTCTTGGCTCAAAGAGAGGCACAGAGATAGATTTAACTAATTGTATATGATTAGACTCATTCGACCTTCCCACAGCCAAGATGGGAAAAGTTAAGAATCTATTATCCTAACTATATGTAATCGGTTATTGATAAGAGATATTATCATTCATCTCCTTTATTAACAAAAATATGCCAGTGGAGAAGCCTTTGAAATAGGTAAAAAGTGAAAAAATTATGGGTGGTTGAAACACACAGAAAAAGGAAGATAAAATAACAAACTCCCCCACACAACGATTGACACCTGTTTTTGTGTTTTTTCCGATATTAAATCAATACAAGGAGACATAATTAAGAGGTTACATGGGTTTACGGATTTCGAAAAATCGAATGTTTTTATTGTCTTCTTAAATTCAAGTTCATCCGAGTAATAGTTTCGGAGATACAGCCCTGAGAACTTGTGTGTCGGAGGCTAGCTAGGTTAAGTACTCCGTCTTTAAACGAGTTTTTCTCGAAACTGTGTTTTTGAAGTCGGTTGGCAAGATTTTTCGAGAATAGGTCTTTGAGATACAATTATTAAAGACTTGGTTGAAGGATTTTTTTCAATTACAACTATTTGAAAAAAAAGTCGCGAAATTTTTTTAAACGACATGTGACTTCTTAAAATTTTGAGATTATGTGAAAAATTATTACAGACTTGAAGGTATTTTTATTACCTAAAACTTTGCCATATAAATTTCATAACTCGTTGTTTTGCCGAAAATAGAGATAAACCGCCTTTTGCCCATAAAAATTCAGCCACATCCCTCCCTTCCTCTTTCCACTTCAGATCGCACTAAAATCATTGTTCTTTTCAGTTTTATTACTTTATCATGCTTTTTCAATGGGTTTATTTCTACTATATATATATTTTTTTTTTTTGCTTTAGAACTAGTACAGTGATGCCTTCCTATTAATTTAACAAGCTTCTTCAAAATATATTCCTTTACATTCAGTCCAAACACTGATTTAACTTGAAACGACTTTATTAAAGATATGACGTTAAGGCAGGGGACTAAAAAATACTAATAACAGGTGATCCCAGCAGTGGTACTTGTTTCAATAGCCTTTTTTTGACAGATCACGTGCGTACTATTCGCAACACGTCGTGAGACTCAGTATTCATCAATCGGACTGACATGTGGAGCGACTTGGCGCATTTTACGTCCAAATTGAAAGCGTGCAAAATACAGTATATTCAAGAGCTGACGCCGCTTGATCTTCCCAAGCAACAACGCTTTGCTCTATGGGCTCTGGAAAAGTTCCAGGAAGATCCAATGAGGTCCATTCCTGGCTCAATGCGTATGTAAACAAGCAAAATTGCCGTATTTGATTCAAGAGCCGTTTCATTCAGCAAAAACAACGGTTCGGTGTGGTTTTTGGGCCGGTGAAGTCATCGGTATATATTTCTTCAAAAAGTGGAAAAATTTGCCTTAGACTTGTTCGAGACAATTAGTGAAATGAATCACAGATTAGTTTTTGTACTATATTTATTTATAGAATTTCCTTAGTTATCGCACTAATGACACTAAAAGTTCAAGGCATTTAATGATCGCATTTTCATACAAAGCGAATTGATCTCAAAAAAGGCAACTTTCCTTTCGTGACTGCGAAAATTTTTGGTGCGTTTCTTTGTGTCAAAGAGCTGCAAATTTAAGTTTCCCTCGGTCTGCTCTGCAGAAGACATTGTCTTGGCTAAATTACTTTCGTTTTCGTATCGACCCACCGGTTCGTCGGCCGTGCGGCAGGCATTTGTGCGTACACGCATTTCATTTCACGCCACTGGCAGCCAAACTTTCGCCGTCGTTTCACCCACCAACATCGAATTCGATTTACTTACACACTGTATACATACATATGTATAATCAGACGCAGATCGACGCTTACAAGATTTTGGGAGCGTAATTTACGACTTCGCTTAGGACCGTTCACTCAAGTACCTCGGTTTGTAAGTATGTGAGCAAACAATTCAACAATGATTTCTTGATTAAAAGTGAATGCGAGAGGTTGTAATACTCCAAATGAATCAAAACGTCGAGATCACTCTTGTATAACGGTACTCTTCGTACGATGGTATTGCTTAGTTTTCTTAGCGGGCTCTCGAATTGTGGCTGTTCGTAAGATGAGATGAAAAACGTAAGTAACTACATATGTAGGCTCTTGTTAAACTAAGAAACGAAACACTTATCGCATTAACACACCTGAACATTTTCTCTTTTCCTAACATTTATACAAGTATGTGCTATACTATCTATCTGTGAGGTGGGCTCCGGTTGGCGATGAAATTTTTTATGGGTAGATGCGGAAGGGTTCGTGGCCTCTGCAGCGTCTTCCAATTAGAGGTGGCTACTGCTCCGAAGTGCAATCTCCTTCAGAACTATTACTATCCACACCGCCAATAGGTCGGCGATATTAGCTTTCATTTCGCTGGTTGTGTGCTCCAGACTTGTGAAGGCATCTCTAAGCTCCTCATCTCTAGCATCGATTTATTTATGATTACTAGTAGACTAGTTTGGGTGCCTGGCCACAGCGGTATTGCACGCAGATATAAGGCTGATGAGCTTGCCAGGACAGGTACTTCAGTTTTAATAACTACGAAATAGGAACAGATAGCAGCTCCGCAGGATTCTTTTGGTTTAATTCTGGATTGTTGGGCCTCACAACTGCTCAGCAAGCGATGGTCAGTAACCAGCAGATGTGCAGTCGCAATGTCCTTCTGGTCCAGTATAAATCGCAAGAGGTCGACGGAACTTTTTGCTCTCATCAAGATCTTCTTTGTATGGTGGTTGGAGTTCTAAGTGTAAAATGTATATTCGGGATTCATACAATAAGATTGCATATCCTACTTGATGCCACCTGCATTAGGTGTTTGGAAAAAGACGAGATGGAAACATTTCTACAATACATCCTTGGAAGTCCCGCTTTTGTCAGATCAAGTCAAAAACACCTCGGACCTCCTACTTTTAGTCGTCCAGGAGAAATATTGGAAATAGGAAAAACACCTAAAAAGATTTGTGATTGGTTATGTTCAACAGTTTTTCACAACCGATTGTACATTGATCTGTCTATCTGCTTCTTTGTATATACTTCTGTACGTCCACCACTTTCTCAAGTTGAGAAATGAAATTTTCTCTTTAAGAAGTTACTCATTGGCAAAAGCACTGATATCATACCATTAAAGCATATAGCTGACGAGACATATGAACTCATGAAATTCGGCTAACAACGTTAAGGTCTCCGAAGAAATCTTACAGATTGGAATACTATAGTAGGCTTATAAACCGACTGATCAAAGTTACTTCATAGAATTGTTTTATTATTGAAGAGGAATCTAGTTCAGTCGGACTGAAATTGACGTTCTTCTTGGGTTTTGTTTTGCTTTGAAGGAAGAGCTCATAGAAAGCGTTGGACGATAATACCGAGCATATTTTTGCTGTTACACTAACAAAATGTACAGCGATGCATCTGCTACATCCTTGCAAATAAGCAACACTAAAACACCATTGTATTATTTGCAACACTGGCTTGCAAATTTTCAGCTGCTGTCAAAAATAAAAATATTGTAAACAAAGAGAAGAAATGGAGAAATTTTTGTAAATTTTGTAAACTAAAAATTAAGAAATTTTAAATTTGTGCTATGTGCTATATGCCGCATAAAAATATTTCTTACCTTCAATGCCCATAATTTCTTCAGCAACTTCATGAAATAAAGCGTCAGTTAATTTTTCCCTAAAACTTTTTTGCGCGCCAAAAAACAATGGAGCAACTTTGACCACTAAAAAGTTAACAGATATTCTTATTTTGGTCTATATTATGATATTCTAAAGTTTGGTCGAAATCGGAGAACCACGGGTATAAAACCATGTCGCCAATTGATGGAACGGCCCATATACATTTTAATTAGATAACTAAGAACTCAAAAATAGTAGTATATAAGGTTTACAATTTAAAAATAAAATCAGAATGAAACATTTCTCAGCTTGAGTAAGGTCACAAGTTGGTTTACCAAAAATGCTACATCTTCTTATCTAATAATCATAATCCACAATTGACCTTTGACCTTCAATATCTAATAAAAGGTTGTTAGCTCTTGTAAAACATATGAGCTTTCGCGGCACTCACCTCACTAGTCATAAAAAGAAAGAAATGCGCAACGAAAGTCGAAATTAAAAAAGTCACGGCAAGCGATTTGATGTGTGCGAATTCGTATTGAAATCATAAAAGGTGTTCTGTCCGTCGGTTCCTTTCGTTATTTGTTGTATGGTGTCCTCATGTGTGTTGGATTCGTGATGTGGAATGTAATGATGATGTGGTGTGTAATGAAGATGTGGTGTGTCGTGTATCTAATGTGTGCGGTGTGGTATTACTATATTGTGAAGGCGGTCTGAGACTCATTTAGCCATCCCGGCTCCCCTAGGCGACTGATTAGCCTAGCTGGAGCTGTTGCAGCGTTGCCACAACGTTGCTAAGATCCTTGGATCGCTTTGTTTGGGGTCTAGGCTGTCGACGCCGAATCGATATTCCAACCTGTTGATGTAGTGCTCGAGTTACGAGTTGATGTCTCGTTGCGCGGCTGCTGCGAAGGATAGGTGGCCGATTGACGTCGCGCATCGTGATGCGGAATGTTGCATAAAAATAAAAATTTAACAAAATAGGAGAAAAATTCATGTCACAGTGAAAATCGTTCATTACGCAACTATTAAATAAAGTGTTATTACACTCATTATTAATATTTTGTTGGATATCCTTTTTGACGAGTAATAGACTTTTAGCTTTTATATATATGTATAGTATTCCGGACTTATTTTATCCCATTCTTTCAAAAGGGTTTTTTTTAATAATTTTTGTTCGATATACTGTGTTTTCTATTTCAATTTTCATTTTATGCCACAAATTTGATTTGAAAACTTTGGGGCAATGATATAGCACCCATTCATTAACAATTCCAGCCGTATGTTTGGGATCATTGTCTTGGTAGAAATGATACGTGTCCTTTATACCAAGTTTTTCGGCACTTTACCAAGTTTTTGAAATTATTTAAATATTTACTTATATTTGTCCATAATCCCTTCGACAAAGTGCAGTTTACCAACACCAGCAGCTGAACAAACACCCCATATCATTACTTGACCGACACCGTGCTTAACCGTCGGCCGCAAATATCTAGGATCCACGTTCACTCTGCCATCTGATCCAAAAATATTGTATTTGCTTTCATTCGTGAAAATGACGTTCTTCCAAAATGAAAAATCTTTCCCAATGTATTTGGCGGCAAATTGCAATCGCAAGATTATATTTTTCTTGCTAACTAAGGGTTCCTTTCGTGCAATTCTGACATATTTCCCATCCCTTCGAAGGACTCTTTTAATAGTCTCATCGTTATAATTTATTTTAAATTATTTCTCCCACATGTCACGCAGGTTTGGTGCACTCAGCCGAGGATCAATCTGGCTTTGTTTGACAACCCACCTCTCTTGACGATCGCTGAACCACTTTCTAGGGCGAATTTTCGGCTTTCCTTTTCAACTGTTTTTCAGGATTTTTTAACAATTTTGGCAATTTATCTTTGAGACTTTTCATTTTTATAATGTTCAATAATTACTTTTCGCAAATCAATTGTAGCTTGGCGGCCCATCTTGAATTTAAGAACTAAACAATTTTATTAATAGATTAAACACGTGTTCATTTCAGCGCAAGAACGTAAGTGAAGTAAACAGACCAAAATAATATAAGATTCCGAAAAAGTTAAGTTATTTATTGCAGCTCTGCTAGTGTGGACCATTTTCACTGCGACATGAATTTGTATCCTATTTTATTAAAAGCTTATTTTAATAAAAAGGGTTAATGAAAGAGAAACATGTTTTTTTTTTTGTATTTGTAATTTAAATAAAATGATGTTATGAACTTCATAAGAACTTTTGGTATACGTATTAATTTCTTAGATTTGTTTGTAGTTAAAGGAGATTTGTTGCAGGTGGACCATCTTCACTGTGAGCCACTGTAGCTTTTCTATGTGGAATAGGAATGGCCAGAATGGGTGTTTCCTTTAGAAAATGTTTCGGAGTTAAGGGGGTGAATTCTGAGAGGTCTTGCGAGAATCCATAGCTCAAGGTGTACTGCCTTTGTCGTGACACATACATAGACAGCCACGTAGCCTTTTCGTAGAAGACCTTAACATGGACTCCTGTATCTGAAAAGGCCCAGCAAAATCGACACCTCTGGTGGTGAAAGGCAGAGCGAAATTGCAGCGTTCAGGTGGAAGTGCTGCCACAATCTGCGTTCGCATATTCGGCTTGTTTTACATGGGAAATTAGGTGATCCCTTGTCTTTTGTTTTGAGTTGCTCTTTAAATTTGAAAATGTAAGCATCTACTCTGAGGGCTCGGGGAAACGATGAAAATCATACAAGGATGTCGGCATCATCCAGTAATGTGTGGAAGGTGGTGATTATGGCCAAAAATCAGGAGATTCTATTAACCATCGGGAGCCATTCTTCCATAGGGTGGAGGTGGTGGCAACGTGCAGTGGCATGCATCCTCTTGTACTCAGATCGGCAGGATTGTCAGCACTGTCTAGGTGTCGCCAAGTGGCTGATTTTCATAGGTCAAGTATTTGATTTTAAAGGAGTCATTTTTGCTTTTGCTACTAATAAGTAGCGTGTGGTCATGGTGTCCTTTTTCGTGCGCACATATATAGTAATGCAGTATGCCTTTTCAGAGGCGTCACAGAAGCCATGTGATTCGACTTTGTGTTCGGGGGAATAGTTTACCCATCGTGGAATTTGTATCTGAAAAATATCATTCAGATTGTTAGCGAACTGGGACCATTTTTCTAAGCGAAAGGGTTTCACTTGTTCGTCCTAGTCGGTTCCCTCTAGCCATAATTCTTGTAATAAGACTTTCGCTTGCACCGAGGATAAAATCTGTATTTTCGTTATGGCGGATAATGCAAATATGGACTCAGACGTGTATGAGAACTGGTCGGATGCCTTCTCAGAGGCGTCACAGAAGCCATGTGCCAAGGCCCAGCCAACCATTTTCTATAAATTATGTGGCATTATTTTTATATATTGTAACGGGTGATTTTTTTGAGGTTAGGATTTTCATGCAGTAGTATTTGACAGATCACGTGGGATGTCAGACATGGTGTCAAAGAGAAAGATGCTCAGTATGCTTTGACATTTCATCATGAATAGACTTACTAACGAGCAACGCTTGCAAATCATTGAATTTTATTACCAAAATCAGTGTTCGGTTCGAAATGTGTTTCGCGTCCGTGTCCGATGAGCGATGAGGCTCATTTCTGGTTGAATGGCTACGTAAATAAGCAAAATTGCCGCATTTGGGGTGAAGAGCAACCAGAAGCCGTTCAAGAACTGCCCATGCATCCCGAAAAATGCACTGTTTGGTGTGGTTTGTACGCTGGTGGAATCATTGGACCGTATTTTTTCAAAGATGCTGTTGGACGCAACGTTACGGTGAATGGCGATCGCTATCGTTCGATGCTAACAAACTTTTTGTTGCCAAAAATGGAAGAACTGAACTTGGTTGACATGTGGTTTCAACAAGATGGCGCTACATGCCACACAGCTCGCGATTCTATGGCCATTTTGAGGGAAAACTTCGGACAACAATTCATCTCAAGAAATGGACCCGTAAGTTGGCCACCAAGATCATGCGATTTAACGCCTTTAGACTATTTTTTGTGGGGCTACGTCAAGTCTAAAGTCTACAGAAATAAGCCAGCAACTATTCCAGCTTTGGAAGACAACATTTCCGAAGAAATTCGGGCTATTCCGGCCGAAATGCTCGAAAAAGTTGCCCAAAATTGGACTTTCCGAATGGACCACCTAAGACGCAGCCGCGGTCAACATTTAAATGAAATTATCTTCAAAAAGTAAATGTCATGAACCAATCTAACGTTTCAAATAAAGAACCGATGAGATTTTGCAAATTTTATGCGTTTTTTTTTTTAAAAAAGTTATCAAGCTCTTAAAAAATCACCCATTACATTTAAAAGACGACAGTGGAATTAAGAAGCAATAAAAAATTTGTTTTCTTAGTTGGTTACGTAAATTATCAAATAATACGCGCAAAGTTACCGTCTAATCGTCAAATTCTGGCAATACTTTTTTTAACATTCGCAAAGTTAAATTGACTGTTAGTTAAAGCGCTAATCTCGTCATTCGCGAGTTTCATTTGGGAAAAAGCTAGAATTCTTACACGAGCTATACCTAACTGTGTATAAAACTTGTGGATTTTCACCATGCTTAGGTGGATGGGAAAAAATTAAAAATAATGCAAGATATTTACAAACGCTGTGAGGAGGATTTTGAGAACAATTTAGATAATTTATTTGATATGGCACACGCTGATGCTTTTGGGTGTTCAGGGTGTTTAGCGGATGTAGACAAAAAGTTAGCCGAAAAAGAAGAAAGGGCAAGACGTAGGAAATAAAATGACGAGAAAAACTATGTGAGCAAATGTGTTTCGGAGGTTTACCGTAATCTGTTACTACGCTATACGATTATATTCAAGTGCAAGAGCATCACGATCAACTCACCAGCTCCGATGAAAGCCTTGAGGAACCCTTGGCATCCACCTCTCAAATGGTAAGCTCTTAAACTACTACAAAAAGAGGAAGGAATTTCATCACGACAAGATTAAGCTGAATCTATAAAATCCGATTTTCGGAATAATGTGGCTAAATTAGTGACCATTATTTAGGATGGGAAATTATAAACTGGACTTGACGTGAGAAGTTCTAAAGAAGAATGCCTGCCATTCTGATTTCATTTGGAAAAAAATTAACAACTTTTGTACCCAAACTGCAAAGCTCTTCCGACCAGAATCAAGCAGCGTTGAACACACTTTATGGCTGGAACCTCGATGACACAGTACAAATAATGTGCTGTTACACAACTGAGACTAATATCCATTCTCTTTTCACAGGTCTTTTCCAAGACTTGGGGCATGGTGATTATCTGGTCGGTTATCGATTTTCCAGTTCTTCAGCCACACTGAAGAGGTCAGTCAGTTTGTTGATGGTGAGTTTTAATCTTTTGCACAATACGCTCGATAGAACCTTATACGCGATATTGAGGAGGCTTATCCCTGAATAACTCGGCCGGCAATCCATCGGCCCCCGCCGCTTTATTGTTCTTCAGACGGACAATTGCCATTCGAACTTCTTCATGGTGGGGCAGTGGAATATTTGCTCCATCGTCATTGATTGGGGAATCGGGTTCGCCTTCTAGCGGCTGTATGGTTACATTGCCATTCAGCAGGCTGGAGAAGTGTTCCCTCCATAATTATATGCTCTGAGCATCGGTTACCAAATCGCCTCTGGTGGTTCAACATGAGTATGCTCCGGTCTTGAAGCCTTTTGTTAATCGCCGTATCTATTCGTGGAGTTTTTGAGCATTACCCCTGTCGGTCAGCTTGTCAAGCTTTTCATACTTACGCATTTCGGCCTTTCTCTTTTGCTTTCTGCAACTGCGTCACGCTTCCCTCTTCAATTCTCGGTACCTATCCTATCCCGCACGTGTTGTGGTCGATCTTAACGTTGCGAGGTAGGCAGTATGTTTTCTCTCCACTGCAACACCGCACTCCTCGTCGTGCCAGCTGTTCTTTTACATTTTCCAAAAACCAATGGTTTCGGTTGCAGCTGTACGTAAGGAATATAAAATGCCGTCCCACAGTTCCCTTAAACCGAGTTGTTGACGAGTGCTCTCACAGAGCAGGTGGGCAAGTCGTGTAGAAAACCATTCGGCTGTCTGTTGCGATTGAAGCTTCTCTACGTTGAACCCGCCTTGTGTTTGTTGACGTCCGTTTTTTGATGCACAGAGGCGGTAGCAAATCTTGGCTGCAACAAGATAGTGATCCGAGTCGATGTTAGGACCTCCGAGTGCAGGCACATCTAAAACACTGGAGACGTGTCTTCCGTCTATCATATTATGATCTATTTGGTTGGTGGTTTTTCGATCCGGAGACAGCCAGGTGGCTTGATGAATTTTCTTATGCTGGAATCTAGTACTACAGATAACCATATTTCGGGACCCGGCGAAGTTAATCAGCCTCACCCCATTTAGAGATGTTTCGTCGCGGAGGCTGAATTTATGAATCGCCATATAAACAATACAAGCGCTCATATGAGGCATCTTTAGTGATGTGACCAAAGACCTTCTCTTCCGTCGGGGCGTGAGCGCAGATCAGCGATATTTTGAAGAACTTCGCTTTGACACGGATCGCTCATCCACCGGGGTGAATGACAGTACTCGGTTTGCAATTATCGTCATCAAAAAGGGGGCCACTCATCCGAGGCTTGTTGTTTCTTTTCACTGGGTGCATTGTTCTATGTGGCGGATCCCAAACCCAGCGCACAACCCTGTGGAGGTTTCGCCTTCTCACTTTCGCTCGCCTTCAAACGGATGTTCTTAGGCTACCCAGAAAATATTTGGTCAAAGACCGGAAGTCGTGAGCTGCTTGAGCCATATGTAAAATAATCGTTTCTGGCCACTCCCACACACGACTCCATCCTCTCAGTACACATTACTCTTATTAATTTTGCTGATTGTAAATAATGGATGCAACAATTTCCACTTTTTATTGAAAAATATACATACATGTACGTAAATCCCATATAAAAATTTACTTTGCGAGGGGATCAAATATTCGGTTACACCCGAGCATAGTCCTTGATTTGGTTTGATCCTTGTGAGAGTTTAAAATGTTCGTTAACATCCGAACTTTGCTTTTCTTTACTTTTTAAACAAACACTTTTATTTATTAACAACATAATTTCCAATCAAGTGGGAAACGGGTTGTGATTGCGATGTTTTCAGCAGTAGTTTCTCTTATTGTACACAAATATATACTATTAGGGAGTTCACAAGTCGTGTTTTTTGTCATATTTGCGTTATTGATTATTCATTTACAACAATTGTAAACTTGTTGTTATTGTTTTGCAAGTGAAATTTGAATAAACCAACTCTGCTAGATAAGTTTAGTGTGCTATTTTTGGCTGCTATTCTATCACCTATTTATTGTTTGTATTTTGTGTTTTTAGATTCAATATAAAGATATATAATAATTGAAAAATACATTCATCTGAAACTATTTAAGTGAGAAATAATTAATTAAAACCCAAATTTATCTTTTAAACTTCGTTTAAACATCTTCATTATACTAGGGAAAAGTCAAACGTGTCCACTGCAATCCAACAAGGAGGTGGACGGTGCCAGAAGAAAAAGCGCTTATAGATTTTTTTTCTGAAAATTCCCAACACGAGGTTTGTTTTTCGTTTAAATATAAAATATTTGTGTAAATTAACATGGAGATATTTAAATGTAAATGATTTACAGAAACTGTATTATCAATCATATTATAAATATTTTTGTGAATAATACAAAATACCAATGGAATGGAAGTTGGTGCGAGCAAAGGTTCGAAATCTGCGAATCAGCTACAATAAGGTCAAGGCATGGGAAGGCGATACCATTAACACTAGAAAGAAGCAGTCAATATACATATATATATATGGGGCTAAGGAAAGTTTTGATCTGATTAAATTTTTAACATACAGACATACCATTGTCAGGGAGGTACTATCCCTGAACTTAAATTATATCTCTCACACAATGACCAATATTTTCCATCAAAATTCAACTATAGGTTCTGAAATCAAAATATTCGGTACCTAGGGGCTTAAACGGTTTTCTTTGGGTTTGAACAATTTTGGTCAGACGATGGCATACACTATAGGCATTAGTCTTGCAAGGTTTAATCCCGTTATATTAATTGCTTCTTGACTTGTGCACTGGAAAGTAAAAGAATCAAGTAGAATTTAAAATTGTGTTATATGGGAAGTAGGCGCGGTTATTGTCCGATTTCCCCCATTTTTAACAATATGAAATATAAAAATAATGCCACATAATTTATAGAAAATGGTTGGCTGGGCCTTGGCACATGGCTTCTGTGACGCCTCTGAGAAGGCATCCGACCAGTTCTCATACACGTCTGAGTCCATATTTGCATTATCCGCCATAACGAAAATACAGATTTTATCCTCGGTGCAAGCGAAAGTCTTATTACAAGAATTATGGCTAGAGGGAACCGACTAGGACGAACAAGTGAAACCCTTTCGCTTAGAAAAATGGTCCCAGTTCGCTAACAATCTGAATGATATTTTTCAGATACAAATTCCACGATGGGTAAACTATTCCCCCGAACACAAAGTCGAATCACATGGCTTCTGTGACGCCTCTGAAAAGGCATACTGCATTACTATATATGTGCGCACGAAAAAGGACACCATGACCACACGCTACTTATTAGTAGCAAAAGCAAAAATGACTCCTTTAAAATCAAATACTTGACCTATGAAAATCAGCCACTTGGCGACACCTAGACAGTGCTGACAATCCTGCCGATCTGAGTACAAGAGGATGCATGCCACTGCACGTTGCCACCACCTCCACCCTATGGAAGAATGGCTCCCGATGGTTAATAGAATCTCCTGATTTTTGGCCATAATCACCACCTTCCACACATTACTGGATGATGCCGACATCCTTGTATGATTTTCATCGTTTCCCCGAGCCCTCAGAGTAGATGCTTACATTTTCAAATTTAAAGAGCAACTCAAAACAAAAGACAAGGGATCACCTAATTTCCCATGTAAAACAAGCCGAATATGCGAACGCAGATTGTGGCAGCACTTCCACCTGAACGCTGCAATTTCGCTCTGCCTTTCACCACCAGAGGTGTCGATTTTGCTGGGCCTTTTCAGATACAGGAGTCCATGTTAAGGTCTTCTACGAAAAGGCTACGTGGCTGTCTATGTATGTGTCACGACAAAGGCAGTACACCTTGAGCTATGGATTCTCGCAAGACCTCTCAGAATTCACCCCCTTAACTCCGAAACATTTTCTAAAGGAAACACCCATTCTGGCCATTCCTATTCCACATAGAAAAGCTACAGTGGCTCACAGTGAAGATGGTCCACCTGCAACAAATCTCCTTTAACTACAAACAAATCTAAGAAATTAATACGTATACCAAAAGTTCTTATGAAGTTCATAACATCATTTTATTTAAATTACAAATACAAAAAAAAAACATGTTTCTCTTTCATTAACCCTTTTTATTAAAATAAGCTTTTAATAAAATAGGATACAAATTCATGTCGCAGTGAAAATGGTCCACACTAGCAGAGCTGCAATAAATAACTTAACTTTTTCGGAATCTTATATTATTTTGGTCTGTTTACTTCACTTACGTTCTTGCGCTGAAATGAACACGTGTTTAATCTATTAATAAAATTGTTTAGTTCTTAAATTCAAGATGGGCCGCCAAGCTACAATTGATTTGCGAAAAGTAATTATTGAACATTATAAAAATGAAAAGTCTCAAAGATAAATTGCCAAAATTGTTAAAAAATCCTGAAAAACAGTTGAAAAGGAAAGCCGAAAATTCGCCCTAGAAAGTGGTTCAGCGATCGTCAAGAGAGGTGGGTTGTCAAACAAAGCCAGATTGATCCTCGGCTGAGTGCACCAAACCTGCGTGACATGTGGGAGAAATAATTTAAAATAAATTATAACGATGAGACTATTAAAAGAGTCCTTCGAAGGGATGGGAAATATGTCAGAATTGCACGAAAGGAACCCTTAGTTAGCAAGAAAAATATAATCTTGCGATTGCAATTTGCCGCCAAATACATTGGGAAAGATTTTTCATTTTGGAAGAACGTCATTTTCACGAATGAAAGCAAATACAATATTTTTGGATCAGATGGCAGAGTGAACGTGGATCCTAGATATTTGCGGCCGACGGTTAAGCACGGTGTCGGTCAAGTAATGATATGGGGTGTTTGTTCAGCTGCTGGTGTTGGTAAACTGCACTTTGTCGAAGGGATTATGGACAAATATAAGTAAATATTTAAATAATTTCAAAAACTTGGTAAAGTGCCGAAAAACTTGGTATAAAGGACACGTATCATTTCTACCAAGACAATGATCCCAAACATACGGCTGGAATTGTTAATGAATGGGTGCTATATCATTGCCCCAAAGTTTTCAAATCAAATTTGTGGCATAAAATGAAAATTGAAATAGAAAACACAGTATATCGAACAAAAATTATTAAAAAAAACCCTTTTGAAAGAATGGGATAAAATAAGTCCGGAATACTATACATATATATAAAAGCTAAAAGTCTATTACTCGTCAAAAAGGATATCCAACAAAATATTAATAATGAGTGTAATAACACTTTATTTAATAGTTGCGTAATGAACGATTTTCACTGTGACATGAATTTTTCTCCTATTTTGTTAAATTTTTATTTTTATGCAACATTCCGCATCACGATGCGCGACGTCAATCGGCCACCTATCCTTCGCAGCAGCCGCGCAACGAGACATCAACTCGTAACTCGAGCACTACATCAACAGGTTGGAATATCGATTCGGCGTCGACAGCCTAGACCCCAAACAAAGCGATCCAAGGATCTTAGCAACGTTGTGGCAACGCTGCAACAGCTCCAGCTAGGCTAATCAGTCGCCTAGGGGAGCCGGGATGGCTAAATGAGTCTCAGACCGCCTTCACAATATAGTAATACCACACCGCACACATTAGATACACGACACACCACATCTTCATTACACACCACATCATCATTACATTCCACATCACGAATCCAACACACATGAGGACACCATACAACAAATAACGAAAGGAACCGACGGACAGAACACCTTTTATGATTTCAATACGAATTCGCACACATCAAATCGCTTGCCGTGACTTTTTTAATTTCGACTTTCGTTGCGCATTTCTTTCTTTTTATGACTAGTGAGGTGAGTGCCGCGAAAGCTCATATGTTTTACAAGAGCTAACAACCTTTTATTAGATATTGAAGGTCAAAGGTCAATTGTGGATTATGATTATTAGATAAGAAGATGTAGCATTTTTGGTAAACCAACTTGTGACCTTACTCAAGCTGAGAAATGTTTCATTCTGATTTTATTTTTAAATTGTAAACCTTATATACTACTATTTTTGAGTTCTTAGTTATCTAATTAAAATGTATATGGGCCGTTCCATCAATTGGCGACATGGTTTTATACCCGTGGTTCTCCGATTTCGACCAAACTTTAGAATATCATAATATAGACCAAAATAAGAATATCTGTTAACTTTTTAGTGGTCAAAGTTGCTCCATTGTTTTTTGGCGCGCAAAAAAGTTTTAGGGAAAAATTAACTGACGCTTTATTTCATGAAGTTGCTGAAGAAATTATGGGCATTGAAGGTAAGAAATATTTTTATGCGGCATATAGCACATAGCACAAATTTAAAATTTCTTAATTTTTAGTTTACAAAATTTACAAAAATTTCTCCATTTCTTCTCTTTGTTTACAATATTTTTATTTTTGACAGCAGCTGAAAATTTGCAAGCCAGTGTTGCAAATAATACAATGGTGTTTTAGTGTTGCTTATTTGCAAGGATGTAGCAGATGCATCGCTGTACATTTTGTTAGTGTAACAGCAAAAATATGCTCGGTATTATCGTCCAACGCTTTCTATGAGCTCTTCCTTCAAAGCAAAACAAAACCCAAGAAGAACGTCAATTTCAGTCCGACTGAACTAGATTCCTCTTCAATAATAAAACAATTCTATGAAGTAACTTTGATCAGTCGGTTTATAAGCCTACTATAGTATTCCAATCTGTAAGATTTCTTCGGAGACCTTAACGTTGTTAGCCGAATTTCATGAGTTCATATGTCTCGTCAGCTATATGCTTTAATGGTATGATATCAGTGCTTTTGCCAATGAGTAACTTCTTAAAGAGAAAATTTCATTTCTCAACTTGAGAAAGTGGTGGACGTACAGAAGTATATACAAAGAAGCAGATAGACAGATCAATGTACAATCGGTTGTGAAAAACTGTTGAACATAACCAATCACAAATCTTTTTAGGTGTTTTTCCTATTTCCAATATTTCTCCTGGACGACTAAAAGTAGGAGGTCCGAGGTGTTTTTGACTTGATCTGACAAAAGCGGGACTTCCAAGGATGTATTGTAGAAATGTTTCCATCTCGTCTTTTTCCAAACACCTAATGCAGGTGGCATCAAGTAGGATATGCAATCTTATTGTATGAATCCCGAATATACATTTTACACTTAGAACTCCAACCACCATACAAAGAAGATCTTGATGAGAGCAAAAAGTTCCGTCGACCTCTTGCGATTTATACTGGACCAGAAGGACATTGCGACTGCACATCTGCTGGTTACTGACCATCGCTTGCTGAGCAGTTGTGAGGCCCAACAATCCAGAATTAAACCAAAAGAATCCTGCGGAGCTGCTATCTGTTCCTATTTCGTAGTTATTAAAACTGAAGTACCTGTCCTGGCAAGCTCATCAGCCTTATATCTGCGTGCAATACCGCTGTGGCCAGGCACCCAAACTAGTCTACTAGTAATCATAAATAAATCGATGCTAGAGATGAGGAGCTTAGAGATGCCTTCACAAGTCTGGAGCACACAACCAGCGAAATGAAAGCTAATATCGCCGACCTATTGGCGGTGTGGATAGTAATAGTTCTGAAGGAGATTGCACTTCGGAGCAGTAGCCACCTCTAATTGGAAGACGCTGCAGAGGCCACGAACCCTTCCGCATCTACCCATAAAAAATTTCATCGCCAACCGGAGCCCACCTCACAGATAGATAGTATAGCACATACTTGTATAAATGTTAGGAAAAGAGAAAATGTTCAGGTGTGTTAATGCGATAAGTGTTTCGTTTCTTAGTTTAACAAGAGCCTACATATGTAGTTACTTACGTTTTTCATCTCATCTTACGAACAGCCACAATTCGAGAGCCCGCTAAGAAAACTAAGCAATACCATCGTACGAAGAGTACCGTTATACAAGAGTGATCTCGACGTTTTGATTCATTTGGAGTATTACAACCTCTCGCATTCACTTTTAATCAAGAAATCATTGTTGAATTGTTTGCTCACATACTTACAAACCGAGGTACTTGAGTGAACGGTCCTAAGCGAAGTCGTAAATTACGCTCCCAAAATCTTGTAAGCGTCGATCTGCGTCTGATTATACATATGTATGTATACAGTGTGTAAGTAAATCGAATTCGATGTTGGTGGGTGAAACGACGGCGAAAGTTTGGCTGCCAGTGGCGTGAAATGAAATGCGTGTACGCACAAATGCCTGCCGCACGGCCGACGAACCGGTGGGTCGATACGAAAACGAAAGTAATTTAGCCAAGACAATGTCTTCTGCAGAGCAGACCGAGGGAAACTTAAATTTGCAGCTCTTTGACACAAAGAAACGCACCAAAAATTTTCGCAGTCACGAAAGGAAAGTTGCCTTTTTTGAGATCAATTCGCTTTGTATGAAAATGCGATCATTAAATGCCTTGAACTTTTAGTGTCATTAGTGCGATAACTAAGGAAATTCTATAAATAAATATAGTACAAAAACTAATCTGTGATTCATTTCACTAATTGTCTCGAACAAGTCTAAGGCAAATTTTTCCACTTTTTGAAGAAATATATACCGATGACTTCACCGGCCCAAAAACCACACCGAACCGTTGTTTTTGCTGAATGAAACGGCTCTTGAATCAAATACGGCAATTTTGCTTGTTTACATACGCATTGAGCCAGGAATGGACCTCATTGGATCTTCCTGGAACTTTTCCAGAGCCCATAGAGCAAAGCGTTGTTGCTTGGGAAGATCAAGCGGCGTCAGCTCTTGAATATACTGTATTTTGCACGCTTTCAATTTGGACGTAAAATGCGCCAAGTCGCTCCACATGTCAGTCCGATTGATGAATACTGAGTCTCACGACGTGTTGCGAATAGTACGCACGTGATCTGTCAAAAAAAGGCTATTGAAACAAGTACCACTGCTGGGATCACCTGTTATTAGTATTTTTTAGTCCCCTGCCTTAACGTCATATCTTTAATAAAGTCGTTTCAAGTTAAATCAGTGTTTGGACTGAATGTAAAGGAATATATTTTGAAGAAGCTTGTTAAATTAATAGGAAGGCATCACTGTACTAGTTCTAAAGCAAAAAAAAAAAATATATATATAGTAGAAATAAACCCATTGAAAAAGCATGATAAAGTAATAAAACTGAAAAGAACAATGATTTTAGTGCGATCTGAAGTGGAAAGAGGAAGGGAGGGATGTGGCTGAATTTTTATGGGCAAAAGGCGGTTTATCTCTATTTTCGGCAAAACAACGAGTTATGAAATTTATATGGCAAAGTTTTAGGTAATAAAAATACCTTCAAGTCTGTAATAATTTTTCACATAATCTCAAAATTTTAAGAAGTCACATGTCGTTTAAAAAAATTTCGCGACTTTTTTTTCAAATAGTTGTAATTGAAAAAAATCCTTCAACCAAGTCTTTAATAATTGTATCTCAAAGACCTATTCTCGAAAAATCTTGCCAACCGACTTCAAAAACACAGTTTCGAGAAAAACTCGTTTAAAGACGGAGTACTTAACCTAGCTAGCCTCCGACACACAAGTTCTCAGGGCTGTATCTCCGAAACTATTACTCGGATGAACTTGAATTTAAGAAGACAATAAAAACATTCGATTTTTCGAAATCCGTAAACCCATGTAACCTCTTAATTATGTCTCCTTGTATTGATTTAATATCGGAAAAAACACAAAAACAGGTGTCAATCGTTGTGTGGGGGAGTTTGTTATTTTATCTTCCTTTTTCTGTGTGTTTCAACCACCCATAATTTTTTCACTTTTTACCTATTTCAAAGGCTTCTCCACTGGCATATTTTTGTTAATAAAGGAGATGAATGATAATATCTCTTATCAATAACCGATTACATATAGTTAGGATAATAGATTCTTAACTTTTCCCATCTTGGCTGTGGGAAGGTCGAATGAGTCTAATCATATACAATTAGTTAAATCTATCTCTGTGCCTCTCTTTGAGCCAAGAAAGTGGTGGTTTTCGTTTTGATGATTTTACCTGAGATGCGGCTATGGCGTCGTCGATCAAAAGTCCCTTCAAAACGCTGCAACTATTTTATTGACTTATTTATGGGAAATAATCATAACACAACAATAGGGTAAGGAAAAAAGGTTAAGAAATGCTCCAAATTCTTGATTTTGTATAATTTCTAATACGATTACAACAAAAGGTATTTCGCTGAAATAAACTTCCAATATTACAATATGTTTCAAATTTTTCTACAATACAACACATTTTTGTTGTACAATATATAAGTACGAATGTATGTATGTATGTGTGCATGTATGTTATTTAGGTTTGAACTTATTTGCAGAACGTTAGCACAGAGAATAAATATACATATGTACATAGTTCAACCTTGTTTTTCTCGTTTGATCGCCTAGCACTCACCGTTGGGAAGTTGTATAAAAAAAGGAAAATGCAACACAATTCCGCCAAAGAATTACAAACGTATTTTATTCAAAACTATATACACCGCATGTATTGAAATTTATAAGAAAAACAATATATTGATTTGGAATTATAAACTGAGGTTCGCACAATAGAGCTCGGGGTTATTCGCACGGCTGGTCGTTAGCGGATCGCAAAAGAAGTAGTCACTAACTTGTTTTTCCGCTCCTTTTCTTCCCTTTTGGTGGTGGTGAAAAATGCAGTGTTAATGTAGTTAAGTGTGATGTGGATTGTAGGTGGTGTAGAGATGAGCGTGGTGAATGAAGTGTGCTAGTGACGGATATTTTGATGCGGTGAGTGTAGAGTGTTCTGAATGCGGGATTATTGTTGTGGTTAGGTGTTCTGTGTTGGTGATGTGTTGTGTGGGGCAAGAGACTGAAGCTCATTTAGCCATCCCGGCCCCCCTAGGCGAATATTTCAGCCTAGAAGTCGTTGCAACTGCTGGAGCGTGGCTATAACGTTGCTTAGGCCTGAAGTGCGGCGCGGACGGGGCGTTTGTTGCTGGCGTCGTGTTACGTCCCATTCTGTTGCCGCCGGATACGGGAGGATGATATGGTTGGCTGCCGACGCGATCGTGCATCCCGGCTGGTTGGCGGTCGTCGCACTGCACCACGGTGGTGGCTACCAGATTGTTGACCGATGTCGGGTCTGGTTGTTTTGTGCAGCATGGTGTGGTGAGGCCACATACATATCTGGCACAGGTTTCCCGATGGACACTGCTGGGTAGTGTGGGTAGGTGCCAGACAATTGAGGCAGTGGCCGTGTGCCTGGACGATGCGCAGCCTTTGCGGTGGTGGCAGACCTTTAAAAATTGAGCAGTGCATCAACCGGTGCGGTCGTCGACATATTGGGCACCTGATGCGCTGCGGCTCTGCTGCTGATATGGGCGTTGGCGGCAGTGCTCGCGTTCCACTACGCGGACCCGTTGATGTGGTGGTTCGGGGAGCTGCTACTGGGCCAGCCGCAACTGGGGCTGCCGCAACTGGAGCTGCCACTTGGCGTGGCACGTGGACAGTCGAGCGGATGGTTGGCGTCGGAGCGAGTGGCATGTCTGCATCCATGTTTATCTGAATGGAAGAGTATGATTTTAATTGTAAATTTGTTGCATGAAGTGGATATGGGTATGGCTGCCACGTTGTGGCAGAAATGGATCGTCAAGTTGACTGATCATTCGATTGCTTTGTTTGTTAGCTTAAAATATTTATTATAACGGGTTTATTCGAGGGTTTTTTCGTTTACGTTTCGATCGGCGGTCGGTAAAAAGCATAGCTTAACGAGTGGTCTTGTTAACTTTCCTGATTGCGTACGGAGATCGACTACGCGAATATGACCGTCGGAGCCTTGGTAAAGCTTCTCTATGCGGCCAAGCCGCCATTCGGTAGGGGGGAGACACTCGTCCTGTATCAGGACACAATCTCCAATCTTTGGCGCATTTTCGGTAATTTTCCAACGGTACCTCTTGTGGAGGTCCTTGATATAGTCCTCTTTCCATCTTCTTCTTCTTCTTTACTGGCGTAGGCACCGCTTACGCGATTATAGCCGAGTCAACAACAGCGCGCCAGTCGTTTCTTCTCTTCGCTACTTGGCGCCAATTGGATATTCCAAGCGAAACCAGGTCCTTCTCCACTTGGTCCTTCCAACGGAGTGGAGGTCTTCCTCTTCCTCTGCTTCCCGCGGCGGGTACTGCGTCGAATACTTTCAGAGCTGGAGTGTTTTCATCCATCCGGACAACATGACCTAGCCAGCGTAGCCGCTGTCTTTTAATTCGCTGAACTATGTCAATGTCGTCGTATATCTCGTACAGCTCATCGTTCCATCGCATGCGATATTCGCCGTGGCCAACGCGCAAAGGACCATAAATCTTTCGCAGAACTTTTCTCTCGAAAACTCTTAAGGTCGACTCATCGGTTGTTGTCATCGTCCAAGCCTCTGCACCGTATAGCAGGACGGGAATTATGAGCGACTTATAGAGTTTGGCTTTTGTTCGTCGAGAGAGGACTTTACTTTTCAATTGCCTACTCAGTCCAAAGTAGCACCTGTTGGCAAGAGTAATCCTGCGGTGGATTTCCAGGCTGACATTGTTGGTGGTGTTTACGCTGGTTCCAAGATAGACGAAATTATCTACAACTTCAAAGTTATGACTGTCAACAGTGACGTGAGTGCCAAGTCGCGAGTGCGACGACTGTTTGTTTGATGACAGGAGATATTTCGTCTTGCCCTCGTTCACTGCCAGACCCATTTCTTTTGCTTCCTTATCCAGTCTGTAGAAAGCAGAACTAACGGCGCGGGTGTTGAGGCCAATGATATCAATATCATCGGCATACGCCAGCAGTTGTACACTCTTATAGAAGATGGTACCTTCTCTGTTGAGTTCTGCAGCTCGAACTATTTTCTGCAGAAGCAGGTTGAAAAAGTCGCACGATAGGGAGTCGCCTTGTCTGAAACCTCGTTTGGTATCGAACGGCTCGGAGAGGTTCTTCCCGATCCTGACGGAGCTTTGAGTGTTGCTCAGCGTCAGTTTACACAGCCGTATTAGTTTTGCGGGGATACCAAATTCAGACATCGCTGCATAGAGGCAGCTCCTTTTCGTGCTGTCGAAAGCAGCTTTGAAATCGACGAAGAGGTGGTGTGTGTCGATTCTCCTTTCACGGGTCTTTTCCAAGATTTGGCGCATAGTGAATATCTGGTCGGTGGTTGATTTACCAGGTCTAAAGCCACACTGATAAGGTCCAATCAGTTTGTTGACGGTGGGCTTTAATCTTTCACACAATACGCTCGACAGAACCTTATATGCGATGTTGAGGAGGCTAATCCCACGGTAGTTGGCGCAGATTGTGGGGTCTCCTTTTTTATGGATTGGGCACAGCACACTTAAATTCCAATCGTTGGGCATGCTTTCGTCCGACCATATTTTACAAAGAAGCTGATGCATGCTCCTTACCAGTTCTTCGCCGCCGTGTTTGAATAGCTCGGCTGACAATCCGTCGGCCCCTGCCGCTTTGTTGTTCTTCAGGCGGGCAATTGCTATTCGAACCTCTTCATGGTCGGGCAATGGAACGTCTGCTCCATCGTCATCGATTGGGGAATCGGGTTCGCCTTCTCCTGGCGTTGTACGTTCACTGCCATTCAGCAGGCTGGAGAAGTGTTCCCTCCATAATTTAAGTATGCTTTGGGCATCGGTGACTAGATCACCTTTGGGGGTTCTACAAGAGTATGCTCCGGTCTTGAAACCTTCTGTAAGCCGCCGCATCTTTTCGTAGAATTTTCGAGCATTACCCCTGTCGGCCAGCTTATCAAGCTCTTCGTACTCACGCATTTCGGCCTCTTTCTTTTTTTGTCTACAAATGCGTCTTGCTTCCCTCTTCAACTCTCGGTATCTATCCCATACCGCACGTGTTGTGGTCGATCGTAACGTTGCGAGGTAGGCAGCCTGTTTTCTCTCCGCTGCGACACGGCACTCCTCGTCGTACCAGCTGTTCTTTTGCACTTTCCGAAAACCAATGGTTTCGGTTGCAGCTGTACGTAAGGAGTTTGAGATGCCGTCCCACAGTTCCCTTATACCGAGTTGTTGACGAGTGCTCTCAGAGAGCAGGAGTGCAAGCCGAGTAGAAAATCGTTCGGCTATCCGTTGTGATTGCAGCTTCTCGACGTCGAACCTTCCTTGTGTTTGTTGGCGTGCGTTTTTTGCTGCACAGAGGCGGGTGCGAATTTTGGCTGCAACAATATAGTGATCCGAGTCGATGTTAGGACCTCGGAGCGCACGCACATCTAAAACACTGGAGACGTGTCTTCCGTCTATCACAACATGATCGATCTGGTTGGTGGTTTTTCGATCCGGAGACAGCCAGGTAGCTTGATGTATCTTCTTATGCTGGAATCTAGTACTACAGATAACCATATTTCGGGCCCCGGCGAAGTCGATCAGCCTCAACCCATTTGGGGATGTTTCCTCGTGGAGGCTGAATTTACCGACCGTAGTGCCAAAGATACCTTCTTTGCCCACCCTGGCGTTGAAGTCGCCAAGCACGATTTTGACATCGTGGCGGGGGCATCTCTCATAAGTGCGCTCCAAGCACTCATAAAAGCATCTTTGGTCACATTGTCCTTCTCTTCCGTCGGGGCGTGGGCGCAAATCAGCGATATGTTGAAGAACCTCGCTTTGATGCGGATTGTGGCTAGACGTTCATTCTCCGGAGTGAATGATAGTACTCGGCGACGGAGTCTCTCTCCCACCACGAATCCAACACCAAACTTGCGCTCCTTTATATGGCCACTGTAGTAGATGTCACAAGGACCTACTCGTCTCTGTCCTTGTCCCGTCCATCGCATTTCTTGGACGGCGGTGATGTCAGCCTTTATTTTCACGAGGACATCAACCAGCTGGGCAGCGGCATCTTCCCAATTAAGGGACCGGACATTCCAGGTGCATGCCCTCAATTCGTAGTCCTTATTTCGCTTGCCATGGTCGTCATCAAAAGTGGGGTCTCTCATCCGAGGCTGATTGTTGGTTTTCATTGGTGCGTTTTTTTACGTGGCGGGTCCCAAACCCAGCGCACAACCCTAAGTAGGGGATATTTCGCCTTCTCACTTTAGCTCGCCTTCAAACGGATGTTCTTAGGCTACCCAGAGGATACTTGGTCAGAGACCGGAAGTCGTGAGCTGCTTGAGTCATATGTAAAATAATCGTTTCTGGCCACTCCCAAGTGAATGGCGATCAGAGAACTGTCCTCACTTGCGTGAACTTCTACACATGACTCCATCCTCCATTTCCTCTTTCCATCGGCGACTGAAATTATGATGGAGAATTTTAATTCTTTCCCATCTGTTTAGTAAGGATAGCGACTCCACGCCTGGCTCAGGTGTGGCCAGAATGGGTGCTCCTTTTAGAAAATGCCCTGGAGTTAGGGCTGTTAAATCGGAGGGATCTTGCGAGAGGACTGTGAGGGGCCGTGAGTTGAGAACAGCTTCGACTTTAGTTAATAATGTAGTGAATTCTTCATAATTAAATTTGTAGCTGCCAGCTATCTTCTTGAAGTGAGATTTGAAGCTCTTTACAGCTGATTCCCACAAACCACCCATATGAGGAGCGCTTGGGGGTATAAATTGCCAATTGATACCTTGGGGGGCGTACTTTTTTACGATATCAGGTGATACTTGTTTAAAGAAATCCACGAACTGTTTCTCGGTGGCTCGTTGAGCTCCAATGAATGTTTTGCCATTATCGCTCATGATTTTTGATGGGAAGCCACGTCGAGCGACGAAGCGAGCAAATGCCGCGAGAAAAGCCTCTGTCGTCAGATTAGTGCATAGCTCAAGGTGGACTGCCTTTGTCGTGAAACATACAAAGACAGCCACATAGCCTTTCATGAGAGTTGGAGATCTTAGCATGGACGCCTTTATGTGAAAAGGCACAGCAAAATCGACACCTGTGGTGGTGAAAGGCAGAGCGAAATTGCAGCGTTCAGGTGGAAGTGCTGCCATAATCTGCGTTCGCATTTTTTGCTTATGCATAGTGCGGATCTTGCACATGAAAATGCATTTCTTGATTTGGGGCTTCAGACGTGGGATGTAATACTCTTGTCGTACCATATGTTGCATGAGGCGATGTTCGGCGTGTAGCATTAATATGTGGATGTATTTCAGGAATAATGTTGCAAATGGAGACTTCTCAGGTATGATTATGGGGTGGCGTTCGTTATACGTAAGGCTGGAATTAGCAAGCCGGCCGTTTGCACGAAGCAGACCTTTCGTGTCGATAAATGGGTTAAGTACTAAGAGTGAGCTCTTTTTGTCAATTGGCTTCGATTCTCTTAGTAACCCCAGGTCGCGGCTGAAGTAGCGCGCTTGGGTTGATGCGATAAGAGCGACCTTTGCCTTTTGTATTTCTTGGCGCGTCAATGTATCGCATTGAGGGCAAGTTGCTCCCTTCATCTTAAGCTTGAGTCGCTCTGTGAATTTGAGAATATAGGCGACTACTCTGAGTGCTCGGGGGAACGATGAAAATCGTTCAAGGATGTCATTATCCTCCAATATTGTGTGGTAGGTGTCGATTTTTCGACTTTCGGGGGCAATTATGTTGCGCATTGGCGATTGTGGCCAGGAATCGGGGGATTCAGTTAACCACCGGGGGCCATTCCACCATAGGGTGGTGGTGGCGAGATGCAGGGGTTTGGACCCTCTTGTACCTAGATCAGCAGGATTGTCAGCACTGGCAACGTGTCGCCAAGTGGCTGATCCTACTAGGTCAAGTATTTGCGCCGTTCTATTAGAAATATAGGTTTTCCACGCGTGTGGTGGCTTTTGTATCCAGGCTAGAACTATTTCGGAATCAGACCATAGATATAGTTTGTATTTTGCCATGTTTAAGTGGGTCTGCACCACGGAAACTAGCTTTGCTAGTAGCAGAGCGCCACAGAGTTCAAGTCGTGGTAGACTTATGGTTTTTAGAGGCGCAACTTTTGCTTTTGCCACTAGTAGGTGGCTTGTAGTTGCAATATCGCTTTGTGTGCGCACATATATAGTGGCACAATATGCCGTTTCAGAGGCGTCGCAGAAGCCGTGTAGTTCCACTTTGTGTTCGGGGGAATAGTTTACCCACCGTGGAATTTGTATCTGCGAAATGTCGGTCAGATTATTAGCGAACTGGGACCATCTTTCTAAGCGAAGAGGTTTCACTTGTTCGTCCCAGTCAGTTCCGTCTAGCCATAATTCTTGAATCAGGATTTTCGCTTGTATCATAATTGGCGAAAGCCATCCTGCGGGGTCAAAAAGTTTTGCCACAGAGGAGAGAATTTGGCGTTTTGTAATGGCGGATAATGCGGATATGGACTCAGTCGTGTATGAAAACTGGTCCGATATCGCATTCCATTGGATGCCCAGTGTTTTTGTTGTACTTTCCTTTTCGAATATAAGGAAATTAGTATCCAACAAATTGTCTTTTGGTATATTTTTCAAGATATTTGGGTGATTAGCTGTGATTTTTTTTAGGGAAACCCTGCGGTGTTGAGGGCATTTATAACCTGTGATAAGGTCTCGTATGCTTGTGGAAGACTGTGGCTTCCAGACAGGATATCGTCTACATACGTTTGCGTTTTTAAGACTTGTGTTGCTAGTGGAAATTCTGGCTTTGTGTCTTCTGCTAGTTCGTGTAGTGTACGAATGGCTAGATATGGGGCACAGTTTACGCCGAAGGTAACTGTTTTCAATTTAAAGTCGCGTATTGGACTACTGGCAGATTTTCGGAAAATAATCCGCTGAAAATCTTGATCTTCTTTATGAACCAGTATTTGTCGATACATCTTTTCGACATCCCCATTGAATACGTATTTGTATATACGCCAGTTCAATATGAGGAGCATTAGATCTGGTTGGAGTGTGGGTCCCGTGAATAGAATGTCATTTAGGGAATTCCCCGAGCTGGTGGTTCTGGAGGCATTGAAGACCACTCTGACTTTTGTTGTTTTTTTGTCAGGCTTTACTACTGCATGATGTGGCAAGTAGAAAGAGTAATATTGCCTCTTATGATTTTTTCACATGGGCTTACTTCCTCCATGTGGTCTAAATGGAGGTATTCTTCTAAGACCCCATCATAATCTTGTTTGAGCTCACCTTTTCTAAGTAGGTTTTTTTCCATGCTTAAAAACTGCTGTATTGCAGAGGTGCGAGAGTGACCTAAGGCGAGTGTATCTGGAAATTGTTGTTTTAGTGGTAGTCGTACGACATACCGACCATTAGCTGATCGAGTAGTTGTGGCTTTGTAAAAGTCTTCACAATACTGATCCTCTGGTGTTGTAATTGAAATGGGGGGGAGTTCTTCTAACTCCCAAAACTTTCTCAATTGTGAATTGAGGTACTCGTTTGAGATTTCCTCAACTTGAGTTGTCATTGCTGTGACTGGTTCCGCAACTAGTCCACTTAGGACCCATCCGAAAATGGTATTTTGCGCCAGTAGTGTTTTAGAAATTTTCTCAACACCTTCCAGTATTATTTGCGATATAAGATCGCTGCCTAATAGAAGGTCTATTTGAGCGGGGGTGTTGCAGTTGGGATCTGCTAGAGTCAGATGTGAAATCTTATCCCAATGCTTGCTACTTATTTGATAGCTTGGAAGCATGTTTGTTAGTTGCGGTAAGACAATAGCATTTGCTTGAATGCGCTTATCCGCTTGGGGGGAAATTAGGTTAATGGGGCATATTTTGTTAGAGTTTTGTACTACTCTTCCGCCCATTCCCGTAATTTCATAATTGGCTTGTTTTGTTGGCAATTTTAATTTATTTTGGGCCTTAGACGCTATAAAGGATCGTTGGGACCCTTGGTCTCTTAGGGCTCTTAGTTTGAACAGTTCTCCTCGATGCTCGATGGAGACAACTGCTGTGGGTAGTAGTACTCTACTATGATTTTCGCTGTGTAGCGTTTGAGTTTTTAATGCCTTTGAGCAGCATGGTGTCTCTTGGCAATTTTGTTGAGTTTCTGTTTCGGGAGTTGCTGTTGCAACTAGGCCCGTGGCTTTTTTTGAAAAAGCGCTACTTTGAGATGTGTTGGGAAAGTTATTTAAGTGCAACATAGAATGATGCCTTTTGTGGCAATATACGCAGTTAAATTTGCTTTCGCAATTATTGAGAATGTGTGAGTGGGACAGACAGTTTGTACAGAGTCTTTTCGATCTGACAAAGTTGTTCCTTTCATTGATATTAAGTTTTTTAAACTTTTCGCAAGATTTTAGCTTGTGCCCTCCTTTACACAGTTCGCATGACGTTATTTTATTTTGTTCAGATGTGAACGATTGATTTTTAAAAAAGCTTCTGTTGAAACTGTTGTTGTTACTAGCTTGGGGTCTAATGAAACTTCGATTTAGGTCGTGTTGAACATTTTTTGTTCTGACCGTCTTTTTATCTACCCTTTCCGCAATTTCGTATTGGGTAGTTAAGAAATCTTTCATCTGTTGCCACGTTGGGCATTTTCTTCGTGATGAGAACGATTGCTCCCACAGAAGCAAAGATTTTTCCGGTAATGCCGCGGAGCATATGTTTACCAGTATGGGGTCCCAATTGTCTGTGGGAATATTCTGTATCGATAGAACCGACAAACAATTTGAAACAGTGGATTGAAGTTTTATGAACTCCTCACTTGTTTCTTTCTGGATTTTTGGTAAGTTCATTAATATGGTGACTTGTTGGTCTACCAATATTCTTTCATTCTCGTATCGTTCTTTTAGAGCTTCCCAAGCCAAATTGAAATTGTGGTCATTTAATGCGAGCTGTTTGACTATTACGCCTGCTTGACCTTTGGTTTTGTATCTGAGGTGATACAGTTTTTGCGCTTGTGATAATTTAGGATGGTTTATGTACACGGCCGTAAACATGTCCCGGAAGGACGGCCATTGTTCATAACCTCCGTGAAATGTTTCTGTATCGCATGCTGTCACTTTAAGGTGAATGCCTGAACTCGCCTCTTGGCTTTGAATTTGTGGCAGCTCTACTCTAGGTTGTGGAGTAGGTGCTACTGCTTTAATTAATTTCAATTGATCGGAGATCATGGCTTTAGTCTCTTCATATTGGTCAAGGCAATTTTCATATTTGGCGTAAGCCGAGGATTTGAAATTTTCGGGTAGATCTGAGTCGTCAGTTTCTACTATCGCGTCATATGCAGATTGGAGACGTGTCCAGAAATTGTCAATATTTTGATTTTTGATTTCTAGCACCGATTCAGAGTTATCTTGAATCGGTGAAGATGAAAATCGAGTGCAGTATCTTATTAAACTGTCACTCTCAGAAATGAATTTAGCGTAAGAAATATCTTTTCCCCTTTTTTGCTTTGTAGCACCTTGCTTCGAGCGTGTAGCTTCTGCCGGTGTACTTGGACTTTTGTCATCAGAAATCATTTTCGGAATTTTTAAAAATTGAGTAGATTTAGAATCTTTAGAGTCTGTGCTCATTTAGTAACAATAGATTAATAAAAGTGAATTTTTTAGTATAAATTCAGATGAATGTGAAAACCCGAAAACTCTTTTACGTAAATAAGAGTTTTTATTTCCGAATTTACGATTTTTTGTATTAAAATATGCGTATGTCGTGTTACGCAGCTTTATAGAAATGCTAAGGCAATAATATGATAAATTATTGTATATTTTATGTGTGTATATATCTATGTATGTATATATATACTTTTTTTGTTTTTTTTTTTTTTGTTTGCGGACTATTCGAATGCCCTCGTACAATAAAATTGATATATTGTATAATATATAAGTATATACATATATATATGTATATATGTATATATATATATACCCTTTTTGTTTTTTGGTTTTGGTTGCGGACCTTTTCGTATGCCCTCGTATATATTTTATATATGGTATATAATATATGTGTATATATATATATGTATGTATATATATACGTTTTTTTTTTTTTTTTTTTGCGGACTTATTTGTATGCCCTCGTCTGCACTTTCGAAGTTACAGGCGTCAATACCCTTTGCATATGTGCCTGGTCTATATGTAATGCGCTAGAATATCCGTATAAAGGTATGAAGCGAAGACCAAATTAAATGCTTGCCAATGTAAGTATATATATGTATATATTTGTTGTTGTACCGGACCGTTTATGTACTCGTATTAATAAATATCGATAA
Organism: Bactrocera zonata; assembly: GCA_037783105.1. NCBI lineage: Eukaryota > Metazoa > Arthropoda > Insecta > Diptera > Tephritidae > Bactrocera > Bactrocera zonata. The sequence continues at coordinate 1,728,455 of JBAWJQ010005925.1, read as the reverse complement.
ATGTCGAATAATTATTGCAAATATGCGAATTTGATTCTATTATATTTAAAACTCCGCAATGCAAATATACATTTATATTCAAGTATACATATGTATATAAGTATATTAACTTGTTTGTATTATTTTTGCGGTCTTTTGTAATTGCGCCACACGAATCAAAAGAGAGTTCCCCACGGGCAAGTGTTCACCTCTTTTGCAAATATGTTTGTTATTAAAATTTTTAACTTCGTATAATATAATACGGAATTGTTTTTAGTTAATATGTATGTACGTATGTTCGAATTGATTATTTCTTTTCTTTCTCTTCTTGTCTTTTTATTGTGCCTGTTGCTTATTTATTTTTGATATACTGCTTACTGTTTTGAGGAACAGAAGGAGTATTGCGGAAAATCATGCAAGTGGATACTTGAAATTGAATTGTTGTTGGATTAGCTTGTTACGTATGTTCGTAAAATAGGGGTAAGCAAATAGGCAAATAAAAGATTGGTAATTTTTTTTTTGTTTTATATATATAGATGATATATATAATTAAACTTTTCCCGGTTTGTGCCGTTCAAACGGATTATCTTAAATATAAATCCGTTTGTTATCATACATATGTACATACATATAATGAATATAAATGAAAACGATACACTTACTTTATCTCGCCTCAAGGGGTTTTGGGGGAAAGTAATGTTTTTTTTTTTTTAAGCGTTATAGCTATGCCTGTCTGCTCCCGTTTTCCCGTCCTGTTGTACCGCGCCTGTATGTTCCGGTTTTCCTCTGTTGTCCGTTGTTATTATGTTGTATTGATGCTTGTTTATTTATTTATATATTTTTTGACCGATCGCGCCCGAATTATGTTTTCTGTTAGATTTTCATAACGCGGCGCGCTCGTTTGATTTTGGTTGATTACTTTTTATGTAATTTGTTTAAAAGCTTAATTTTTGTTATATATTCATATATATATGTGCGAGTATATGTTATTGTTTTAAAACTGGACTTAGTTTCTGTATGTGTATATGTTAATATTTCTTTTATCTTTCTTTTTTTTGTCACAGCACTCCCTTTAGGAATATTTCAATACTTCACACTTATTTAGAAGACGAATAGGTTTAAAACCTTTTTTCGGACATAAAAACCCACTTATTCACATTAGTTGCTTTGCCAAAATTTTCATTTGTAAAATAATCACAAAAGATTTTCGAAGCCGCCTCGTTGGAATAATTTTGTCCGTCCGTTTTACTTTTCACTTCACTTTACTTTAGTTTTATTCTTTTTATTTAGCTTTTAAATTTGATTTTTGTTTTTTTTTTCCTATAGTGCCATTCTGTTGGCTCGAAGGACCATGTTTTTCTCGTTTGATCGCCTAGCACTCACCGTTGGGAAGTTGTATAAAAAAAGGAAAATGCAACACAATTCCGCCAGAGAATTACAAACGTATTTTATTCAAAACTATATACACCGCATGTATTGAAATTTATAAGAAAAACAATATATTGATTTGGAATTATAAACTGAGGTTCGCACAATAGAGCTCGGGGTTATTCGCACGGCTGGTCGTTAACGGATCGCAAAAGAAGTAGTCGCTAACTTGTTTTTCCGCTCCTTTTCTTCCCTTTTGGTGGTGGTGAAAAATGCAGTGTTAATGTAGTTAAGTGTGATGTGGATTGTAGGTGGTGTAGAGATGAGCGTGGTGAATGAAGTGTGCTAGTGACGGATATTTTGATGCGGTGAGTGTAGAGTGTTCTGAATGCGGGATTATTGTTGTGGTTAGGTGTTCTGTGTTGGTGATGTGTTGTGTGGGGCAAGAGACTGAAGCTCATTTAGCCAAACCTAAAATGGAGTTCTTGCTCCGATTGTTATGGCTATTTGAAAATAAAAAAGCCATTTTTTAGCAAAAAATAGCAAAATTCATAACTTTTTCGAAGTTGGACAAAAAATTTTGAAAAAATTCTCAAAAATGTTTTTCAAAGGGTAGAAAAGGATAGATAAGTTTCAGCAAAATCTAAAGGGGTCGGGTTTAAAAGTGGTCGATTTGGTATGGAATACCCCATATATTATGCTTATATACTGCTCTCTACAATGCTTCAAAAAAATATCTGTATATCTGAAATTATAATAGACCTTTACAAGTAAATCAACACTCCAGTTATTCCGCTATATTTTTATGCTATATATCGCGTTTGGTTGGTTATGAATGCCTTTGCGATCTTCGCCCATAATCTAGGAAAGTATTCGTAATGCCTTGACAACGAAAACGTCAATGCCATTTTTTGTTGTGATCTTAAATATATCTAAAGGCTTCGTCCTAAAAAACACTTCCTGGTTCAGTAGCAAAATCATTTTAATTCAAATTATAAGCATATACGGATATACAAATTTTTACTTTTTTCTTTCTATTTTTGAATTACTAAAATTTTCAAATAATTATTACATAAATTCGAGCAAATGCTTTTGATTTGAAATATAATTTTTGTATTTATAAGAAGTATTCTTTGTCCTTACCCTGGTTCTAAACTACCTCCCCACCAATTTTCAGCCAAATAGGTTCAGCCGTTCTCTAGTTATAAATGATGTAACAAACACTACTTTCTTTTATATATGTATGTATGTGGCAGCACCGCCACTCATTTCGGAGTTAATTATAATTGTATTAAGCATGGTAACTCTACCTGCTACTTTGACATTTCGCTATTATGATATCTATATGATTTTCTTTTCCTTTTATGTCAAAACTTTATGTCAAATAAAATTCGAAGATAGCTCTCTTTCTTCTTGGAAACTTGTCGTATAAGGACGTGCCCATACGAACGCCCTATATTAGTGACCCCGCACATTTTTACATTTTTAATTACTAATTTTCTTATTTTTTTATTATAAGTCTCGAAGAAAGTCAATTGGTTTCTGAAGGAGGGAACATCTTAGAAAATGCTACAAAACAGCATTTAGTACCATGACTGCCGCTGCCGCAGATGCGAGAGGAGACATATTTTTATTCTTTAAACCGGGCTGACATTCTTCTTCTTCTTAATTGGCGTAGACACCGCTTACGCGACTATAGCCGAGTTAACATGGCGCAAATTGGATATTCCAAGCGCAGCCAGGTCCCTCTCCACTTGGTCCTTCCAACGGAGTGGAGCTCTTCCTCTGCTTCCCCTGGCGAGTACCGCGTCGAACGCTTTCAGAGCTGAAGTGTTTTCGTCCATCCGGGAAACATGACCTAGCCAGCGTAGCCACTGTCTTTTAATTCGCCGAACTATTTCAATGTCGTCGTATATCTCGTACAGCTCATCGTTCCATCGAATGCGATATTCGCCGTGCCCAATGCGCAAAGGACCTTAAATCTTTCGGAGAACCTTTCTCTCGATAACTCGTAACGTCGACTCATCAGTTGTTGTCATCGTCCAAGCCTCTGCACCATATAGCAGGACGGGAATTATGAGCGACTTATAGAGTTTGGCTTTTGTTCGTCGAGAGAGGGCTTTACTATTCAATTGCCTACTCAGTCCGAAGTAGCACCTTTTGGCAAAAGTAATCCTGCGTTGGATTTCCAGGCTGACATTGTTGGTGGTGTTAATACTGGTTCCTAAATAGACGAAATTATCTACAACTTCAAAGTTATGACTGTCAACAGTGACGTGAGAGCCAAGTCGCGAGTGCGACGACTGTTTGTTTGATGACAGGAGATATTTCGTTTTGCCCTCGTTCACTGTCAGACCCATTTGCGTTGCTTCCTTGTTCAGTCTGGAGACAGCAGAACTAACGACGCGAGTGTTAAAGCAGCTGTACAGTCTTGACGGAGCTTTTGGTGCTGCTCAATGTCAGTTTACACAGCCATATTAATTTTGCGGGGATACCAAATTCAGACATCGCGGCATAGAGGCAGCTCCTTTTCGTGCTGTCGAAAGCAGTTTTGAAATGGACGAATAGGTGGTGCGTGTCGATTCTCTTTTCACGGGTCCTTTCCAAAATTTGGCGCATGGTGAACATCTGGTCGGTTGTTGATTTTCCAGGTCTAAAGCCACACTGATAAGGTCCAATCAGTTTGTTTACTGATGTTGAGAAGGCTTATCCCACGGGAGTTGGCGCAGATTGTGGGGTCTCCTTTCTTATGAATTGGGCATAGCACACTTAAATTCTAATCGTTGGGCATGCTTTCGTCCGACCATATTTTGCAAAGAAGCTGATGCATGCTCCTTATCAGCTCTTCGCCGCCGTGTTTGAATAGCTCGGCCAGCAATCCATCGGCCCCCGCCGCTTTGTTGTTCCTCAGGCTGGTAATTGCTATTCGAACTTCTTCATGGTCGGGCAATGGAACGTCTGCTCCATCGTCATCGATTGGGGAATCGGGTTCGCCTTTTCCAGGCGTTGTACGTTCACTGCTATTCAGAAGGCTGGAGAAGTGTTCCCTCCATAATTTAAGTATGCTTTGGGCATCGATGATCTAGTCACACCTTTGGGGGTTCTACAAGTATATGATCCGGTCTTGAAACCTTCTGTAAGTCGCCGCATCTTTCCGTAGAATTTTTAAGCATTACCCCTGTCGGCCAGCTTATCAAGCTCTTCGTACTCACGCATTTCGGCCTCTTTCTTTTTCTGTCTACAAATGCGTCTCGTTTCCCTCTTCAACTCTCGGTATCTATCCCATCCCGCACGTGTTGTGGTTGATCGTAACGTTGCGAGGTAGGCAGCCTGTTTTCTCTCCGCTGCGACACGGCACTCTTCGTCGTACCAGCTCTTCTTTTGCACTTTCCGAAAACCAATGGCTTCGGTTGCAGCTGTACGTAAGGAGTTTGAAATGCCATCCCACAGTTCCCTTATACCGAGTTGTTGACGAGTGCTTTCTGAGAGCAAGAGTGCAAGCCGAGTAGAAAATCGTTCGGCTGTCTGTTGTGATTGCAGCTTCTCGACGTCGAGCCTTCCTTGTGTTTGGTGGCGTGCATTTTTTGCTGCACAGAGGCGGGTACGAATCTTGAATGCAACAATATAGTGGTCCGAGTCGGTGTTAGGACCTCGGAGCGCACGCACATCTAAAACACTGGAGACGTGTCTTCCGTCTATCACAACATGATCGATCTGGTTGGTGGTTTTTCGATCCGGAGACTGCCAGGTAGCTTGATGAATCTTCTTATGCTGGAATCTAGTACTACAGAGCCTCGGCGAGGTCGATCAGCCTCAACCCATTTGGGGATGTTTACTCGTGGATGCTGAATTTACCGACCGAAGTGCCAAAGATACCTTCTTTGCCCACCCTGGCGTTAAAGTCGTCAAGCACGATTTTGACATCGTGGCGGGGGCATCTCTCATAAGTGCGCTCTGGTCACATCGTCCTTCTCTTCCGTCGGGGCGTGGGCGCAAATCAGTGATCGATTTGATGCGAATTGTGGCTAGACGTGCATTCTCCGGAGTGAATGATAGTAATCGGCGACGGAGTCTCTCTCCCACCACGAATCCAACAACAAACTTGCGCTCCTTTATATGGCCACTGTAGTAAATGCCACAAGGACCTACTTGTCTCTGTCCTTGTCCCGTACATCGCATTTCTTGGACGACGGTGATGTCAGCCTTCACATGAACCAGCTGGTTAGCGGCACCTTCCCAATTAAAGGACCGGACATTCCAGGTGCATGCCTTTAAATCATAGTACTTAATTCGTTTGCAATTATCGTCATCAAAAAGGGGGTCACTCATCCGAGGCTTGTTGTTTCTTTTCACTGGGTGCGTTGTTTTATGTGGCGGATCTCAAACCCAGCGCACAACCCTGTGGAGTTTTCGCCTTCTCACTTTACCTCGCCTTCAAACGGATGTTCTTAGGCTACCCAGAAAATACTTGGTCAAAGACCAGAAGTCGTGAGCTGCTTGAGCCATATGTAAAAGAACTTTCCTCACTTGTGTGAACTTCTACACATGACTCCATCCTCCTCTTATTGTGTTGCCGCAACTTTAATCGTTTCTATTACATGAAGAGTGGGATTAGACTTAGCAAGATTTCTTAATACAAACAGGGTTACTGAGGAGATTTGAAGCTAGAAGCTAATCGACTAGAAATATCCCTGTGCGACTTTGATTTAGTGCCATCTGTTTTGTAGTATTGAAAGATGGAGCTATGTGTAGAAGTTTACGCAATCGAGAAAAGTTTTCTAGCGCCATTCGATTAAGATACGACAGAAACGATTCTTTCACATATGGCTCGATTTTAGACCAATGAGAGACACCCTTTTGTTGACGACCATTGCAAACATATTAGGAATAACGATTTAAGGGAATTCACCTGGAATGTCCGCTTGGTTAATTGGGAAAAAGAGAATAAGGCGAACAACACCGCCGTCAAAGAATCGCAAAGGGCGGGACAATGGCCGCGAGGCGTAGGTCCTTGTGGCATTCACTTCAATGGAAATATTGTAATCTAGATTCCAGTATAGAAAAATTCATCAAGATACCTGGCTGTCTCCGGTTCGAAAAGCCAACAATCGGATGGATTATGTTGTAATAGGTGGAAGACATGTTTCCAGTGCTTAAGACGTGCGTATGCTCCGAGGTAGTAACATCGACTCAGCTCACTGTTTTGTTGCAACCAAGATACCCAACGGCGAGTGCAGCAAAAACCGTCAAAAAACGTCAACAAACACAACTAATGCCGACGCTCAGAAGCATCAATCACACCAGATAGCCGAACGATTTTATACTCACTTGCACTCCTACTCTCTGAGAGCTCTCATCACCAACTCAGTATAAGGGAAAAGAACGTGTGCGATAATGTGTGCTGTGCCGCAGTGAAGAGAAATCAGGCTGCCTAGCTCACAACGTTACAATCGATCACAAGGCGTGCGAGATGGGATAGATACAGAGAGTTGAAAGGGAAGCGAGAAGTGAGTACGAAGAGGCTTACAAGCGGGCCGACAGGGACAATACTTCAAAATTCTAGGAGAATATGCATATCCCATAGCAGAGTACACGAGTGGTTTCAACGTTTTCAAAGTGGTCGTAAGGACATAAATGACAATCAACATGTGGGCCAATCAAAATCCGTGACCACCGGAAATTTCATCGAGACCTGCGTGAATTCATCAAAAATCAGCCGAAGTCATCATTGACATTCATGGAATTAGGAATTGAACATCGATTTGGGCTTACGAAAGGTGTGTGCACGGTATGTTCCGCACAAATTGACTGACGACCAAAAATTCCTCAGAATCCAACATTCGAAGGACGATTATTTGACCAAAAATCACATTTTAACCATTAATCATTCCCTTTATTCACCTGATATGGTACCGTGCGACTTCTTCCTTTTCGGAAAAATGCTTTGCCTATGAAATGAAAGCGTTATGCAGACGTAGAGGCCATTCAAAAGGCTTGCAGCGGCATACTGGCGGACTTACCGGCATACGAGCTAAAATACCCGTTCGAAATGCTTTTGGACCGTGCAAAAAGATGTATTGAAGCAAAAGAAGACTATTTTGAATAAAATAAATTGATTTTGCCAAAAAAGCATTATTTCTGTTTTTTTTTAAGTCCTGTTTACTTTGGAACGCACCTTGTAAGTAGAGAAGGAACCGTATTCTATAAAATGTGTACATCGCTCGGCGTACGCGGTTAATATTGACATCAGTGGCCTAAGCAACCGCGTCGTTCGAACGAGGGTAAGGCGATATATCTCCTGTCTTCAACGAAACAATCATCCCACTCGCGGTATGGCTTCCACGTCACTGTTGACAGTCATAACTCCGAAGTCGTAGATAATATGATCTATTTTGGAATCAGCTTCAACACCAACAACAAAGCAGTCTATAAATCCAACACAGAATAACTGTTGCCAACAGGTGCTACTTCGCGCAGAATAGGCAATTGGAGGTAAAGGTCATGCTGTCCGAATGAATGACAACACTCCAGTTCTCAAATTATTCGACGCAGTAGAGGAAAGAAGTAAAGGAAGATGAAGCCCTTCACTCCGTTGAAAAATCAGGTGGAGAAGGACCAGACTAGACATGAAATCTGCAATTGCCGTCAAACAGTGAAAAGGAAAAATGACTGGCAATGACCTCCCTAATCAAAAAATGCGTCCAGTATTTGCACTGAAACAAGACTACTACATATTAGAACGAAATGCGACATTGCAATCTTTTTTTCTAATGTTTAGATAAACGATGTGGTAATGTCAAAAACAACTGAGTTATAAAATTTCCAGTGCCAGTTGGGATAGTAAAGATTAGTGAGTTAATTAAATGTAATCTAATTACTTAATATTATTGGTTGGGTCATGATATTATGCTATTTTACAGGTTTTAGATTAACGGATTTTTGTGAGCTGGCAATGAACTTATTTCGCTGATCAACATCACCAACCTTATTTTAATGCCCTAGAATACGTGAACCAAGAATGCTGTCAAGATATCTAATTTTTTACCCATGTGATAGCTTTTGCGGAAGAACGTAGAGTCAACCAAAACTGGGTATAATTGTTCGACATAATTTTATGAAGATAATTCACAAACTGATGGACAAATATGGTATAACGAAAATCATTATACAATATGTAGTACATGTATAGAGTCGGGGTAGTTCTCAGACCACTTTCACATATTTTCGTCATTAAATTATAAATAGTATATTCCCGGTAGTAACTTTTTCTGAGATCAGAGATATCTATTTTTGATATTGGCATGAAGCCATCATATGGTATGAAGCACGTTATGCAACATATGTTTGAAAATGTGACGTGGTTTTATCTTGTTTTGGCATTATTACTAATTATTATTGTTAATAGAAAATTATGGAGAAAAGTCGACCGGATATTTGCAAAATTATCATTTTATACATTCGGGCACAAAAGTGCACTGATATTAGAAAAATAACCTCACTCAATTTTATTAAGATATCCGCGAAAATCCTTCTGTTAGGTATATGGGGTTAAGAAAAGTATTGGCTTGATTGAGTTGAGATTCCATACTTTAAAACTTTAACTGCACTATTTGTGCAAATAATTTCTTAATACATGTGTAAATAAAAATTATAGACATGATGAAATAAATTATAAGTTATTTACAACATTACAACATCGATGGCGTATCCGGCCAACATCAAATTTTATATTATATAAGATTACGCACACAAAATACTCGACTCTTATATCATACTGTTATGTATATTATATACGTAGAGAAAATTTAAAGAAATATTTTACCTTCACATTTAAATTGTCGGCGGGTATAGTATGTATCTTGCATTAATGGAAACAAAAAAGTAATGGTATCTCCAATAAATGGTAGTAAGCGTCTCATAACATTTGATTTGGCAGCAGTGCATGGTAAACCACAATTACTGATTGATATTGAGAAAATGTGAAGGACCAAACTTTCGCTGATGACTTCAACTGAAATTTGAAGAATATTTTTTGTTGTGGTGTCTGTAATAATCCGTGTTATTTTCACTTTAAACGAGTTCTGGAAAATAATATTGTTTTCTTGGAATGGCATCTCTAGTTTTATATTGTACGCTGTAAAATAAAATAACTTTATTAATAACAAGAAGCAATTGTAAATTTAAATTAACTAATTTGTCACGGTTGGACTCATTACATCTGGTACCGAAACACAGATATCTCTTTATAAATGAGCATTCTCCCCCGACATCAACACACCCACCACATTAGCACACCACATCAACCACACCATCTGATCCCACACACCAAAGGGAAAAAGGGACCGACAAGGAGATCCCACTTCACTTCGTTTTCGACCTCATCGGCGATCTATACGCGTGTGCGTCCCCGGAACGATATCAGCGCTTTTTTTTATCGTCATCCTGTTTCGGAATTATAAACACAGAATTTTATTGATCACGCAAATACTAATATACCTACGCATACATTCTAAAAACTTTCAACTTGACCTAATATAGTCTAGAAATAAATATTAGTCCGATTTGTAGACGATAACCTGTGCCGACTTCAGTTTTTAACATGTCCATACAAGTTGCGCGAGAGCAGCGCTGTGACCTGTTGCTGCGAGTTTCAATTGTCATTTCATTCGTGATTTCTAACATTATTAGTGCGTTGCTGTTTATTTTGTGAAGATGTCTGTGTAGTTACGAAGTGATAAATAAAATATTTACTTTATCGGACTGCCAAGCCACCAGATAAATGGTGCAAAATTACCATCTAATCGACAAGTGCCCACCGTTTTATTTTACAAAATTCGTGAAATCAAGCTGACTGTTAGTGAAAGTGCCAATCTTGTTATAAGAGAGTGCAATATATTTTGGGAAAAAGCCCGAATTTCTAGGAAGGCATTTCTTAACTGCATGAAGAAACTTGTTGATTTATATCATGTTTAGAGGGAGCTGCAAAAAAACTGTAAGAAAACTCAGATGACGTTCAAGAACCTTGAAAATAATTTTGTAATATACCTTGATAACTTATTTGATATTGCACATGCTGATGCCTTCGATAGAATGAAGATAGATTAAGAATTTTTAAGGAAACAGAGAAAGCCAGGTCGACCGGGATGTTTAGGTGGTATTGACAAAAAATTGGCGGAGAAAGAAGAACGAGTTAGGCAAATATGATTGGAAGAAAAGGAAAGAGAGTTATCGACTGTTGCATCTACTCTTTCGATAAATAGCTTGGAATGAATTCGGATGAGGAACAGATTTCGAACTCTTGAAAAAAGTTCTAAAAGAGGCACGTAAAGTTGTATAACTCCTTAACTGTACATAAATCTACTTTTACATATGTACATGCATACACATATATGACACAACAAAAAATGAGGTGACGAAGAAAGGAGACAAAATACAGCATAGCAGGAAAGTAGTGCATTGAAAATATACATGCTATACTTGTTGTACATCAAAACATATTCATATGTGCACAAAATTTTGATAAAATTCTTAATTAAAAACCTTAATCAAAAGGAAAAGCGAGTGTCATCCAAACTAAATAAAATACGGGCGCAAACTCAGAAACAAATAAGCAAATAAAACAAACTAGATACAAATAAAACAAAGTAAAAAGCGAAAAGCATCAACACATCGTATTGGACCGCTAATGTAGGAAGCAGTTACTACCAACAGGAACATACACTTCTTTTCTAAAATTTAAATCCCAAAGTCCCTGAGGAAAATTAGAGTGTGTGTATCAATTTCCCCTTTAATTTTTATTGCTATATGTACTTATGTATGTACCTTTGCACCCACGGTCAATACAATAGAACCGATAAAAATTAAACCCGTTTAATAAAAACGCTTTTACTAGCTCTAAATCGGCGGTAAATTCAAGTACCGATAGAAACCAATACGGTAAATAATATTATATATATACATACATGTAACTAATTAAAGTATTATTCCTTGCCTTTTAAGCTTACAACATAAAAAACAAAAACAAAATTATATATCTATACATATATGTATGCATATACATTAAATAGGTGGCGCAAAAATTACCTTCCGATGCTTTTTGGAAAATGAAAAACTCTTTTAAAAACTGAAAAGCTCCGATTTTGCTTGTGGATTATTTTTAATTGGTCTTTTAAATTTTTTACATCTAGTCGAGAATATGATATCATGTAAATGGCCGCTGCTACAGTTGATTGTCATTTGAGCCCTTTTTATGGCGTTTTCCATCACTTTGGCCAGAGCTTCCGACGATCTTTAATTGTCTTTAAGAGCTGCAAGAGTCTGAGGCTTGTTGACATAAACCTGCGACTTCAAAAAGGCCCACAAAAAGAAGTATGGAGTGGTCAAATCAGGCGATCTTGCTGACCAGTGCAAATCGCCAAAACGGGCGCCCGGGAAATGCATCCATCAGTATATCGGTTGTGACACGCAGAGTAGCGTACCATTGTTTATTTACGTGTATTTCGCATGTGTTTACTATACAAATGTCAAAACAGAACTGACATTAGTAGTCAATTGCAAAATTTATAGCATCTTCTGATCATTTTCTGACTTTTACGCCACAATTCACATACAAGGTCTGTCGCAAAATAACTGTTTCTGGTGGCGCCACCTATTGGTGGGTATATGAAATAAAACTCTTGATCTCTTGTTGACATTTCGTAAAAATTTTAAGACAATTGGATAACTACAATCGATGTTATCGATCAAAAAGTGATAGCAGCTTTTGGTCATCGGTCGTAAAATGCATTTTAAACAAAGAGCGAATATTAAATTTTGTTTTAAACTTGGGAAAACGTTTACTGAAACATTTCAAATGATGGAAAAAGTTTATGGTGATCCCATAGAGTTCGTCCCACCTGGCACAACGATTAATGCTGTGTTTTACCTTGGTGTTATGAAGCATCTTTTGTCACGCATTCGTCATGCTCGACCACAATACCGTGAGGCAGGGTCCTGGCGCCTGTTGCACGATAATGCACCGCGTCATCGGTCGACGCTTGTCTCTGATTTTTTTGACAAAAAACTCCATATTAACCATTAATCACTCAACCTACTCACCTGATCTGGCACCCTGTGATTTTTACCTATTTGGAAAACTTCATTTTCCCATGAAAGGACACTGGTTTCAGGACATTTCAGCTATCCAAAAGGCGGCGACCGATATTCTCAAGAGCATTCCGAAAAATTACCTTAAACACTCATTTAAAATGCTAATTGACCGGGCTTAACACTTTATCGAAGCACAAGGAAACTACTTTGAATAAAAAAATATAATTTTTGAAAAATATTAATTTTTTGTTGTTTTTTTTAAAGGTCCTGTTTCTTTTGCGACAGACCTTGTATATCAAGTGACATTCTCGCTTTCGCGCAGATATCTGAACGCGAATACATAAACACGAATTATTTTTACATATTGCCGTATATTTTCCAATGCTTGTATACCAATAGACATAGGATACAATTACATAATACAAATTAAGAAAATACACAAACAGTGCGGTGAATCAAAACAACTTTGGTTAAAAAATTAAAAATTTTACAATGGGATATGTGCTGTAATGAAGCATTGTATTATATGATGTCTTTTATGACAATATAAACAGTTAAATTTGCTTTTGCAATTTTTAAGATTATATGTATGCGACAAGCAGTTTGTACAGAGTCTTTTTGATCTGACAAAGTTGTTCGTTTCGTTAATGTTTAATTTTTTAAACTTCTCGCAAGTTTTAAGCTTATGCCCCCTCTTACATAGTTCGCATGACGTTTGCTTTTTCTGTTCGGATATCAACGATTGCATTATGTGAAAGCGTTTGTTTAAATTGTTCTTGCTACTAACTTGGGGTCTATTGAAGTTTCGGTTTTGGTCGTGTTTAATGTTTTTAGTTTTGATTATATTTTCTTCTAACCTTTCCGCAATTTCATATTGGGTTGTGAGAAAATTTTTAATTTGTTGCCACGTTGGGCACTTTTTTCGGGATGAAAGCGATTGCTCCCATAGAAGCAACGATTTTTCTGGTAATGCGGCGGTGCAAATGTTTACCAGAATTGGGTCCCAGTTGTCTGTGGGAATATTTTGTGTCGACAAAATCGACAAACAATTAGAAACAGTGGATTGTAGTCTTACAAATTCTTCACTTGTTTCTTTCTTGATTTTAGGCAAGTTTAATAGTGTCGTTACTTGTTTATCGACCAGTAGTCTTTCATTTTCATGTCTCGCTTTTAGAGCTTCCCAAGCCAAATTGAAATTATCGTCATTAAGAGCGAACTGTTTTACTATGATGCCTGTTTGACCTTTTGTCTTGTATCGGAGGTGTTACAATTTTTGTGTTTTTGATAGTTCTTGATGGTTGATGGAAACGGCTGTAAACATGTTCCGGAAGGACGGCCATTCTTCATAACCTCCATAGAATGTTTCTGTGTCACTTGCGGGCACCTCGAGGTGGATGCCTGAACTTGCCTCTTGATATTGTTGCATTTGTGGCAACTCTTTCGAATAATTGCCGGAAAACCCCTAAAAACAGCCCTTTTCTTCTTCTCATACAAACGTATAAATGTTCGTTCGTTAGTAACGCTAAGAGAACGGCTGAACCAATATTGATAAAATTTTAAGAGGTTGTTCGTTGTGGATCAAGGAAGGTTTAGAAATAAAAATATCTTATACTTTTCATGAAAAGTCGGCTTTTTGGATAATTCCAAAAAGTAACTTTTTTCCCATAAACATTTTTTTTTTCAAATTTTTTCGGATATCATAGCTTTTGTTTCTTCATATTGGTCTAAGCAGTTTTCGTATATTGCGCAAGCCAAGGATTTGAAATTCTGTATATTTCTGTATATCAGTATCATCAGAATCACTTTGTGAAAAAAATTTTACAACCTGTTTTGAGCGTGTAGCTCCTGCAGGTGTATTTTGATTTGCATCATTATTAACCATTTACTATAATTTATTTTGAATATATGTTTAAATTGTTAATTACTATTAAACCGCGTTTTATTATATATTAAAATATTTGATGCCCGAATATTTTGTAGTTAGGTACACCCTAATACTTGGACTTGTATATACGTATGTACTTATATTTTGTGCAATTGAGAGCTCGTTGAAGAGATCAATTCGCTTTTTACATTAGCATGCACAAATTGTTTGTATGATTTTATGGTTATGTTTTTGATCTTAAGCAATTGAGAGCTCGTTAAAGAGATCAATTCGCTTTGTGCCTAAGTATGCACGAATTGCTAGTATGTATTTCTGAGTTATGTCCTTAAGCGATTGAGAGCTCATTAGAGAGATCAATTCGCTTTTTGTACGCAATCCTGCTTGTTTTTGTTTGCCAAAGAACAAGAGGTATTGCCAGATAATTGCCAATGTGGACTTTGAATATGTACTAATGTTTATGTGTTAATATATATGTTCATATGTATGTATATACAGTGCTCACAAATTATGTAGATTTTGTTTAACTGCTATTTGATTCTGTTTTTAACAAAAAAGATAAAATTAGGGAAATTTTTCTTTTTCACTTTATCGTCGTGTTTCAAGTGAATTTTAAAACGGCCTTTTTTAACTTTAAGACTACGTATTTTTTTGCACTAATACTCAGTGTAGGGTATAATGGCACCTGGTTATTGTTTGCCGTCTATTTGTATGTTCGCACTGCGAAGAGAGTGCGAAAGCGAAATGCAGAATGTGCAGGTATTCTCTGGTAAGCACCTTGTATATATTTTTGTATGTAAATATATATAAATATTATCGCATTAGAAAATTTGCATATATAGTATGTATGTTTTTTTTGGTTTGTTTTATATGTTATAATTTTGATTAATATTTTTACCTTTGCTTATTAGGTTTATGCAATCCCGCTTATTGTTTTGTTAAACATATGGGGTATTGTCGGAACATACATACATATTTCATGTTAATACTTGAACGTTTTTTGTTGTTGAGATATTTTGTGTGTTTTAACACAGTTGTAGGCATTTATCGGCATCAATAATGTATATATATATTACCAAACTATTATGCTTGTTAAAACAGTTTGGTGATAGTTTTTTTTTTTTTTTTTGTTTGTATACCAACGGAATTTTGGTTAAAAACCCATATTTAATTTTGTGCTTTTAAAACATACATACATATAATCAAATATATAAATATTAAAGGGAATCGATGCTATGAGGGTATGTATGTGGATATTTGTGCGTGCGTGAATTTTGTATCTTCGTCGCGTTCGAGCATTTTTAAAAAAGTCAGTACCGAGTTTACCCTAGAAAAATTATACCAGTTAGTTTGGATATTTGAATCAGACTAACGTTCATTTTATTAATTATAAACGTTCAAGTTACTATTGCAATGAATTATTGCTTACAAATCATAAATACTTATTATACTTATTACATATGTTTACTTAAATGCTTACTAAAGTAATAACCTCATAACTTAACAGATTCTCGGAAGTATTGTTAATAAAATGATTTTGTTTTGTATCTTTTAATTTGATTTTTGCGATAGCAAAGGAAATGGTATCATATTACAATTTTACTGATTTCCGGTTGTGTTATTTATTTCATTAAGAAATTCAGCAAATTTATCAGATTTACTATTTGTTAGTGGCTTATTTATGTATGTAACTCGTGCGCTTTTGCTTGTGCCTTTTTCTTCCAGTCATTTGCTATGCTTGTTGTTGCTTGATGTTTCAGTTTCTGTTTGATTATTTCGCGCCCGCTCTTTGCAGTTATGTATGTATTTTGTTGATTTTTCTTGCGGTTCGCGCCCGCAAAATATTATTTTAATTTGTATTTCGCGCCCGCTCTTTTATTATAGTTTTATTGTTTTGCACTGCACTTTTATGGATGTTTGTATGTACATATCTATATTTGTTTTACTGATCGCGCCTAATTTATGTTTTTTTGTGTTTGTAAAGTTTCATATATTTAGGTTTTGCAAATTTATGTTTTTGTCACCGCAATTTTGGTTATGGTATACATACATATATGCATATATTTTTGCCGAGTCACCAACTTGATGTTTTATTTTGTGTATTATGTTTGAACATTTATTATTTGTTATTTTTGTGACTTCACCGTGTTTTTGCGTTCTTAAACTGCTTAGTCTTTTAAATGCAATTTGATTTTGTTTTTTATTTTTATTCTGTTTGGGTCTCAGCACTTTGTTTATTCTTTTTTTTATTTTGCCACCACACTAGTATATGTATATATATATTTTTAATCTTGTATTTCACATAGTGCCTTTCTGTGAGGCTCGAAGGACCATGAATAAGCCCCTTAATTTGTTAGGGTAGGGTAATGGAAAATAAAACTGCCCGGCCCATTTCGTAAATAATTTGTTTTACTGTTTGATATATTTTAAATACAACAAAATGTTTAAATATAATATATCTAAATAAATTCGGAAGATTGTGGCGTTCGATTGAACCGAGTTGGTTGTTTAATTGATGCTGGCAGGAATTTGTTGGAAAAACGAAGTTTATGTATTTGTACCGCGTGAGAACTCTGCGGTCGAATTGTGTTGCGACTTGACGGATTCGTAGTTCGACGCGGCGCAGTGTGTAAGCGAATGTAAATGTGTGAACTGTGTGTGACAAATTGAGCCTGCTTTCTCGTTGCCCATCCTTTTTGTTGAGTGGGTTGGCGTGCAGATGTGTTGAGTTGTGCTGTAGGGTCATCAGCTGTGGTGAATTCCGATGTAGCATTAGGATGCGCCAGTTTTACCGAGTAGAGGGGGTGGATGCTTAACTCATTTAAACACTTTGCATCAACTGTCTGTCGAATGCTTATACGACAAAAGACTGTAAAAGCAAATTTAATTGTGTGTACTGTCAACGAAGACATCACTCACTGCTGCATATTACCCACTTTAAAAATCAATTTCAAAACCACGGGGTTAGTCGCTACAACTACATCAAGTAGTCCCGAAACCACAAATCCCGAGAAAAGGGAAGAACAACCATATTGCTCTAAAGCAACGAAAATTCAAAGCGCTTCATTCAGAAAATCAAAGCAAAATTCTTTCACCCAATGCGGTCATCACCATAGAACATAAGGGTGATTTATTCAAACTAAGAGCACCAATAGATCAAGGCTCTCAAAGATGTATCATCAAAGGCTCAAAATCGGCTCAAATTGACAATACAACATTCAAATTTCGATAACGAGCGGAAGAATTATCTAAAATTCTAACAAAATATGTCCAATTTCCATAGTATCTCCAAATGCGGATATTAGAATAAATGCAATTTACAAATTTGGTTCCAAGCTATGAAGTGAATAAAATACACTGGGAAAAATGCTCATATCTCAAATTAGCAATTGTCATACCCCATCACAAATTAGGCAGTGTCTTAATACCTCAAATAATTTTCGAAGGAATAGAGAAAATCTCGAATAAATCTTTAGCTCAAAATACTATCTTTGGGTGGATTATAAAAAATCAATTCTTTCACCACGCAAGTGGAAAATATCTCAAACGAGTTCTTAAATAATCAACTTAAAAAATTCTGGGAAATAGAAGAATTACCCCAAGTCACCCAACTTTCGGAAGAAGACCAGGCATGCGAAGCCTATTACAAGTCCACAACAACACGAAACGAACATTGTCGTTATGTTGTGAGACTGCCACACAAACCAACTTTTCCTGAAACCACAGCTCTAGGCCACTCTAGAATATCAGCAGTCCAGCAATTTCTAAGCCTGATAAAGAAAAGTGAGCTAAAATCGGCATACGACAATGTGATGGACGAATATCTTGACCTCAATCATATGGAAGAAGCTGTACCATATGAAAAAGTATCTAAAGGTAGATATTTATGTTTTTATCTGCCACATCATGGGGTAATTAGACCTGATAAAATTACAACAAAAGTGCGAGTGGTTTTCAATGCCTCAAAGACTACAAGCTCAGGTAGATCACTTAATGATGTACTATACATAGCGCCAACATTATAACCTGATCTCATGTTGCTAATTCTAAATTGACGCATGTTTAAATTTTCAATGGGGATGTAGAAAAAATGTACAGACAAATTCTAGTACATGAAGATGACCAAGATTTCCAAGGTATAGTCTTCCGCAAATCAATTAACAGTCCAATCAGCGATTACAAACTTAAAACCGTCACCTTTGACATGCGCCCTATTTGACCATTAGAGAATTACATGAAGGGGCAAAAACAAATGCAACAAATTTGCCTTTAGCATCATCTGTGTTGCAAATACAAACATACGTGGACGACATATGAGGTTTGAGTAATGAGACTGATTTTATTACGGCGCTTGTGGTAAACATGTGACCTTGAAGTTCTCTTTCTCTTTTTCCGGCATCCTTTCCCTCTCCATTGATATATGTACGATCACTCTAACTTGTTTAGTTCGCCTGCTGCGTCAAGTTGAATAGACGTGTGTTTGTAGTGCTCGTCACGAAAATGGAAAAACGAAATCAGGAGCAACGCGTCGCGATAAAATTTTGCGCAAGATTGGGCGAAACAACTTCGGAAAATTCCGCTAAAATTGTAAGAGTGTATGGTTATAGGGCTCTTAGTCCTGCCCAGGTGTTTCGAACTAAACGCCAAAGCTCACAATGGTTGTCTCCGCGCGCCCCCCAACCGAAAAAAGATCGCATGAGCAAGTCGATGGTGAAAACGATGATTATTGCCTTTTTTGATAGCCGTGGAATCGTCCACAAAGAATTCGTTCCACCGGCGAAAACTGTGAATCAAGTCTACTATTGCCAAGTACTCCAAAGATTGCGAAAATGAGTCAACAGTGTGCGCCCAGACATATCTCGTAACTAGATCCTTCATCACGACAACGCGCCGTGTCACACCGCCCTCAGCTGTTTCCAGTATTTGGCCTCTAAAGGGATCGCCGTTTTGCAACAGCCGCCTCTTTCGCCCGACATGTCACCCTGTGACTTTTTTTGTTTCTTAAAACAAAATCAGTGGTCGAAGGAACCCATTTTTAGTCGATTACAGACATCCAGGCGGCCGTGACGAGAGTACTCGCGGACATCCCAGTCGAAGCGTTCCAGAAATGTTACGAAACATGGAAAACGCGTTGGAATCGCTGTATAGCTGCCCAAAGGGACAACTTTGATGAGAATGACAGAGTTGTGGAATAATTTTCAAATATACGGTTTTTATGGAATCAGTCTCATTACTTAATTGTCATACTTCGTATGAGTCAATATCTGCTATGTCCACCATTACAAAACGCCAAATACTTTTCTCGGTAGCAAAACCCCGCAGGATGGCTTTCGCCAATAATAATTTAAGTTAAAATCCTCATTCAAGAGTTGTGGCAAGATGGCAATGAAAGGGATGAACAGTAACAATTTACATACTATATCTGAAATTCGAATCCCTTGATGGGTAAATTTTACCCCTGACATTAACACAGAATAACACGGTTTCTGGGATCGATTGGCAGTTTATACCTCCGTGTTCTCCACATATGGGCGGACTTTGGGAATCAACAGTAAAAACCTTTAAGTCCCATTTAAATAAATTCAATTATGAGGAGTTTACCACACTACTCACTCGTATCGAAGCCGTGTTAAATTCAACATCCGTATCACCCCTCTCGCAAGATCCCTCCGATTTCACAGCTCTTACACCAGGTCATTTCCTCAGAGGAGCTCCTCTTCTCGCCATACCTGAGACAGAAGGAAACTCACTCACTTTAATAAATCGATGGGAAAGAATCAAGATTCTCCATCTTGAATTCAGCAGCAGATGGAAGGAAGACTACCTCAAAGATCTCCATAAGAGATATCGATGGAAAACGGCCCAGGAGGAAGCCAATGCAGGACAATGCGTCATCATACAGGACGAGTGCCTTCCTCTAACGGAATGGCGACTAGGCCGCATTGAAAAGGTTCATCGAGGATCAGATGGTCACATAAGAGTAGTCGATGTTCGAACACAAACCGGCATATTAACTCGACCAGTCACTGAACTGTGTTTTCTTCCAAACAGCGAAGAACAACTTCAACCAAATCCGCAAAATAACTCGCAAAATGAATCGAAAAATAATAAATCAATTCCGCTAATTTGAAATTAACCCGTACATAAAAATAAACTCAAACAAGTGCGTTGAAGATCAACCTATTTATACATATGCATATGTTTAGATATGTAGCTACAACAACTACAGTATAACATTGTAAATAAAATCAATTTAATGCAATCTTATATTCCCGTAGAAATGGACGGGTCTCCTCAAACCACCTCCAACACCATAAAGTCCGAAATTGCGGCACTCAGGGCAACAGCTGCACCATTCGCTGCCCCTAAGGTCGCACAATGTTCTGGGACCGCCACCGGCCGCACCAGCCAGGGAAAGAGCTGAACAGCTTTCGATTGAGGATCAGGGACCATCATTCTGCAGCTTGTGCCGTCGTTCACATCTCCTGAAAAGATGTAAAATTTTTAAGAGCCCACGGGCATTGCATGACCAGCCTGGCAGATGAGCACGCCACCATAGAGTGCTGGACCGATGGCGCCTGTCAATATTGCCAAAGGCCGCATCAGACTCTCTGTTTCATCGGTTTCCCCGCCGAGTCACCCCGTCGCACAATGGGTCAGAAACGACATTTTTCGGCAAAAATGTTGTACTTATTTTAAAACTGCTTGCTTGTATAAATTATATTGATAAGTGTCACTTCTTAGATCTAAGAAGTAGGTGAAAAGATATAGCGAGCCTATAGCCTGTTGTAGTAGTGGTTGGCTCGCCCAAGATGAGCGAGACGAGTTGAAAAAGTGGAAAAATTAAGTAACCAGTTGATTTTTTAACTTTTTAATAATTTAATTATACAGAGTATTCAATTTTTTGGGACATTATATAACTTGTTTTAACAGGAATATCTTACATAGAGTAAACCTCTACAGGGTGATCATTTATATTTTGACCTTCACCTAGAGGTGTAATTGCAGATAGTTGGTAAAAGTTACATCTATAAAAGTTGTAGAGGTTTTTATCTATTTTTTCTATCAATCTACCTTCTACCTGCAATTAAGCCACTAGATAGGGTCAAGGCATAAATGATTACTCCGTGCATACGTATGTCCACGAATAAAGTTGACAAGAGAGATTAAAGCCTATTACCTATCAAAAATAAAAAAGTATTTATATTATTTATTTTTTAATTCTAGCATGTAAGGGAGAAATTCCCAACTTAACTGCTTCCTGATTGCATGATTTTTTGACAACGGATTCTAGGTTGTTCATTTCTTTAGGGCTTGCATTACATAATGTAACAGGCAGATGATGCTTTACAACCAGTTGCTGCTTGAGCTATTTTTGTGGCCATCGTGGTAAATAAAAGATTGTGACCTATTTCAATAACCTTGTCCTTTATAGTCACAAATGTTGGCAATATGTTGCTTATGGTTTCCTGTATCCTATCTACAATTTCTTTTGTACGATTTGCGGCTGTTTTCTTGGCATATTCAAATTGAATCGGCCGTTAAAACTTTGTGGAAGAAGGAATAAAGTTCTTCCATAACGTCTCTGTTTTGTCTTTAGTTTTAAGCACTATACCATAAATAAATTTGCATCAGATATACCATCAAATTCGTTAGGTATGAACTGGTGGTACTGACTTTGATTTGACGAACCGTCACAACCCCATTTCGATATTAGAGTCATTATTTCTGGAACATAAGCTAGATTTGTGAAGTTCTCGCCGGCCAAAATAATTCTTTTAGCTATGTGATCAAGTAAACTTTGCAAATCAACTTGTGCAGATATTGGTGTAATAGTAATATTTTCAGGGTAACAATGCCTTTTTTCCTCCCGAACTCTACAATACGATGGCAACACATCACATCCGCAGTCTTTAAGCACATTTCGAACAACTTAATACTGATGCTTTGATAACTGTGCATCAATTAACATTGCCAACGCTTTTTGAGAATCTAAGTATGTCTTCTTAATAGCTGCTGACCCAGCTGCGGCCTTTAATTCTTGTTCAGAGTACTTATCTCGAAGTTGTTGGACCTTGTAACGTTTAGCCCGTTGACTACATTCTTCAAATTTCTTTACCGGTCGTCCAGCAATTAAACTACGTTTATTTGAAGTCCCGGATAATAATTTATCAACCATCTCTATAGTAAAATTCTTATCCAGCCACACAGAATGATTTTTAAATAGAACGTTTTTTTCCTGTGGCACTGGTTCCATTTTGAATTGAATGAACTTATGTAGCTTTTTTTAATTTGTTCTAAAATTAACTTCACCTTATCTTCACTAAAATAAGTGAATTTATCCCTCAAAAACTGCGTCAACATATCACTTTTTCGGCCGCACCGAATAAATTCTTCAGGAAGCTGTCGATTACTTATGGATTTTGCAAATATTATTTGTAATATATATTTATACAAATCACACTTGTTAAGAACTGTTAGGTTTTTATTACACAACGAATTTCGAAATTACACAAACGCTACTTTAAATTATCAATATGTGAATACGCGCAATAAGTTAAACTATTGCGCCCGTTGTCACAATAACCGTTCATAGCTATCTTTGATCCTTATCCGCACGTATCCGCAGTTCATTTTTTCGTTATCATATTCCTTAAAGTGTACACAAAATATTAGGACTAACTAGACTATGTAGGTACATGAAGATAATAGTCAAAACTATAATTTTTATGTAAACGTGTTTAAAAAATGGTTTTATTTTAAAACTTTGTCAAAATTGACCTGAATTAGGCCTATGAAATGAAAATAATTTTTTTATAATATATTATAATATATATTAGGATAGACTTTAAAGTCACTTCTTATTGCATAAAACGTCGAAACACCATACGTCTGTTCTCATATTTTTCTCTATATTTTTCACAATTTTCAAGAGTTCTATTTTTATTTGACTTTAAAAATACGCTGTTATTGTCAGTGAAATGTCAATTCGCAAATACGTGATAAATTAAACTATATTCATTGTCTAGAAACACTGCTGGAATGAAATTTTGTTAAAATTAGATAGTTAAAAATTACATATTTTTTCCGCCTTTTACCCACTGTGCGTCGCACCAACATCCGTACCAGACCACGCAGCGATCCTACCGGCGACGACGAAACAGCCAACCAACCACAACACGTTCACGGCCATCTCTGCCACACCGCGCTCATCGCCAGCAATAACGACGCTCAACATGGTTGAGCGCTGTACTCAGTACACTACAACAGCTGCAAAGGCTCCTAGCCGATTAATTCGCCTAGGGAGGCCGGGATGTTCACATGAGCTATGAACGTTCTGCAATATCCCACATCGCATCACGTCACGTCACAACACCACTACACACACACTCATCAAACACAGTGCCTAACACCGCTCATTATTACAACACAACCACCACACGATCATCAACGAGACGACTCGTAATAATCTAATATTCACCACTCAAACTATCAAGAGGGATTGATCCGAACGGGATCCGATTTCTTATCGTTTCATCCGTGAAGCAAGACGTTCATCCGCAACTATTCATTTTTCTTAAACCGCAACCTCGGCACTTTCTTTTTGTGACTTCCCGCCAAAGTGACGTAGTAACGTGAGTCCCGGATTTCGCCGCAGTGTCAATGTGTGGAAACCAATATTAGAAATAAAATTGTTTATCATATATTCAGTTGTTTAAATAAACTTATTAAATATTGAATACAGAGTGTGTGATAGAAAGTTCAATGCTTTGTATTTGTCATAAGTTTCGATATCGGGTAAGTCTCGGACAAGTCTCACCTGCCATTGTCCAAACGCTCCCCAATGCATCAATTGGCAGTTTATTCCCTCAGGCTCTCCTCATATGGGTGGTAGATGGGGATCAACTGTAAAAAGCTTCATATCTCATTTTAAAAAGATAGCTGGTAACCACAAATTTAATTACGAAGAATTCACGACATTGCTAACTAGAATTGAAGCCATTTTTAACTCATTGGCTGTCGCTGCACTCTCGCAAGATCTCTCAGGCTTTACTGCCCTCACGCCAGGGCATTTTCTTAAAGGAGCGCCCATTTTGACCACGCCTAAAATTCTCCATCATGACTTCAGTCGCTGATGGAAAGATGATTATTTAAAGAACCTTCACAGAAGATATCAATAGAAAACAACAGGAAATGCACCTCAGCTTGGAGATTATGTCTTGTTTCCCCCCTACCGAATGGCTGCTGGGTCGCATAGAGAAGCTCTACTCCGACGTTCATATTCACGTAGTTGATCTCCGTACACAATCGAGAACGCTAACCAGACCGCTCGTTAAATTATGCTTTTGCCAACTGCCGATAAAATTGAAAAGTAATCGTAACTACTAAATAAAGAAACAAAAAAAAAAATAAAACGACACTAGCAATAAATGCAAAAAAATTCGATCCACATGACGACTCACTCGTGCCACATTACGTGGCACCAATGGCCATATGTGTATGAATATACATTAGGGTGGAGCGATTTTTATTTACTTTTGGAACGAAGTTCCTTACGGAAGGCTTGCAGAAGATAAGATTTTGCTGCGGGAGCTAACTGAAAAAAAAGTGATAGTATAAACCGTAAGAAATAACCCGTAAGAAATAACCGTAAGAAATAACCCGTAAGATCGCTAGTTATAGCCTACTTTTAGGTCTTGCAAAATAATTAGGCATGAAAATCTGTAACATTATTGTGTATGCAAATTAGTTTTGAGCGAAGTGCGGAACACATAGAGCGCGACAGACTGCAAACTACATCTGTCAAATATTAAAATACAGACGTTCTTATGGACACTACACGACTACACGACTGCAGGCCGACAGTCGTCGTTCCCGCTAACTTGAATATTTCCTATATTTGCCAACGGCAGTAGTACGACAGTAGAGTTGACAGTAGAATGGAAGATAGAAAGAGGAGGTAGAGTGGTGATGCCACTAATATGTAAAATGTAAAATTATTCACAGCTCTAACAAACTTGACGTTATTTTACAAATAAAAGCATAAAATAGTCTATTAAAATAAATTAATACACAAGGATAACATATGAAATGTACTACCCGATAATAATATTAATAATTCTAGTGAACAAATCACTACAATACCAAATAACTAATGTGGAAAATAAAAAGTTTATATTAACCGAGACATATCCGTCATACATTTATAATGAATCAGATTACTTATATCACATGATAAACTTAACAAAAATTTTAGAACATTATGACACACTCTCAACATCATCTAAAAACTCTCCGGAATTACATATGGACACAGCCTTAGTCAACAGAATAGAAGTGTTAAAAAATCAATTAATAATTAGAAGAAAGAAAAGCAGCATAAATTTCTAAAGATCAGCACTTAGCTTTATAACAGGCGTACCAGATCATGAAGATATGATAAAAATAAAACAACAAATTAATGATATAGTAAAGAATGATAATAAACAGAGGTTAATCAACACTGACTTCGAAAAACTGTCGGACTCCTTTAATTATAAAACAATTCATCAACAAGTAGAAAATTAGAGAATTCGGACATTCCCGTAATAAATATAATGGAATATTCAGACATACACACTTGTAGAAGTAATAACACATTTATTATTATATATAAATACCCTATAATTAAACAAAAATTTGAAACATATGATATTACCCCAATAGCATATCAACATGGAAAGTTACAATTAGACAATAAAGTATCTAAATGTAAAAATGAAATAAAAAGAATTAACAAAAGTGTAAAAATATTTTATCAAAATTTATATGTCAAGAAACTAAAACAGATACTTGTACAATACCGATGTTACTAAACCTCAAAGCACAATGCAACGTAAAAGAAGAATCAAATGAAGAAATAATTGAAATCAATGAAGGAAATATTTTAATAAATGGTAAAAATAAAATAAATAATGAAACTATCACAGAAACATACCAAAAGCAGTTTAAAGAAAATATTAAAATAAATAATATAACATTTCACAATCAAAACGAGGAAATTAAAAAATATATCCTGTCACAGAAAGAATATTATATTAAAATCCTAGATTTATTAGAATCAAACTCAAAATATAAATTTAATTACATTGAAATACTACATAAATTTATTATACCATACGAAGAACACCCAATACTAAACATATTTGTAACTCTAATAATTATATGTATACTAGCTACATACAACAATATACTTAAGTTTTAAATTTTATTATGCCATATTGAAATGTAAAACTCTAAAACTTAAAGAAAATCAACCAAAAAGATATTATATGAAAAAATACTGAAGGCTCGAGGATTGGAACATCTCATAAAGAAAATTACAATCACCAGCGTATAAAAAGATCAAGAGATCTTTTCAATAAAGGAGGGGGGAGTTAATACATGACCTACACTGAACCCAACTGATAACAGCTAGCATACATATACATCCGCATAGTAGCGATAAGCATAACGCAAGCAATGCATGATTAAACTAGACTTAACCAATCAGAACACGACACGCCACTTAACCCTTAAATGCATGATGATGTATATATACATCAGTGTTTTCTTCCTTACATAATTTCTAAACGGTAACTCAAACACAGTACTTTTTACTTTTATTAGGTGCTAAAAATATCTGTGTTGGTTTTTGAGCGCAAACTTTCATATGACATTTCACTTTTTAATTTTAATAATTTGATAGCTTGGCGCGCCACTTACAAATACACACTTTGGCGGTAAAATTGTAATTTCATTTTGGTGGTTAGTAAATAGTATTTTTACGTGCTATAAGTGATTTATGAGAGGATAAAGGTAAGAAAAACACATTACATTGGTTTTATTTAGAATTCTATAATAGTTATAGCAAATACGAGCGTTATAATTGTGATGTAGAAATACAACAGCATGCAAAATCGGCAAATAATAGTTTTACTGTGGGTACAATATGTCTTTTTTATATTTGACTTATTTCTTATAAATATATAATTATTCATATGAATTATGTAATTACACAGTACAACAGCCAATCTGGGGGGTGAGAAAATAAAATTTTTTTCTTAATTTTTCCCTTAATTTATGTTTAATTTTCTGTCTGTTACAATTTATGGTATTTAAAAAGGAAAAACCATGCATTTAAGGGTTAAGTTACACTATTTTATCAACTAACTAAAGTACAACACGCTACTCTAGCATAACTTTTAAGGAGCAGATCGCACGCAGTATTTGTTCGCATTTTGAATATATCTATAAGCATAGCCGGTAATAATATTATAAAATATTAAATATTCAATAAAGAAACCCAGTAGAAATCCTGGTGAAATATATTTTTAAAATAATATCTAAAGAATATTATTAATTGGCGCCCGAGAAGGAACCCACTAACAAAAGGATTCATATAAAAATCCTTAAATTTGATAAATACATAAAAGGATTCAGGAAATAAAATCCTGCAAAGAATTTAAGTGTCCAAATAAAAAACTCAATTAAAAGAACTTGATAAATCATAAAGGATTCAGAAATAAAATCCAAAGCATTTAAAAATTATAGTGAAACAATTGAGAAAATAAAAACAAAATGGCACGAGCTGGTATTACCGCGTTACAATCCATTGTAATGGGTCTCCAGCGAAGATTTGCTGAAGCACAAATAGATCCCCTCCAGTGGAAAAGGTTAAAGACGAAATTTGCGTATATACAGACCCAAAGGAAGTAGATTTAAATCTATTCAAAGCTGCATTAACAACATTCAGTGGGGACTACTGCGAGTATCGCAATTGGAGAAAGATAGCCACTACACTGATGAACAATGTAAGACAGTTCCGAGGACAGAACATATATACAGAAGCATTGATCTTACTGAGAGGCAAAGTAACAGGAAAAGCTGCGCAAATTTTGATAAACAACAACACGAAGCTGAATTTTGAAGAAACCATAGATAGACTTGACGACTCGTATGCTGATCAACGACCACTCTACGTTCTAGAGGAGGACATGATGAGGATTAGACAAGCGAAGAAGCCTTTACATATATACTTTGATCATCTGAATCAAGCTTTAAACGTGGTACACTCAAAAATAGAGATGACCCACAAGAACGAGAACGTGATCGACGCACTTTCAAAGGAAGTTCAATTAAAAGCAGTACGAACGTTCGTTCATGCAGGATTGAGAAGTGCGGCAACAAAAAATGCACTTTACTCAAGATCTTGCACCAACCTAATGAAAGCATATGGGATAGCTCGCACAATGCAGCACGACTCTCACTATCATCAGTTCGAATATGTTCCAAGAATGGCAAACATCCATTACCTATAAGGCATGCAGAGGCAGTATCAACAGCAACGTCTCCTGAATCAAGAGCCGCCACCTGAACCAATGGATGTCGACTCATCTGGCCGTTTCCGTAGACAAACATTCCATCAACCACAGAGAAATCAATAGATGCAGCCACAACAGCAGCCCCAACCACACAATGCATTTAGACAAGCAATACAGAGTTTTGGTCAACAATTCAAAAGGACAAGAGATGAAGCATCAAACGCGTACCAGAGAAAGGCACAACGCATAAACCAAATAGGCGACCAAGAAGACAATTGATCACTCTATAACGAAGTATTCTCTAGCGTAAGTTATACTAATAAACAGAAGCATTTTTTATAAGATACCACTGTCTTCCAACATTAAGACGTGTAGCACCCTATGGAAGATACGTGTATATGTTCATAGACTCTGGTGCAACGAGCAGTTATGTTAGTAAAAGCTATCCTTTTGCAGATAGGATCATGTTAGAAAAACCTATTAAATTTAAGGGGTATTCTGCTCTAAAAATCTTGGGCAGTTTTTTGAATTTTATTTAAAAAAAAAAAATATTTTTACTATCCATTTTGGTGGTTTTATGGTGTTTTTATTGATATTTTAAGAATACAGAAAAAAAATTTTACAAAAAAATATTAAAAATTAAAATAATTAGAGGAGGGAGAGACAGGTGTAAAAAAATGGCGCATCCTGGTGACATTGACCCTCACTCTCCTGGTGGTCTGAAAAAAAATCAAAATTTTTTGAAAAATGGCGACTATCTGAAAATAAAAATCATTTTTTTTTCGGATTTTTTTTTCAATTCCTGAATTTTTTTTTAAATATTAAAAACAAAAATTTTGACACGATGCTGGTAGGAACGATAAAGAATTATATAAAGAAGGTTCACGCAAAATTTCAAGTAAATCGGCTGTATAGAACTGGAGATAATGCCGGTACCGTGTGGAAAAAAGTAGCTTCGAGAAAAGCGCGTTTAAAGTTTAGGAGACAATTCTAGTGAACACGGACGCCACCTCACAAAATTGGCTGTATCTCCAAAAATAACTCGAATTTTGAAAAATCCTTCCAAGGTCATATTTTTGAAAGTCTAAACTTTAAATATATGAAAAAAATCGATTATTTTCAAAATTCTAGAGTAGAATACCACCTTAATACTCTTCATGGGACTTCAACAGTTACACAAAAACGAGAGATTAACCTTGCAGGGTTTGATTTAGCATTTTTTGAGACAGAAGATTTAAAGGAATTTGATATAATTTTTGGAGAAGACTCCTTGAGGAAAACGAAATCTAGGATAGATCTGTTTGACTATTCGGCAACATTTGAAAAGGAAAAAATAAATGAAAACAAAAGAGAAGAAAAAATTAATTATACAATAGGAGATAAAACATATGAAAATGAATTAAAGAATTTAATGAAAAATAATTATAATAACGAAATACTGCCTTTCACAACTAGGATTCAGGCAGAGATTAGGACTGAGTCCAAAGAACCTGTTTGGGTTAGACAATACCCCTATCAATACGCGGATCAGGATTTCGTAGAGAAGGAAATTCGAAAGTTATTAGAAAATAACATAATTAAAGAAAGTAAAAGTCCATACAACACTCCGATCTGGACAGTATCGAAAAAAGGTATTGATGAAAATGGAAAGCCAAAGAAAAAGATGGTAATAGATTTCCAGAAGTTAAATAAACAAACTAAAGCAGATAGGTATCCCATACAATGACGCTACAAAATTTAGGGAAAGCTCGCTATTTTACGACATTAGATTTGGAGACAGGATTTCACCAGATAATGATCAAACCTGAAGATTGGGAAAAAACGGCATGGAGCCAAAAATGAATTCTTAAGACTACCGTTTGGATTAAAGAATGCACCAGCTACATTTCAGCGATGCGTTGATTATATTTTGAGACAGTTTTTGGGAAGTGTGCATATATCTATATTGACGACGTCTTGATCTACTCTGAAGACCCAGAGCAGCATATCAAAGATGTTACAAATATAGTTCAAACACTACACTCCGCAAACATGAAAATATCAGAAGAAAAATCTATTTTTTTTTTCAAACAAAGACAGAATTTTTAGGACATACAATTAATAACGGAAGAATCACTAGACGCATCGAAAATTCAAGCGATAGATAGATACAAGACCCCGGAAAATTTAAAAGAATTACGTTCATTTTTGGGATTAGCCTCATATTATAGAAAGTTTGTTAAGAATTTTGCACATACGAGTATATGCAAACCTTTAACTGTTTATCTAAAAGGAGAAAATGGTAGCGTATCAAAAAATAAAAGTACGAATATAAAAATTAAACTATATAAAGAAGCATTAAAAGCTATAGAAGAAATTAAAAATAAATTAAAACAAAATATTAAATTATATCAACCAGATTTTGAGAAAGGATTCGATCTTTCAAAAGACGCAAGTAATTACGCGATAGGAGCAGTTTTAAGTCAGGGAAAAAACCCCATATCATTTATATCACGAACTCTAACTACAACAGAACAGAATTACTCAACAAATGAAAGGGAAATGCCAGCAATCATTTGGGCATTACAAAAATTAAGAAATTATCTTTATGGAATAGCAGACTTGACAATTTATACAGACCATCAGTCATTAATATTTTCTATTTCGGAAAAGAATCCAAATACAAAGTTAAAAAGATGGAAGAATTTAATAGAAGAGTACAGTGCAACACTTAAGTACAAACCTGGACACGAAAATGTCGTCGCAGACGCACTTTCAAGACAAATATATATATTATCCGACACGTCTATGCATTCACCTGAATCATCGGCTTTACGGAATATAAAAATGATATATAAACCATTTAATTTTTTTAGAACACATATAGAACTAGTACAGTCAGACACAAATGAAAACAAACGATAATAATTTTTCCGCGACACGAACGCTGCGAAATTAAATATAATATAATACTAACGAACATCTAATAGAGTCACTCAAACGACTTATGAAACCAAAGTAGTGACAGCATTTCACTAAACATTATAAACATGGCATACGATAAAAGAGACTATAGCTAATATCTTTGCAACATATTTTAAAGTATATAAATAAAATTAAAAGACATAACAGAGCAAATAGATAAAGAAAATATATTAGAGTACACAAGAGAGCACATCGCAAAGCATTAAATAATTATAAAGAAATTCTAGAAACTTGTTATTGGCCTACATTGAAAAAAGACACAGAGACAGTAGTAAAAAATTGTGTTAACTGCACGGAGAATAAATATGAGAGGAAACCAATTAAACAATTATTAGGAAAAAGCCCAGTACCAAATACTTCAGGCACATCAGTACAAATGGGCATATTTTATATAAATGGCAAAAGTTATCTCTCTTGTATAGATAGATTTACTAAATACGCATATTTTCGTAAATTAGGAAGTAAACTACATTTTCATGAAATATAGAGGAAGTGTTATCACAAATTTTTCCGAACTGTACCGAACTCATGACCGATACCGAAAGCATATTCGTCGTCATAGGCACGACCGCACTATTAAATAAAATACAAATTAAACATACATTCAACGATATTAGAAATCGCGAGGACTTTAGCCAACGACAAAACTACAACTATGAAAGAAGAAATATTCTCAGCAGTCAAAGAATACAATAGGACTATTCATTCGGTGATAAAGGAAAAACCAGTGGACTTATTTTTTAATCAAAAGGAAATTAACGAAAAAGTGAAAAACAATATAAAAAGAACGCATGTTAGAATACCATAATAAAAAAAGAAGCCAAAAAGATTTTAAATCAGGACAAATAATTAATTAATAATTTATGAGAAAAGTAGTAGAAGAGAAAAATATAACAAAAGATATATTAAACACATAGTAAAAGAAAATAAAGAAAATACGGTGCTTACAACGAAAAATAAATTAATACACAAGGGTAACATATGAAATGTACTACCCGATAATAATATTAATAATTCTAGTGAACAAATCACTACAATACCAAATAACTAATGTGGAAAATAAAAAGTTTATATTAACCGAGACATATCCGTCATACATTTATAATGAATCAGATTACTTACATATATCACATGATAAACTTAACAAAAATTTTAGAACATTATGACACACTCTCAACATCATCTAAAAACTCTCCGGAATTACATATGGACACAGCCTTAGTCAACAGAATAGAAGTGTTAAAAAATCAATTAATAATTAGAAGAAAGAAAAGCAGCATAAATTTCTAAAGATCAGCACTAAGCTTTATAACAGGCGACCAATTTCTTTTGCCACGTCTGTGTCGTCAGAGCTATTCTCTTCTTCGAAGTTTTTTCGAAGTTTAATTCGCGCGCAACTAAACTCTAACTAAAAAGTTGCGCGCTCTCTCCTTTTGCGACAACGCTGCGATACAGACGTGGTAAGTGTGGTTCCAAATTTTTATAATTAAATATATTTATTATATGAAACCCTTTGTTTTTTATTTAATATTTCTGTGGAATAATTGCGCCGACCGTTTCCCCACGGCCAACCACATCATCGGAACGAGCTAGCACCGTGCTCCACCACCCGAATTATCATTGGTCCTTCGAGCCGGATAACAGGTAACAAGTCGATTTTTTATTAAAGTGAAAGTGCATAATTTGCCCGCTTTAGCAACTCGCAAGTTACAGCCAAACATATTTTGGATTTGTGCTCTGCAAGCTATAAGGCAATAGATTGGTCAATTTGTGCATCATTTATGTACAAAACCCACTGTGCTGTGTGAAGTGGAGACCAAAACTTATTTTTGGCACTCTACCCACAAAATCAAAGCACAAGATTGCAGGTAGTATTGTACTTCATTTAAGTACAACAACAAATACACCTGGCAAATGCACTTATTTCACTTTGCAAAAAAACCACACACTCTGTTATTTTAAAAAAAATTATAAATTTCTTGGACGTACAAAATCGTCTGGAGCGTCAAAAATCTCTCTCGGTTTTTTTGGTTTTCTTATGATTAATTTGAGTTTAGTCGCTCAACTCTGCCTTTCCATACATTGCTCGAATAGAAATCAAGGCAAGCAGCAATAACGCAGCTGCAGTTTCGCGAGTGCGAAACAAAAAAAAACATACAAAGTTACAAGTGAAGTGAGTGACTAACAATTAAAAAAGTGAAGTGAGCGACGGCTAGAAAACCAAACAGCGAAGTGAGAGCAGCAAAGGGAGAACAGCAAAGTCCAAGCAATACAGGCAATCAGCAAAGGTAAAGCAGCACAGAGAAGCAGCACAGGCCAAGCAGAAAAGTGAAGTGAGCGACAGCAAGAAAGCCAAACAGCGAAGTGAGAGCAGCAAAGGAAGCAGCAAAGGCAGAGCGGCATAGGCAAGCAGCATAGGCAAAGCAGCGCACCAGCCATCCCAGAAGGACAGCTACAAACAAAATAGTGCAGTGTTCAATTAGAAAATAACCCCGTGAACAAAGTGTAAGTGTTTAGTTGATAAATCAAATAAGTGCTGTGAATTTTAATTTGTATTTGTATTCACATTTAAATAAAGCAACTAAGCACAAATCAATTTTGTTTGTGTACATAGTCGAAGACTAGGCGTGCGAGTGCATTGGGACGATTACCCAGCAAACACATTCAAATTAAATTTGAACGAAGAAGACTTTATTAAATTTATTAATTTTTTTGTTTTTTCGAAAATTCACGCTTCACAAGGAAACAACGCACTACTTATTCAATTCAAATTAAATTTTGTCCGTGAGTGCTTCCGTAACCTTTGAACTTTTTGCATCATATTTGCAAATATATTTTAAATTTTAATTTCAAGTTTTAGATTCGATTTTGTGCAACATTTTTGCAGTTCCGATTCAATTTTCGGAAACAATGGAATCCATCAGAGCCTTTACCACAGCTGCAGACGCTCTACTGGAGTTTGAGGAGTCTTTTACTCCAACAGCAAACAACCAAAGTACCTACTCACTTGAAGTACAACAAGCTGAACTGAAATCTCTGTGGGCAGAGGTAAAGTCAGAATACAAGTTGTGTTTGTCAAAAGTGGATCCTTCGGACACAAGCTCAATTGACGACATTAAGCTTAAATATACAAGCTGTTACCACGCCTACGTGTGTTGCGCGGCCTTGATGGGTGAACACATGCACAACCTCACGGCGTTCAACCAAAGCCCTACTTCGAATTCTACAGTGATTCAACCTGAACGGTTACAACAAACTGTAGAACCCGTGAGGTATTCTATCAACTTACCGCCCTGTAATACCGAGATATTTCATGGCGATGTTTTACAATGGCCCTCATTTAGGGATTTATTTGCCGCTATATATGGGAATAACGCAAGGCTATCTCCGGTAGAAAAGTTATTCCATCTGAACCAAAAAACGCGAGGTGAAGCAAAAGTTATTGTTTCGAAAGCGCCACTGACGAATGACGGATTCGCATTGGCTTGGAATAATTTGTTGTGTAGATATGAAAACAAGCGAGTGCTTGTCAATACACAGTTAAATTTATTATTCAAGCTCCCGCACATCTCAACAGAATCTGAGACCGAACTCAGAAATTTACAGCGGGAGATTAATAGCTGCATTTCAGCTTTACAAATACATGGCATCAATACAGATAGCTGGGATGCCATATTTACGTACTTGTGTTCTGTCCGACTGCCGGACTATACACTGTCGCATTGGGAACAATCTCTGGATTCGGGTTCAGAGATCCAAAAATGGGTCGAGTTAGACAAGTTTCTAACCAAGCGGGTTAAAACGCTTGAGAGAGTATCAAATCTCAAAGGCGAGTTAGGTACTCAACCCAACATTAAGTCGGCTGATGGTGAAGATCGGATACCAACCTTGCAGTCAAGGATTGGATCTAAACCCATCAATGCCCATCACGCCAAGACAAACAATATTAAATGTAAACTGTGCTCATCTCAATCGCACATTTTGAAAACTTGTCAAAGATTCATTGAGATGCAGCCTAACGCAAGGTTAAATGCTGTCAGAAAACTCCACGTCTGCCTAAACTGTTTATCAGACTCACATGAAGTCAAACATTGTTAAAGTCTGTTTAATTGTAATAAATGTAAACAGAGACATCACTCTATGATCCACCGGGATCAGAGTGAGGGAATAGCTCAGATATCTGACAGCACAGACACTACTGAGGTTTCTACTAAATCTCATGTGGCCTCTATTAAGGCCAATATTTCAAATGTGCCTAGCAGTCGAAGCATGCTCTTAGGTACAGCCATGGTGACCATATGTCACAACGAGAACACCTTCACTGTCAGAGCCCTGATTGACTCGGGATCTGAAGCCACCTTCGTAAGCAATAGTCTGCAAAAACGCTTACATCTGGCAAGCAAAGAGGTCAGCGCGCGAGTTTCAGGGTTGAATAATACCGTATCAGGACGAGTTCAATCGGTATGCTCGATCACAATTGGCTCGCCCCGTAACAAAAGTTTACGACTAAAAGCGGAAGCGCTGGTACTGCCAAAGTTGACTGGACTGCTTCCATCCAGATCAATTAACCCTTCAATTGTCAAAAGGTTACCCAATTTCCCCTTAGCGGATAATAATTTCTATACGAGTCAAAAGGTTGACTTGTTGATCGGAGCAGATTTTTACCCGAAAATTATACTAAATGGGGTAAAATCGAAAATTTTCGGATCCCTTGCTGCACAACGAACAGTGTTTGGTTGGATTATAACAGGTTCCGTTCCGTCCGAAGAAAGGAAGATAAATGGCCAAGGCGACGGACAAAATTCAGTAATAACTAAACAACAAACACAAAACAATTTTTGTAGTATAATAGATACTAATTATATATTTATACAACAGAAAAAACATCAACAGCAGCACCAGCTACAACAGGATCAAACTAAGGATGATGGTGAAACAAATGATGCCCCCGGCTCATCGAATCACTCCGATACGCATTGTGGCGTCGGTGGGCCGACACTGCATGCAGCCGCGCTATCTCTGTCAGCAACATCCGTAGGCAGCACACCGCCGAGCAGCGCTGAAGCGACAAATACCAACAGTTTCGATTTTTACACGGGCGCCGCTGAAATGGTGGCAGCAACGCCACCACTACCACCCCCATCACAAACGTTACCGCCATCATCAGCTGTGGCGGCCTCATCAGCAACAGCGCACTATTCACCACCACAACAGCAACACTATGCCACGAGCAACGCAGTGGCGCCATTGTCGGATGCCTTTCACCACCAGCAGATGCAGCTTCAGCTGCAACAACAATACGAGCAGCGTTATCAACTGCAAACAGACTATTACCACCAGCAACAGCAGGCGCCGCCGTCGCAATCGCAGCAAGAAGACCAATCAGCAACGTATGTGACGTCACAACAGCCGTCTACACAATACCAGCATGCGGCGGCGACAACAACAACAGTAAATCAACATGCAGCGCGCAGCAACAGACAAGCAACGCAGTCGACAGCCACATACGACACAACGAATACATCACAAGCAGCAACAACAACACAGCAGCAGCAACCTGCAGCAATGGCGCACGCGTTGATACACGCCACACAGCAACAACAACAACCGTGTCAACGGACGCAAAGCTCTGACCAACGAGGCCTCTTCCGCATACCACATGCCCAAGATCGAGCCAGACTCGAGTCGTCTCGCCGACTTCGGCATGCTGGTAACTTCCTTTCGGATTGGCGGCATGGCAACGATCGACTGAGACTCGATTCGTCTCAGCGACATTGCCCGGACCGATCCAGACTCGATTCGTCTCGACAGCCACTCCATCCGAAGCGAAGGCGTGGACGAGACGCTCAACGTCAAGCAGATGCACGCCGTATCATCAAGGAAAGGCACGCAACACTACCTTGTCAGCAAAGACTTGCGGCGTCATATAACATCGGCACAATAGAGTGTACTGGCTGCCAACGCCTCTCACATTCACCACCTACCCAGGATCGAGTTAGACTCGAGACGTCTCGCCGACCTCGGAAAGTGGTGACTTCTATGCAAATTGGTGGCATGGCAATGACCGACTGAGGTTCGATTCATCTCAGCGGCATTTCCCGGACCGAACCAGACTCGATTCGTCTCGTCGGCCACCCCATCTGCAAAGAAGACGTGGAAGAGGAAGTGCGGAAGCCAGTTAGTTAAGTTAGTTTAAGAAATTAATTGTAAACTGCATTTGCAGTAATACTGCAAGGCGGGAAGAATGTTGACGCCGCCCCCGATCAATTTCTTTTGCCACGTCTGTGTCGTCAGAGCTATTCTCTTCTTCGAAGTTTTTTTGAAGTTTAATTCGCGCGCAACTAAACTCTAACTAAAAAGTTGCGCGCTCTCTCCTTTTGCGACAACGCTGCGATACAGACGTGGTAAGTGTGGTTCCAAATTTTTATAATTAAATATATTTATTATATGAAACCCTTTGTTTTTTATTTAATATTTCTGTGGAATAATTGCGCCGACCGTTTCCCCACGGCCAACCACATCATCGGAACGAGCTAGCACCGTGCTCCACCACCCGAATTAAAAGCAGTTTAAAGAAAATATTAAAATAAATAATATAACATTTCACAATCAAAACGAGGAAATTAAAAAATATATCCTGTCACAGGAAGAATATTATATTAAAATCCTAGATTTATTAGAATCAAACTCAAAATATAAATTTAATTACATTGAAATACTACAAAAATTTATTATACCATACGAAGAACACCCAATACTAAACATATGTGTAACTCTAATAATTATATGTATACTAGCTACATACAACAATATACTTAAGTTTTAAATTTTATTATGCCATATAAATGTAAAACTCTAAAACTTAAAGAAAATCAACCAAAAAGATATTATATGAAAAAATACTGAAGGCTCGAGGATTGGAACATCTCATAAAGAAAATTGCAATCACCAGCGTATAAAAAGATCAAGAGATCTTTTCAATAAAGGAGGGGGGAGTTAATACATGACCTACACTGAACCCAACTGATAACAGCTAGCATACATATACATCCGCATAGTAGCGATAAGCATAACGCAAGCAATGCATGATTAAACTAGACTTAACCAATCAGAACACGACACGCCACTTAACCCTTAAATGCATGATGATGTATATATACATCAGTGTTTTCTTCCTTACATAATTTCTAAACGGTAACTCAAACACAGTACTTTTTACTTTTATTAGGTGCTAAAAATATCTGTGTTGGTTTTTGAGCGCAAACTTTCATATGACATTTCACTTTTTAATTTTAATAATTTGATAGCTTGACGCGCCACTTGCAAATACACACTTTGGCGGTAAAATTGTAATTTCATTTTGGTGGTTAGTAAATAGTACTTTTACGTGCTATAAGTGATTTATGAGAGACTGTGGGTACAATATATCTTTTTTATATTTGACTTATTTCTTATAAATATATAACTATTCATATGAATTATGTAATTACACAGTACAACAGCCAATCTGGGGGGTGAGAAAATAAAATTTTTTTCTTTATTTTTCCCTTAATTTATGTTTAATTTTCTGTCTGTTACAATTTATGGTATTTAAAAAGGAAAAAGCATGCATTTAAGGGTTAAGTTACACTATTTTATCAACTAACCAAAGTACGACACGCTACTCTAACATAACTATTAAAGACCAGAGCGCATGCAGTACTTATTCGCATTTTGAATATATCTATAAGCAAAGCTGGTAATAATATTGTAAAATATTAAATATTTAATAAAGAAACCCAGGAGGAATCCTGGTGAAATATATTTTTAAAATAATATCTAAAGAATATTATTAATTCGTTCAAACGTTTTCAAAAAGTTAGTACCGAATTAACCCTAAAGAATTAAACCAAGTGGTTTGGATATTGAAATCAGACTAAACATTCATTTTATTAATTATAAACAATGGAGTTACTATTGCAATGAATTATTGCTTACAAATCATAAATATTTATTATACTTATTACACATGTGATTAAGGTAATAACCTCATACATATTCTTGGAAATAATGTAAACAAAATGATTTTGTTTTGTATCTTTTGCGATAGTAAAGGAAACGATATCATATTACAATTTTACTGATTTCCGGTTGTGCTATTTATTTCATTAAGAAATTCAGCAAATTTATCAGTTTTACTATTTGTTAGTGGCTTATTTATATATGTAACTACTCCCCCTTTTAGATACGAATGCTTCTGAATTCTTTTATTTAATGTTATTTTTATATATTTGTGGTTTTTAATAAGCACGGAAGCTACTAACAAAGTTATAATTATGCTTAATACATTATGTTACAAATATGTGATACATTCGTATGTATTTTCAATTTAAAAATGTTTTCTATATTTGATTTATGTTCTTCTACAATTTCGTCAAAAGTAATTTTTTTCGTGAAATTCTGACTGTATATTTTACGGTTACAATATTTTCTTTTATATCTTAGACAAATCTTGAAAAATAATAGTCATCAATTTTAATTGAACAATTATTAACAATTACATGTATTATTGATTCTTAAATTGTTTGCATTTATAATAAGAATTATTTTTATATTTAATTGTATTATTTCGAGTTCTTTACATTTTACAAGATTACAATTATTTTTTAAAATACAATGTTTGCTTATTTTCATTTATTCTAATGATTTATTATCTTCAAATATCAATGTTTTATTTTTGTAGGTAAATATTTCCTCTATTTTTGCATCTATATTATTATTTTTTCAGTTAGGTATTGGAATAATTTTTCTTATTTGCACATCTTCAAAATTTTTCGGTATTTTTATTCCAAATACTAGAAATGTATTATTTACAATTACTGTTCCTAGTTGTAAATATTTTAGCTTATTATAATCGATATTATACTTTACAATTTCTTCGTTAGTTAAAATATTCGGGTGTAATATCCCATATTTAGCGGATACAACATTTTCTTGGATATGTTCAATTTTATTTTTTAACAATTGAATATTTGTGTATTGATCTATATATAAAGTTTGTTTGTATTCATCATATATAAACTTATTTATCGAATTAAATTCTTTTCCAATTTTTAATCTGTAACTTTTAACAATTTCTTTTAAGTGTTCAATAGCTGATGCGAAATAATAGTTTAGTTTAATTTGTTCGTTAAATGAGTCATTCGTTTGTAAAAGATATGTTTGTATATTTTGTCTGTCGTCTTCGTCCATTGTACCAAAAAGCCATTTTGACTTACTGCCAAATCTATTAATCAGTCCTCTTATATTTCTAGCTCTAACTGTCATAAGTATCAGTAGTTTATTTCTTATATCTAACAACTCTCTTTGCAGTATTTCTTTATTCTCTAATTTAATCAAAATTATATTATCGATCATAGTATTAATAATATTTTCTAAATGCTGAATGTCAATCATATGCAGTACTATATCGCTATCTTTTGGTATTGCTTGATCTCTAATCTGTAAATCTATAAATCCGTTTTGTTCCTTTATTTCTGTCAAAACCATTGTCTCGTCACAATGTTGTGTCATTAAAACTATTACTGTCCATATTATCCAAATCTGTAAATTTTAATGGTCTTTTTGTATTGGGATGAATATTTTCTAACTTTTCTTTCTTGTATCTAGGTTGTTCCTTATGCCTAACAGCTTCATAATTTTTTATTAATCCTTCTTCTCTCTTTTCCTCATAATTTTCTCTTTTCTGATTTCATTTATTTATAATTTTATTCTTTGCTGCTATTAAATTGTTTTTTATTATTTCCAAATCTACTTCATTATGCTGTACCTTATTTGGTGTACATTTTATTGTTGAGTGACGTCTTTCATTATAATTTCTAATTTCTTTTTGTATTAGTTGTTTTATTGATAACCCTTTATTTAGTTTATATAAGATTCTAAATTTTTCTGCTATAGTATTATGTAATCTTTCCACATTTGCATTACCTGTAGGACTATTGGGTTTTGTTAGGTGGATTTCAACATTTTCATTATCTTAGAATTCTTTTATTCTTACTGCTTTAAATTTATTATCTGCAATAATTTTTCTGGGTTTCCCTACTTTAGTGAAGTGTCTTCTAACTGCTCAATAATGGTTATGTGGTTTCTATCATTTAATGAGTATGCTGCACCGAACCTAGAAAATTTATCTACTATTGTCAAAAAATGATGCCCTTTCATTACATACATATTTATATGTACAATATCATTAATTTTTTAAGGCGTCTCCAAAAGTTTCAATTTTGGTTTAATAGCATTTCTGTCGTACTTAACTTCTTGACATATTTCACATTGGTTCATGACAATTTGAATTAATTGCAATAACTTTGGATAATATATTTTATTCCTTATTTTGGTTGTATGATTGGCTTTCCCTAACGTGATATAAAGAAATCTGTTTGAATGCTTCTACTTCTGTCTCAATATCTTGTGCTCTCATTGTACATTTTATAAATTCTAATTGACTATCATTAGAAAACATTTGGATTAATTTTTCCTGTACTACATATATAACAATGATGTTCTGAAATCTGAAAATAATCCTATTTTACCTTTTGTGGAATATTTCCTAAATATCTCACTCAAATTATCGCAATCATATTCCGAAATGAAAATAGTTCTTTTTATCGTGTATAACTTTTAACTCTTCAGTTTTGTTTCTTGTTAAAATAATTTGCGTCTTATATTCGGTAACAATTTCCTCTTTGATATAAAAATGGTGGTCTAATTCTTCTTCTGCTGTATGCACTGTTGCTAAAGTTTCGTCATCTTACTCTTCCATATTGGTTATAGAATAATTTGAACTATTGGAAATTGTTTCATCCATATTTTCTGAAATAATATCCTCATTTTCTTTTATCCTACTCAAAAAGTCTGCTACTTTATTTTCTTTGCCTTTTAAATATTCAATGTCAAATTGGTATTCTCAAAGTTTTAATAACCATCTTTGATGTCAAGCTGATGTATCTTTTCCTTTGCATTTGGAATGTAGAAATTTTACCGGTTGCTGGTCAGTAAAAATTTTGAATTTATTTCCATAGAGATATGGCCGTAAATAGTTTATACTCCACATTATCGCAAAAAATTCTTTATCTGTTGCGGAATAGTTTCTTTCGTGGGTATTCAAAGTTCTTGAGGCGTAACACACTGGGTGTCCCTCTTGTGATAATACTGCACCAATCAGTTAAAATAAATTGTTTTTCGAAATCTGGATAACGTAATATTGGATGAGTACTTATTAGTATTTTTATTTTTCAAATGCTTCAATATATGTATGTTGGACCTTAAGATTAATTTTAACTCCTTTTTTTCAAATACTTGGTTATAGGTTGGGCTATTCTAACGTAGTCTTTTACGAATTTACGGTAGTAACCAGTGATTCCTAGAAAACTTTTAATTTGTCTTTCTGTTTTTGGGATTTGTATATTTTCTATGTCTTTAATTTTGTTAGGATTTGGCTTCATACCTTCCTCCGTTAAAATATGTCCTAAGAACTCTGTTTCTTTCTTCAAAAAATTGCATTTATAAATTTGAATTTTAAGATTTTTACTTTCAAGAATTTTAAAAATTTCGCCTATCGCACTAATATGTTCATGCAATGATGTGCTAAATATTAGGATGTCGTCTAAATAAACTACACATGTTTCATTTATATAGTCTCTAAGTATTTCATTCATTAGCCGCTGAAATGTGACTGGTGCATTTTTCAGTCCAAAAGGCATTCTTACGAATTCATAAAGTCCATGTGGTGTTACAAAAGCTGTTTTTTCACGATCTTCCTCTTTTACTAGAATTTGATGGTATCCTTTCGCTAAATCTAAAGTAGTAAAATATTGTGCTCTTCCTAATTTATCTAAAATAGAATCAATATTTGGAAGGGCGTACCTACTTGTCATCTGTTGTAACCTCATTCAATTCAAAGACTATATTACAATTCTGTACTTCTTTTCACCTTAATTATCTTTTTTTTTGGCACTGCTATTAATGGGCTAGAATATCTTGAGTGACTTTTTGGATTATTCTCTGCTCTTCAATTTTCTTAATTTGTTTTCTAACTTCCATTTCATGCTGAGGTGGATACCTATACAATTTTGAATTAATCTGCTGCTGCCTTATAGTTTTAATTTCATGTTGGATTTCCGTTGTGTTTGTCAATTTGTCACCGTTTTTAAATAATAATTTATTATATCTTTTGAGCAATTTAATTATTTCTCTATTTTCTTAATCATTTAAATGATCTAGGTTTAATCTCTCCAATTTTAATTCTGCAGTTTCAAGATTACAAATTTAAGTCATTTAGTTTATTTAAAATCGAACTTTTTTTCGGTTTAGAGTTATTTTCCCTTTTTCTAGTATATCAAGACACGTATTGAGAAAAGTAAGCATGTCCATGCCTATTATAAAGTCATATTTTCGTCCTCTTAATGGTGTAACTTTCCATTTTGTTCTCGCGTTGCTAGGTAAGTTAAATTATTCTGGTGCTAATGTATGTACCTCATAATTGATTTTATCCTCGTTTGTAATTGTACTAAATGTTAAAGGATTTTTCAATTTAATTTTTGGAAAATCATCGATCTCGCTATTAATCAGGCTTAAACTAGCTCCTGTATCAATTAGTGCGATATAATTCATTTTATTAATTTTAATTTTTGTTTTAGGTAATGATTCCTACGCTGGTTCATAAAAAAAAATACTATTATTAACTTCTTCTTCTCTTGCTATATCAGTTCGTTAAGCTCCTACCTGGCCTTGCCTACTCGAGTACAAGCGATCTTGGCTATACTGCGAATTAGGGTGTCCTGCCAAGTGAGAGCTCATTGAACTATATCGGATACTATCTATCTCCATCGGTTCGCCTAGGTTTTGTTTAAATGAATTATTTCGACCATAATTCTGTCTATGTTGGTTGGATTGATTTTGACCAAAGTTTGGATTATATTGATTTGGTTGATTTTGATTAAAACTTGACCTAGGGTTCCCTACCGCTTGTGGTCTTTGAAAATTACCCGAATTTGATTTATAATTATCATTATATCTTCCACTATTATATTGTTTAAGTTGGCCTGAGGTATTATGTCTAATATCATTTTCGTATATTTTATTATGTGAACCTTGATTATCTCTATCTCTATAATTTGTATTATGTCTTTGTCCTCGATCAGGATACCTATTACTATATTTTTCCGTTGAGC
Organism: Bactrocera zonata; assembly: GCA_037783105.1. Taxonomy (NCBI): domain Eukaryota; kingdom Metazoa; phylum Arthropoda; class Insecta; order Diptera; family Tephritidae; genus Bactrocera; species Bactrocera zonata. The sequence continues at coordinate 1,683,621 of JBAWJQ010005925.1, read as the reverse complement.
TATCTTCTTTTATTTAGAATTTCATGTATTCCGGCCTAATATTACTATCTTCAAATCTTCTACTTGCCATTATTCTTATTATTTCATTAAGGTTCCCTTCTTTATAAATTTTATCTAGTTAGACTCCTTGAGTCATCTCCTTTACGGTATTTATTAATAACCTGTCCATGTTACTTAAGTCAATGTAACTGTCACCCCTATAGTACACTGTCAGTTCGTCCGACTTATATTTAATATTCTGTATTTCTGTCATAAGTTCATTTACGGAACTTACCTAAGATTCCCAATCTTCTTATACAGATGATGTGGCTTCTGGTCGATACCTCAGTTTTAAGGTTTCCTTTATCAGCTGCCAGTTGTCTGCTTGAGGTATATTGATGATTGTGTTTTTCGCCTCTACTTGGTTGGTCTTGTAGTACATTGATCGCGTCACCTCCTTCTGAAGCTCTATGTCACTCGTTGTTGATAGTAGGTACTCGATGTTGCTGAAGAATGAGTTTATTGTAATATCGCCTGTCCCCGTATATATCGGCAGGTTATTAACTGTTTTTATGAGCGCATGCCTGCTGCTGTTGCCTCCTTCTGTTCGGTTTCTTAGTTCGAGGTAAGCTTGCCGCATTTGCTCCAACTGTTGCTCTCTGCGAGCAAGCTCCTCTACTTAGTTGATTGCCGCCATTTGAGTCTGTTCGTTCTCCATTTTTCTCCTGTTATCGAAGGCTCGGTGCCTTGACGATTTAATTTATTTTTTATGGTTTTGGTTACTTTACTCTAAACTTTTACTTTTTGGTGAAGTCACGCTCTTATTGTTTAGAGATGTGTTCACTGTAAAACCTTCACAAAAACTTTTGTTTTTTAAACTTGATCAGGTGAATTAACCCCTTTTAAGTTTTTTTCTTGGTCGTTTTCACATCTGAACTTTTTGTTTTATTTTTATTTTTTTTTTTGTTTCACAATTAACGTTCACTGCACCCTCGGTGGTGTCGATTATTGTGTCTATCCGGATTGTTTTATATAGTTAATTAGATTCTGGATGATCTGGTCAACTTCTGAGTTGGCTACAGAATCGCAGAATTAGTTTTGGGATTTATAAAAAAATATTTGATATAACGATTTCCGGAGGAAAAACAATTCTGTTATTTTTCGAACACGGTTCCTTTCACTGAATCCTTAATACTTTCTAGGGATCCTACCGACTGCGCCAATTTTATATCACAGTCGCGTTCGAACGTTTTTAAAAAGTTAGTACCGAATTAACCCTAAGGAATTAAACCTGGTGGTTTGGATATTAGAATCAGACTAAACATTCATTTTATTAATTATAAACATTTTATTAAATATAAACAATATGAATTATTGCTTACAAATCGTAAATACTTATTATACTTTTTACACATGTTTTGCAAGAAAGTAAGTGTTTGCTTATATATCATATTCACTTAAATGCTGATTAAGGTAATAACCTCATAACTAAATAGTTTATACATATTCTCGGAAATATTGTTAACAAAATGATTTTGTTTTGTATCATTAATCCAGTATAGACAAATATGCTTACCTCAATATTTTAAAAAGAAATTTCAAGCAAAGCGCGGAAGAGTTGGGTCTAGTTTGGGATCTAGTTAAGCCGTGGTTTATCTATAACGTCCCCAAGCAGCTTCGAACGCCACCAGGATCGCCAGATTTGAATCGCATAGAGCACCTGTTGTATTCGCTGGCACGAAAAATTCGCCAACGCACAATTACCTCAAAAGCTATGCTCAAGGATGTACTGCACGATGTAAGGGCTAAAATCTCTTCTTCAATGCCAAAACGCCTAGCAGAAGTTTTAAAACGTATTGGATACCCAACTTCCTATTAAATTTTAAGAGAAACTCGAAAACAGAATATCTTTAGTCGATTTGTGTACCTTGTATGTTCTTGTACTTTTCCCAATGGATTTTCTAGTCATAACGTACAGACGTTTTTTTTTTTTTTGTTTAAATGCTATTGTTGGTAAATAATTCACTTTTGCTTTCATAAAATTACACTTTTAATAATATTTAATATTTTAATATTTAATGAAAACAAAATAAATTTAATTTTACAAAAAGTATTTAAACGCCTTTTTTCAGTGAGTTACTTTGGTTGGTACCGTGTGCGCAGACTTTTTCTGCCTAGTGTACCTTTTGCTAAAGACGTTCACCTGGATAATAGGTGGACGAACCGGCCACGATAAGAACGAAGATCGCTTCTGAGCTTATCAAGGGCCTTCAGGAGAGAAACATCCCTGGGACTTTTCTACTGGCGTGGAAAGTAGCTCTCCCAGATGCACTTATTGTAAATGACCTCCAGGTATTTCGGGATGAGCATCCACCAACTTTTGCAAAACTTGAGAACCGTTTAGATCTAATCAGGCCAAAGGCGTACCCCAACTCACCATCATCTAATGGAGGGACAGATCCACAACTACGTAATCGTATTTGGGTTCACTCACAACTATTGGGACATTAGCCCTAACAACCCCCAGGAAGACCCCGATCAACCATGCAACCCCCCAACTCACACATTCCGGCATAAGAGCCCAGTCAGTTTAAATGGTTAATCCTCCCATCTGTGTCTGCCGAGGGCATGCTCAACAAAGCCATGGTATAGGGCAGACAGCTGTAATCATAAGATGACTAGCTGGTCTACCCTTAAATTTCTCAGTTGCAGCAATGGGATGCATTGGCGCTACATACACTCAGGTACTCTATGGTCGAGACCCATACACCATAAACAGCCAGCGAAGGGGCTATTCGGTCGCATCCGGAAGGAGAACCACTTAATGTAGCACCTAGCAAGATCAACTTTGAAGATCTACAGATATTCCTTAATGTCATTTTTTTCTTGGACGATTTCTTCGGATGGTTCGGCCAATCACTTAAAAAATTAGTTGTGTTGCCAAAAGCATAACCACACTCGGTCTTGTACTAGTAAGATAAGAGGACAACAGTTTTGCAGTTCTGGTGTAAACTCAAGCAAAAGTGTTCCATAATTCAAAATTTTTCAAAAACTAATTTTACTTCAGGAGATATTTAATCAATAATTTAATTTTAGTTCTTTCAGAAGATTTTTAATGATTTTGATTTCACAAAAATGTAGTATTTAAAAATTTTTAACTCTTAAGAACAGATCTGGGACCAAGGTAAAAGCCAGAGGTTTATATTCAAATAACACTCCTGTAATTAGGATAGCGTCTGGTAGTAAAATAAATAATCTTTCCGATATAATTTGTTAGTTTTGAGATCAAACTTATAAAACCCGAAATTTTTATTAAGAAAAAATTACAGGAGTCTTATTTAAACATAAACCTCTGGCTTTTACCTTGACCCCAGATCTGTTCTTAGGAGCTAAAAATTTTTAAATAATACACTTTTGTGAAACCCGTATTACACTTAGTTATTTTACATTACTCCAAAATACAAAAAATGGTATTTTTTAGTACAAAAATACTGATAAAAGGTAATAAAGGACTAAGTACGAGTGCAGCCGAACATTTTATACTCTTGAAACTTGCAAGAATCAAAGCCAGGACAATACCTTAAGGTATAAAACCAATCAAATATAACAAAATCAGTCGTATGTTTGAAAAGCCTGATATTAGTAATATAGAGGTTAGGTTAGGTTCTGTTGTGAAGAACACACGTTCTCTTATTTTCATTGAGATAACTCATATATTGGTCGATATATGGGGTATAAAGGCACCCATAAGTTCAAAAATCCTTATATTCAATGTATGGGGGCTAAGGGAAGTATTGGTTCGATTCATTTTTGACGTACAGACATACCATGTCAGAGAAGGATTATGACCGAAATTTTCGATCAAAGGTTAACTATATGCACCGGGGTCCAAATATATTCGGAACATATGGTTTTACAAAGTTTTTATGGGATTTGAACAATTTTTTGTCATCAGGTGGCAAACACTAAAGACATTATTCGTGCACAGTTGTATACAGTTATGTTAATTGCTTCTTGACTTGTGTACTGGAAACTGAACGAATCAAGTGGAATTTAATATTGTGCTATATGGAGGCGTGGCTATTATCCGATTTCATCTATTTCTAGACTGTGACATTAAAAAGTAAGAAGAATGCCAAGTATTTAATTTTGTCGAAACCGGTTGGACGGGTCGCGAGATATGGGATTTCACCAAAACGTGGGCGGTGTCACGCCCATCGTCCAATTTTCACACTGGCTCCCATAAGGCTTTCTCATACCATTTTGGTGGTTAAATTTAATGTCTCTGGCGTATTTATTTACCGTTTTATGGGGAGTGAACGGGGTTATCCTACGATTCCATCCATTTTCACTCTGTCGGTAGAAAATTTTGTTATTGTGGCTTAAATGGTTTAGGAGATATATACTTATATATACTTATGGCACTTTATAAGTTTTCGGTTAATGGCGATTTGTGGGCGTGGATATATTCCGTTTAGGCACATCTACGAACTCGAACTTTTTTTGTACTAAGAAACCTTCATACCAAGTTTCATCGAGATATCTTTATGTTTACTCAACGGGTACATGGGTGAACGGACGGACAGACAGACAGTCAACCGGATTTCAACTTTTCTCATCACCTTGATGACTTATATATATTATATATAACCCTATGTCTATCTCGATTACTTTTACGTGATACGTACAACAGTTAGGTGAACAAAATTATAATAAATATGTGACATGGTTTAAAACAGTCTCGAGCCATACAAGTGTAACCTTTGAAATTGTAGCTAATATCTAAAAAACTTGAGCTTGTAGTGAAAACCTGATTTTATATTTAGATTCAGCCCTTGAATATAGCTAAGATCAGCTCAAAGAGCATTGGCACAAAAAAATAAAAAATTTATTTTTGCCTTTTATATAGTACTTAGGTCACAAACTTATATCAGGTACATAAATACATACCTGCACGAAAAGCAGTGCTTTCGGCTCCATCTTTCAGGAAACAAGTAATGCAGAAATATTTTTGAATTCTTCTCGGCCTGAGAATTAAATAACCTAGAATGGAACATCAGATCCTTCCTTCAGGTTCGTCTGAAATATTAGTATCTGGTATTTTACATCAGAGGTGAGCATATTAGCCCTTAAAGGCATTTTGCACCGTTTGGGCACGCGAGTTACGTAGCCTAACATAACAGTCTGGCAACTATCCCTCCACTAACTTCATTACGATATATAATACATATGTACGATATTAAGGTCTCTTATAAGCATAATAAGAATATTGTAACCAGTCTTAAGATTCATTTCACAAATAAATGTTGTATATATGTATATTATACTAACATAACTGGCGCAGTCGGTCCCCAAAAAAACAAAAAGAAAGAGAACCTACCTATACCCAAAAGTGAATAAGTTAATTGGTGGAACTATCAAAAATAATAATTTTGTGATGTTAAATAAAAATCTAAAATAATCGAACCAAAGCAAAAAAAATAAATTCAAAATAAAAAGGAAAGCTAAATTTCATTAAATCGAAACTCTGTTAACTATTAACTTAACTACATAACTACATAAGGTGGAAATCTACAAATTATAACTTTTTGAAAAACTGTATTTAATGTTCATAGTTCAGTACCGTACTTCGAAATTTCAGAAATTAAAATAAAATAAATAAAAGCAGCTTCTAAATGACATAATTCGGCAATTCAAATTTTATATACTACAATTCAAAAAACTAATACCATATTGAAATAAAATACGAGACAAAACGCAGAATCTGTAAACTAATGAAGGTAAAATCAACAAGATATACAAGCCCAAAATTGACAATTCGGTAACCTGCAAATTAATCACGGCAATCCATAGTTATATACATGTGTATGCAAAAACTTTATGCTCTGAACTATTAAAAAGTGAACTATTAAAAATACACCACAAATACTTTTCTGATATAAAAACGATAAAAGTATTAAAAAAAAATTATCATCACTAATGTGCAAAATAAAATATAACATATAATACATGCCACGTTGTAACATAACCTTCTTGTCACCACATGGTAACAAACAATAAGGTCACCTTTAAAAAGAAGTATATAACAACAATTTTGCGATCGGATGATCAGCTCCAACAATTCAATTACTAACTTCGACTGAGCGGTACTTGGCAATGTCAACTAATCCAAATAATTCCAGTGAGAACCAACCGGCAATGGCAACTCATCCAAATAGTTCCAGTGAGAACCGACCAGCATTGCAGCTGTCAGTGAACGACATTGTGAAAGATGCTCACAGAGTTCACGAATTCCGCGGAGACGACACCGTACTGGCAATGCTGTATACAGATCCAACAGCATGCGAATATGTATACTGAAGGGTAATCCTAAATAAAATTCAAGGTAAGGCATTACATGCAATTCGCACTATATCGTCAAATGCAAATTGGATCGAAATCAAAACAACTCTAATCAGAACTTTCGGCATTAAGGAGACATACCACCAACTGCACCAGCAAGCGTTTGCACTTCGACATCCTAGCATTAGAATTTATTTTGAATTGTTAATTAATATATTATATAAATTAAACGAAAAATTTGAATACGATGTAAATAAACCAATAGAATTTAGTCCTCTAAATAATGAAAAAATTATTTTAAGAACATTTTTGAATAATATAGACGCTAATTTGGCTTCGATAATTATAAATAGGAATATAAATTGCTTATCAGATGCTTATAATTTATTAGAAAGCGAAGGTTTAATTCGTAATCAGAATAAGTGTAATGTATAAATTTCAATGATGATTACTATAACCATGCAAAACAAAGTAGACATACAGATTCAAGTTACAACTATAACAGAGATCAACAAGAATATAAAATAAATCAGCAATATTTGAGAAATTATAATAAAAATTTTCAGAAATTCTATCCTGATCAAAATGGAATGTTTTTGCCAAGGCAGAACTATTCAAGTCAAATTAATAATAAATTTCGGTTGCAAAATTCCAATCAATATAATAGTCCAAATTTTAGAAGAAGTCAACTAATGAATACAGATTACGCACAAGTTGATGAAATTGATAAAAATCAAGTTTCGGTGATATTAAGTCTTCTACCAAATTGGATTTGGATGGGCTTCCGCCCGTACTAATAAAAAACTGTACTGCCTTAGTATATCCTCTCATGCTTATCTTCAATAAGTCTCTCTCCTCCGGGAATTTTATTTCTGACTGGAAATTGACATGCATTACCCCCATACTTAAAGGTGGTAGAAAGGACGTTATCTCCAATTACAGGCCTATTTCTAAACTGTCTACTATTTCAATAATTTTTGAGTGTTCTGTTAAAAATAAATTATTTTTTGCAGTAAAATCAATAATTAATGTCAATCAGCATGGGTTTGTCTCTGGGCGCTCCACTGTGTCAAACTTAGCAGTTTTTAGCGACTATTGCATGTCTGCATTCTCCGCTGGATTTCAGGTAGATTGTGTCTACACAGATTTCTCTAAAGCCTTTGATAAAGTATCACACGATATTCTAATTAAAAAATTATCATCTCTAGGATTTCACTCGGTCTTCTTGCAGTGGATTAAATCATATCTGCAAAACAGACGATGCGTTGTCAGTGTCGATGGAGTGTCATCTGATTCATTCATTGCGTCTTCGGGAGTCCCACAAGGAAGCGTCTTGGGTCCACTTCTCTTTGTGCTGTTTATCAATGATATTTCCTGTTGCTTCTCTTTCGCTAACTATCTGTTATATGCAGATGACCTAAAAATTTTTGCAATAATCAAAAACACACAAGATGTACTCAAACTTCAATGTGATATTGATACTTTTCATAATTGGTGCCTGAAATCGAAGCTTTTTCTGAACCTCGATAAATGCTCACAGATCTCTTTTGGTAGGGGACGCAACATCCTATCTTCCAGCTACAATATTTCTAATTGTGTCCTAAAATGCGTTACTGAAATCAAAGATCTTGGGGTAATCTTTGACAACAGATTTTCTTTCAGTAATCACATCAACTATATCACTTCAAAAGCATTTTCTGTACTCGGCTTTGTCCGTCGAAATTCTACAAATTTTTCCGACCCCTACACGTTAAAATTACTGTACACATGTTTTGTGCGGTCCATTTTGGAGTATGCAGTGTTTATTTGGAGACCATATTGCATTTCGTCAATTAACAGGATCGAGCGTGTTCAAAAGATCTTTCTTAAATACGCTCTCCGCTCCTTAAAGTTTGTTGACCCAATACCATCGTATACATCGCGTTTATTGCTGTTACATCTTAAATTACTGGATAATCGAAGGTCCGTTCTCTCCCTTTCTTTTGTCTTCAATGTAATTAACGGAGGTATTGACTGTCCCTATTTATTAGCGAAACTTAACTTCAATACTCCCCAGCGTTGTCTCAGGTCCATTTCCCCATTGTATTACAAAAAGGAAAGCACTAATTTTGCTGAATATGCTCCCCTCAAGAGGGCTATGCGTGAGTTTAACTCGATTTCCGAGAAAGTTCTTCTTGATTTCTCTCATACTAAGGATTCCTTCATTAATACCCTCAATTCTGTTTTTTAGTTTAAGTTATCTATTCATATTACTGTAATTTTAATTATTCTAGAATTCTAATATGCATCCTAGTTTTCATTAGTCTGTAAGAAATAATGTTCATAGACTTTACTAAATAAATAAATAAATTTTCATGTTATAGCCTCAAGGGAACATTACCCATAATGGAGCTACACATAGAAAATAATACTGTTTTATGTTTATTAGACACTGGCTCAACTACTTCACTTTTAAATGATAAAATTTGAATTCCACTTCAAGTTCCATTAAAATATAAATCTTTAAATAGTGAAACTAAAATTAATTTTGAGATTATTACCAATTTACCAAAAGAATTTAAAAAAGATGCAACAATGTCATGGAAGTTAACCAGCTTTGAAGGAAAAACTTTTGATGCGATTCTAGGGCAAAATATTTTAAAACCACTTAAGGCAATTATTAATATGGACAAAGAAAGTATTACTATAAATAACATCGAAATTAAATTTGTGAAAGATTATCAGTACAGTAAAATAAATGAGTTTCAATATTTAAATACAATGAATATAAATGATAAAGTTTTACAAAATTTGTATAAGAATTTTAATACAGAAGAAAAGAGCGCTTTAAACAAAATTCTCAATAATTATCACGATTTAATTTACACAGAAGGCCAGCAGTTAAGTTACACTACCATAACAAAACACGAAATAAAAACAACTACCGACAAACCAATTTATACAAAAACTTATAGATATCCTCAAATACACGAAAAAGAAGTAACTGCACAAATTACAGATATGCTGAAGCAAGGCATTATAAAAGAAAGTAACTCTCCTTATAATAGCCCCTTATGGATCGTACCTAAGAAGACAGACATAACAGGCGAGAAGAAATGGATAATAGTAGTAGACTATCGCAAATTAAACGAAATTACAACGGATGACAAATTTCCAATACCGAACATCGACAGTATACTAGACAAACTTGGACGAGCACAGTACTTCTCGACGATAGATTTAGCAAAAGGATTTCACCAAATCCTTGTCAAAGAAGAAGACCAGTTGAAAACTGCTTTTTCTACCCCCTACGGACATTATGAATACGTTCGGATGCCGTTTGGTTTAAAAAATGCTCCAGCAACGTTTCAAAGACTTATTAACAGTATTTTGAAAGATTTTATTAACAAATTTTGTGTTGTGTATCTGGACGATATACTAATTTTTTCCACCAGTTTTGACGAACATGTTACAAGTATCAAACAAGTTTTGGCGAAGTTAAGAGAAGCGAAACTAAAAATCCAAATCAATAAATGTAAATTTTTCTCAAAAGAAACCCTATACGTAGGTCACATTTTGACACCTGAAGGCGTTAAACCTAATGCAAATAAAACAAAAACTATTTTAGAACTAAAGATTCCAAAATCCGTTAAACAAGTAAAATCGTTTCTCAGTATGTGCGGCTATTATCGCAAATTTATTAAGGATTTCGCAAATGTAGCGTACCCGATGATAAAGTTTCTAAAGAAAGACGCCAAAATAAATATAAATGATCCAAATTTTATCAATTCGTTTGAAAAACTAAAGAAAATAATTACAGAAATTCCAGTACTTAAGTATCCGGATTTTAGCAAACGTTTTGAGTTGGCAACCGATGCCAGCTCCTTCGCAATCGGAGCAGTGTTGCAGCAGGACAAACATCCTGTTTGCTTTGCCAGTCGAACTACAAGCGACTACAATTTAAACATCGATTACATTAAGGGAGGAGATAACCATGTAGCAGATTTTTTAAGCAGAATCAACTCAGATACTCATGAAATAAACGTAGGTAATGATGACAGTTCAAGCTCTTTAAATAATAACGCAAGTGCGGATACAATTACAATGCATCCACAAGCTGATGATAGAAGTAATTACATTGGCATTTTAGATACAGTAGTAAATAGATTTCCTGTTCAAATAATATTTACAAACACTAAAAGTAAAGAATATGAAATTATAAATAATAAAAAAAGATTTACATCAGTTTAGAAGATCTAAGTAATAATTTAGAACAAATTTTAGAACGAAACATTTCAGGTTCAAGAATTGGAATTTATACAGATCTAGACGATGAAAAATACAATATTTTACAACAAAAAATTTTTGATATATACAAAAATAAACCAAATTTCAAATTTTTCAGATGTTCTTACATCGCAAAAGATATGGTTTCAGAAGACCGAAACAGGTCACACTGGTATTAATGAAAACTACAGGTTTGAAAAAATTTATATATTATTCAAATTTAAAAACTTTGATACAGAAGTATATTAATAATTGCGATACATGCAATAAAATAAAATACAATCGCAAACCAGTGAAACCTAAGTTCGCAATGACCGAAACCCCAAAGGATAAGAATCAGATCATACATATGGACATTTACACGAATTCAAAATCAAATTTTTTAACATTTATAGATCGCTTTTCGAAATTTGCTACTGCCTACTATGTACCTTGAGGACAGAAATCACCAAACAATAATTGAGAAACTAAGACAATACCAATCACAGAAAGGACATTTTGAAACATTGATAACAGACAACGAATTTAAAAGCGTAAACATTAGGGATTACCTCAGAACAGAAAATATAAATTTACATCTAAAAAAACCAAATAATCACACTGGAAACGCCGAGATTGAGAGGTCACATAACTAACTGAAAAAATTAGGATGTTAAACATAGAAAATAACTTGTTAGGCATTAAAGAAAAAGTAAGCAAATCCATTGAGTACTACAATAATTCATACCATTCCATTATAAAAGAAAAACCAATTAATGTAGAATCAGGAAATTGTTATAAAACAAATATATACACAAAAATGATTAATGAAAAGAATAGATATTTGAATAAAAGAAATCTGCATAGAGAAAATTACCAAGAATACAGGAATAAGGGTTACATTAAAAATTATAAAAATGTTCGCCATAAAGAACAACCGAAGTTCATATTTAATGAATTGAATAATATACATGCAAAAAATATTAAAAGAAAATATAAATTTCATGACAAATTTAACATACAAGAAATTACCTAAAACAACAAAAACAAAAAATCAATAAATGGATTACAAACACAAACAAAAAAAATTGTAGAGAAAAAAAAATTAAAAATGTTATGGATATATGAAAATATTTCATTTATTTAATTATTAAAAAATTTAATTGTATTATCACACAATTCTTGTAAACTTTAATTTTAACGGGGGGGAAGTTACGTAGCCTAACATAACAGTCTGGCAACTATCCCTCCACTAACTTCATCACGATATATAATACATATGTACGATATTAAGGTCTCTTATAAGCATAATAAGAATATTGTAAGCAGTCTTAAGATTCATTTCACAAATAAATGTTGTATACATATGTATTATACTAACATAACTCGCGTGCACATTTTAAGGACTAGATGAGGGGATTATCGCGGGCAAAGAAGAAGAAGAGGGAAGTGAGGACAACATATTTTATCACTCCATGTTTACAAATGAGAGAAAGGTATTTTACCAATCCATATTTACAAATGGGAACACGCGCACATATGGGAAGTTGTGCTGTGGGTAACAATTGTAAAATTGCCTAACAATTTTAAGTTTCTTTATAACTGCCATAAATTTATAAAATGTAAGACAAATAATAAAAAATATAATAAATATTTCGGAAGATGTTCTTTGATTAAAGTTCCACCTGCTTCCAAAATGCATTCTTTAATGAAATCTCCATCAAAATATGAGTGATTACCTAAAACCATTGTAAATGCAATCGCAAAGCTAACATGGATTGTACCGTTACTATCAACAGAACATTTCTAAAAGTACCACATAATACCATATTTGGAACAACTTACAAACCTCTGCTTTAATGTTGTCAATCAGTAAGGGATTCACCTGTATACCGATCATATTTTTCGTGTTGCGCTTCATAATGCCTTTGAATATTGTATTTTTTCATCTGAACATGATTTTTACATACGAGGGCTGCTATATATATTTCTGGCCTAGGCAACACTAAGTGTTGCCAGGTGCAATCTGACATTTCCATTGGAAAGTTTGACATTTTTTAGCATAACATCACTCAGAACGTTTTGTCATTTAATCGTGAATTGTTTTATTTACAGGGAATTAAAAAATTCATCTCGGCCAAAAAATGGAATTACATAACTCGTGAACATTTTCGTGCGATCATTTTTCACAACTTTCGACGTGGATTATCACCACAAGAGTGCATCGATGAACTAAAATCTTTGTATGGCTATGAAGCACCATCCTATAGCACTGTGAAAAATTGGTACAACGAATTCAATCGTGGCCGACGCACAGTGTTGCGAAACCGGAATTTTTTGAAAATCATAATGCCTAAACTGTAATTTTAATTGTATCGATGAGAAACTTCTACAGATTGGTCAGAATGAAATCCCAAACAGAATGAGTGAAAAAAAATGTACACCGAAAAAAATTGTTGGGTCAAATTTTCAACAAAGGTAAAAAAAAAACAAAAATTTTTCGAAAAATTTACAAAAAAAATTTATTTTAATTCTTCTTTTATTTCTGATAAATACCTTATGATTAGTTTTTTTAATAAAGTATAGGGTGGTCCGAACAAGAATTATAAACGTCAAATTTTCATGATTTTTCGATATTTGTTGAAAAACTCTGAAATTTTATATAAAACCAAAATCTATATCATTTTTTATTTGAAAGGTGACAATAAAAGCTTTAATTTGATACCGGTTTGAAGTCAATAGCTTCATTTTTAAGAAAGTTATGCTCATTTTTGTGGAGTGCTGAATAGATGTAGAATAAAAAAAAATTGAAGATACTATTTTATAACACAGGCATATTTTATTGCATTCTACAGAAAAATTACAAATTATCAGTCATCCACCAATAAGTTCATTGCTTCCTCTGATAATTTCAGGTGTTTCTTCTCCTTCAGTATTCTCCTACTTGTGATTGCGGGATCAGAATTGGCGAGCAGATAATGTAATATGTCTTCACAATTGTCTTTTCTTGATGTTTTCCTCGCATGGTAAAGCCTTGTGTTTCTGAAGTCCTTGTTTCCTGCTTCCAATGCTTCTTCTGATAGTTGCCCAAAGGGGACGAAAAATGAACGAATTATTTCAGCTCCATGAATAAGAACCTTGTGAACAGTTGGTGGCATATAATGCCACGAATATTTCTTTACATAGAGACCAGCAGTTTCTTTTCCGTACTTAGAGAACTTATCGCAGTCTATCTTATATCCAGAAGTTATAGCTCGAAGAATACTAGAAAACCTTCTTATAAGGTCGGTATCTACTCCTGTGGACAGAGTGGTTTCCTCAGGATCACTAAAGAATTTCCGTGCTGTGTTACCGTCATTAGTTGTTCCACTTCCTTGTTTCACAACATCGACAGTTATTTGGAGCTGATCTTTCAGATTTTGTTGAACTTCCTTTTTTCTTTGATCTCTAATAATCTTCTCATCTTCACTGAGCTTAGTTCTCTTTGTTTCCCCTGCCTTGCGCACAGTGATTTGATAAGCAATGTAATGTTCAGTAGTGTTTCCATAAATCTTATTCTACAATGTAATGTTGATAATCCAAATCTATAAGTTTCCTGTTTGGGTGTCCTTTTAACAATTTTGTTCAACTGATTCATTTCACTGGGCTTTGCGTGGCAAATGTAACACGTTGCTGCAGACTTGTTATCTGATAAAGAATTACAGACTTTTCCATCAACCATTGTTTCCTCCAATTTATGTTCTACTTTAAATTGTAATCCGCTTATGTTGATAATCGTTTCGTGTATACTATTTATTTGATCTTTCATGAAATCGTCCTGTTGCTTTGTATACTCTGCAGTCTCCTTAGCATATTCAAACTTGATTGGTCTGCAATATCTGGTTGATGATGGTGTTGGATTCTCCCATACTTGTTCTTTATTGCATGAAAGAACTAAAGGAACCATAGATATAGTGAACAAGCTATTATCAGTTGCTGTATTGTCAGTAAAGTTTTGTTTATACTGGCTATGTCCTGAAGATCCATCCATACCCCATTTGCTAATCAATAACATTGATTTCTCAGCATATGCTTGAAGGTGGTCAATTGATTGGGATTCCAGTATTCTGTTCGCGGTGTGATCCAAAAGAGATTGTAGTTTGACTGAAGCAGACTTTTCAGTTACCTCGACATCCTCTGGATAACATTTCTTTTTCTCCTCTAAAAGTTTTCTGTAACTAGGAAAGTAATTGTATTTTTCATGATATTCTTTTAACTTTTGCCACTGATAAACGCTGAGTTTCATGTCCATGAAGAAAGCCAAAGCTGCCTTTATATCCCCTTCTTCCTCTTTTCTCAATTCTTCAGCTGTGTATTTAATTAAATCTGCAGAAACCTCTTCTGTTTCCATAAGTTCCATACTTCTTTTCTTCTTTGTTTTCTCACAGCATAATGTAAATTCCTTAGGTTCGGGTTTTCGTTTTGAAGTAGTTGGATGATTTCCAACTTCAATATAGCCCTCTTGAATCCAGTCCGTAGCTCCAAGCCGTTCATACATCCTGTTAAACTCTTGTAGACGTGTATTGTACTTATTGACAAACTTTTTCAATTTATCTTTTAAGTTTGGAAATATTAAACTACTTTTCACTCCATGCTCCTGATCAAGCAATTCCAAAACATTTCCTCCACGTTTCTAGCTTTACTCTGTTGCATCAACTCATGCAGTTCCTGAAAGGAAATTTTAATGTATTCCATAATTCTTGACTGTCAGCATTATAATGGCGATTAGACGAAACCGGTCTGGAAATAATAACAATTTGACGTGGGATGACGGTCACCTCAAAACCAATATGATTAAATTATTCAATAAGTGATTCCGAGAATTTCCGTTCTATTTCTATGGAATAAATACTGAGAGTGATATACTAAAATCGCTATAACTCCCAGGAGGGCAGGTATGGGCAGCTGATTTTTTCACAGTTCGTTGAAAACAAATTGTGTAACATTTCTGTAGTGGTTTGGAACTGGGACTCTCTGGGACTTTTTAGATATTGCTTACCTAACCCAATTTTAAAAGAAAAATGGACCTTTAGTCGGGTTTTCGCTCTAAAAAAGGTGCATATGAAAATGTCTCAAACAGCATTCCTTTATTTTACAGAAGATACTTGTCCGAAGGCAGATTTTTTTTCCGAATCAAAATATCTGTCACCAAAATCAAATGAGATCATTTTGAATACAGCCCTGAAATCCCCTCTTTTCGTGAAAATTTTGTATATTTGACTTCAAAAATCAATTAAAAATCAACGGGCCAAAAAATAAGCTTTATGTGTTTTTTGTTTACTTGGAATATCTGTGACAAAATTGCATCATTAAAAACACTTAAAAAAATAATCGGAGAAAAGTTACTTTTCCACTAGCTGCAACACAGTGCGACACTCGCTCAAAAACGAATTCCGTGAAGGTCGTCCAAAAACAGCCGTTGGGCCAGAAAACATCGATGCCGTACGTGAACTGATAACGCAAGTATGTCATGTAACATACCTTCAGATAGAGGCATGCCTATGCATTTCTCCCACCAGCATACATTTGATATTGCATGAACACCTGGCCGTAAAAAAAGTTTGTTCTCGTTGGATCCCGCACAATTTGACAATCGCTCAAAAAAAGGCTCGTGTGGATTGGTGTAAAGAAATGCTGAAAAAACACGATCGCGGTGCTTCAAAAGACGTTTATAAGATCGTCACAGGTGACGAATCATGAATCTATGTGTATGAGCCCGAAACAAAACAGCAATCGACCGTGTGGGTCTTCCAAGACGAGCCAAATCCAACGAAAGTTGTTCGTTGAAGAAGTACTTCGAAGCAAATGGTCGCCTGTTTCTTCGGCAAAACTGGTCCTTGTGGCGACTGTTCTGCTTAAGCAACGTAGGACGGTCAATTTTGAGTGGTACACCACCATTTGTTTGCCTGAAGTCTTCGGACAAATTCGAAAAACGAAGAAGAGAAGTCGAATCATTGTGCACCATGACAATGCGAGCTCTCACACATCGGCTCAAACCAGCGCCTTTTTGACCAGCCAAAACGTCGAATTGATGGGTCATCCGCCGTACAGCCCTGACTTGGCACCCACTGACTTCTTTTTATTCCCATACATCAAGAAAATAATGCGTGGCCAACGATTTTCGTCGCCAGAAGATGCTGTTGAAGAATTCAAAAACCATGTTTTGGAGGTGTCTCAATCGGAGTGGAAAAAGTGTTTCGAAAATTGGTTTGAGCGCATGCAAATGTGTATAAATGTTGATGGAGAATATTTTGAAAAACAATAAAACCATTTTCGTTGATAAATATTCCTATTTTCATTATTAGGCCAGAAATATATATAGGCAGCCTACGTAGCAGACATTGTATGCTGGGAGAGCTTTTTTGACATAAATACTTTTCGTCCCATTTCATATTAAATTAATTAATTTTTCTTTTTAAATTTCGGACACTGCTTTCACTCGCAAAACCGCAGCCCAAATGAGCTGATACGACCTATCTTATGAGACCGCAATATTAATGATTAGCCAACAACGCTTCTACAGCCCAGTCTCGATATTTTTGAACATTCTTAAACTAACTCAAAATCAGAGTTGAATGCTATTATTTATAAACATTTAAATTATTTTTAATAGTTTGACTTCAATTTTGATATTTTATATTATGAAAAATTGTAATTGATAATTGTATATTAATTACGGCATATAAAATTTCGCGCGGAAAGTTTGATTGCCCATAAATTTTTGTATGTATGTATATGCCCATATGTATGTATGTATCTCTTACATGATCGAGTACCTTTACTTATTTGTGTACATATGTATGTATTTGCATGTTCTTTTTTTGCTCGCCTTTGCTTATTTATTATAGGCGATCCTGCTTGTTGCTTTTTTAGCCCAAGGGGTATCACCAGAACATGCAAGTAATAATACTTGACTTTGAAAAAAAATTTTTTTTTTTTTGATTTTTGAAAATTAGAGTGTGTTTGCAAACACAAAATAAGCGTTTGGCAGGTACCGCAATTTTTTTTATTTATTTCGGTACCTATACATACATATGTATATACCGAACTGTCTAACCGATTTTTCGTATAGAACAGTTGGGTTATTTCTAAATAGCTGTATGCCGTATTACAGCTTCAACTGTATATCAAGCATACATATGCGCATACATAATTTTATAAAAAATCAAATTGGAATGGACTCACTTTTTCTTCCGTCAAGGGTTTATGGGTAGCAATACTTATTGATGTGTGTATCTCTTCGTTCTTTCTCTTGCTTATTCTCCTTTTGTCTTCTTGGATATTTTTTGTTGGGTTTGTAGTCTGTTCCCACGTTGCTTGTCCTTGTTTCTTCTTCCGTAGGTTTTAAGGTTTTTGTCATTTAGTATACGTTATGTATGTACATACGTATTTTTCTTGTTCGTTTAGCACTGCACTGCACTTTGAGCATATATGTACATATGTAGTAATTTTTTTTTGTTTTCAGCACTTTCCAGTATTGTTTGCTACTGTCACTTCACTTTAGTTATAGTTTCTCTAGTTAGTTATGTAATTTGTATTAACCGCGCCCGTTTATGTATTTTGAGGTTATTGACCTTTGTTTGGTGTTATACGCGCCCGTTTTATGTTATTTGTTAATATGTACATATGTATGTATATTTCATAATTTTCTTCACTTTTTGTTTTTTTTTTTTTGCACTTTTTCTTTATGTATTTAATTTTAATTTTTTCATTTTCTAATTTACATTTGTTGTTTGTTTTTTTTTTATCTTAGGTGCCTTTCTGAGAGGCTCGAAGGACCATTTGCTCGTCGCACTTAGTTTGGGGGGTATACTTACTCTTGCCAATGGTTATGTATATCAAACACTTGTGTTTCCGGGTAAATTCAATCTTTGCACTTGAATTCAGTTCACTAATTTTTATATTTGTTGTATACGTATACAATAAAATTTTCTTTTCTTTTTTTTTTAACAATATTTAGAGGTTTAAGAACTACGGTGTATGTATATGTGTACATACATATATTGTATTGTATTTGTTGTATGAATTTTCACTGCTGCTGCTGCCGGTGTATAACCCCACGACCGAACGGATTTTTTCGAAGGACCACTACCTCGACGACAAGAAAAAAGGTTCAATCGCTGACGGGACGCGTGTTGATTCTGCGGGTGTCTAGATCGAATTGTGTTCACCCCCATCTAACCAATCCTTTTTGATCGGTTAGGTGGTGAAACGATAACGTGTGGTGTGTAGTGTGGTTGGTTTGTTGCGTGGGGTTGCGTGTATGATGGTGTATGTTGTGTGCTGAATGTTGTGTTGTATGATGAGTGTGAGTTATGTGATGAATGTTATGTTGTGTGCTGAATGTTGTGTGGTGTGATGAATGTTGTGGTGAGAGGTGAGATGCCATGAAGTCGCATAAACAGGTTAGATGTGTACAAAACTACATATGCGTATTGAGCAATTTTGCAACAGTGTTCAAATGAAAACCTGAACATTTGATTTCTATGTTGCTACTATGGGCTAAGCTTTTGACAAATTTAGTTCACTACGAGCGGTAAATAATAACTCTGACAGACGAGCAAAATTAATGCGTATAAAGCAACGCTATTACGCATTGAAATTTTATGGTGACAGACGGCTTGTGCATTTAGACAGCTG
The DNA here is from genome assembly GCA_037783105.1 of Bactrocera zonata. Taxonomy (NCBI): domain Eukaryota; kingdom Metazoa; phylum Arthropoda; class Insecta; order Diptera; family Tephritidae; genus Bactrocera; species Bactrocera zonata. The sequence continues at coordinate 1,664,376 of JBAWJQ010005925.1, read as the reverse complement.
ATTGTGAAATTTGTTAATTTATTTAAAAAAAAGTGAAATAAAAATGAATAAGATAAATTACTAATAGAAATTTTCGTATTTTTGGAGAATCAGTATAAATTTAACGAAAAAATTCGTTTATTATTAACTACGTGAAAAGACGATAGAGCAGGAGTGAAAAGTTTTAAAAGTCATTTCAAAAAATTGACAGGATCTATGTAGTACACCTTCGAGGAACTTTCTACGCTGTTAACTCGGATAGAAGCCTGTCTAAACTCTCGGCCCATCAGTTCTATGACGGATGACATCAATGACTTGACTCCGCTAACACCAGGCCATTTTCTGGTCGGTGCTCCCCCGCTAGTACCAGCAGAACCAGAAATCACTGAGAACCCGCTCTCATAAGTAAACCGATGGCAAAAATTAAAGGCCCTAAGTCAGCACTTTTGTCAGAGATGGATGACCGAATACTTAAAGAAACTTCTAAAACGAAAGAAATGGAAACATTCAGAAACAAAACGCCCAAGTCATCGACCTAGTGGTAGTTCGTGATGAAAATTTACCTCCAAATGACTGGAGATTGGGCAGGATATCAAAGTACATCCAGGGTCCGACCAACCAGTTCGGGTGGTGGACTTCCAAACTCAACATGGCTTAATTTCTAGGCCTATAACAAAGATTATAATTTTACCCAATCTATGTTAATTTTCACACCTTAATAATCTTCCTTTTCGTTTAGGAAATGATTGAAAATGACAACAATCAACTGCCCCTTATGCGTAGATAGCCATCTACTTCGCTGGTGCCCAAAGTTCCGGTAGATGTCCCCGAAGTTAGGCTGAGGACAACATTGATCCACCGTTATTGCAGTAACTGCCTCGCCTCAAACCATTCAAAGAATGAATGCGACAGCGTAATACGCTGCAAACGTTCCGGCAACCCACTTCACACGATGCCTCATGGCATCAGTTCAGACGCCGAAGAACCAGACGACGATGTCATTGAATTGACATGGGCACAGCAGGTCGAGGCAGCGGAAATGGAGGAAAATTCGTTGACAATTGGCACGACGGATTCGGACCCTTATCAATCATGTCAACTGTCGTCAACAGTCAAGAATCCGAAAGGAAGCTCTTACCAACGATGCCACTCCCGCATACCACACGCCCAAGATCGAGACAGAGTCGAGCCGTCTCGCCGACTTAGGCGTGCTGGTAACTTCCTTTCAGATTGGCGGCATGGCAACGATCGACTGAGACTCGATTCGTTTCAGCAACGCAACACTACCTTGGCAACAAAGACTTGCGCTGTCAACAACTGCCTTAATAAGTGTTCGAACTGCAACCAGCTTCATAAAAGTGCGTGCCATGATTAGCCCAGTCAGTCGAGCCACTGCTATCCTCGCCTCCACGATTTCACGATTGCGACTGCGTACCCATGCACGTGGAGACAGCCGAGGGTGCGAACTAATGTTTCAGGACAACAATGGTGGAGAAACAGAAATCTCCGTGAGTGCCCAAATACAACTTCGTCCGTTACTACCGACGCCAGTAAGATCTCTGGAAGTCCATATATTTTAACACTTCCGCAACCTAAGACTGGCAGACAACGAATTCCACAGGGCAGCGCTAGTCGAAGTAATTTTGGGAGCGGACGTTTACTCCCGGCTCATGTTGCCAGGGTTACAACCAGCAGCAGTGGGTCAACTCATCGCCCAAAATACAACACTCTTCTTCTCCTTTACTGGTGTAGACACCGCTTACGCGATTATAGCCGAGTCAACAACAACGCGCCAGTCGTTTCTTCTCTTCGCTACGTGGCGCCAATTGGATATTCCAAGCGAAGCCAGGTCCTTCTCCACTTGGTCCTTCCAACAGAGTGGAGGGCTTCCTCTTCCTCTACTTCACGCGGCGGGTACTGCATCGAATACTTTCAGAACTGGAGTGTTTTCATCCATCCGGACAACATGACCTAGCCAGCGTAGCCGTTGTCTTTTTATTCGCTGAACTATGTCAATGTCGTCGTATATCTCGTACAGCTCATCGTTCCATCGAATGCGATATTCGCCGTGGCCAATGCGCAAAGGACCATAAATCTTTCGCAAAACCTTTCTCTCGCAAACTCGTAACGTCGACTCATCGGTTGTTGTCATCGTCAAAGCCTTTGCACTATATAGCAGGACGGGAATTATGAGCGACAAGGAGGATGGAGTCATGTGTAGGAGTTCACGCAAGTGAGGAAAGTTCCCTGATCGCCATTCACTTGGGAGTGGCCAGAAACGATTCTTTTTCATATGACTCAAGCAGCTCACGACTTCCGGTCTTTGACCAAGTATCCTCTGGGTAGCCTAAGAACATCCGTTTGAAGGCGAGCTAAAGTGAGAAAGCGATATATTCCCTACTTGGGTTGTGCGCTAGGTTTGGGACCCGCCACGTAAAAAAACAATCCCAATGAAAGGAAACAACAAGCCTCGGATAAGTGAAAGGAAAATACGACACTGGGATATAAAATATCCGGCGTCGTATAATATCGGCTCAATAAAGTGCACTTGCTGCCAACGCCTCTCACATTTACCGCCTACCCAGGATCGAGTTAGACTCCAGTCGTCTCGCCGACCTCGGAAGGTGATGACTTCTATGCAAATTGGCAGCATGGCAATGACCGACTGAGACTCGATTCGTCTCGTCGGCCACCCCATCTGCAAAGAAGACGTGGAAGAGGAAGTGCAGGAGCCAGTTAGTAAGTTAGTTTTAAGGAATTTATTGTAAACTGCATTTGCAGTAATACTGCAAGGCGGGGAGAATGTTGACGCCGCCTCCGCCGAATTTCTTTTGCCTCGTCTGTGTCGGCAGAGCAATCTCTTCTTCGAAGTTTTAATTCGAACGCAACTAAACGTTAACTAAAAAAAAGTTGCGCGTTCTCTTCTTTTGTGACCGCTTAGCGACACAGACGTGGTAAGTGATTTTCCAATTTGTTATTTTTAAAATATATGTATTATATGAAACATTTTGTTTTATTTAATATTTCTGTGGAATAAATTTGCGCCGACCGTTTCCCCACGGCCAACCACAATTACGGAACGATCCACACCGTGCTCCACCACCGAATTATCACAATAACTTAAATTTAAAGTATCAAAGACACAAAATGTGATTTTAATAGCTTACAGTTTTATTTATGGCTTTATAAGATGTATTAAACAAAAACAAAATTCAAATTATATTTTTTTATGCAAAATAGGAAACTTCTTAAAATTCATATCCAATGTTATTTTAGCACGTATACGAGTATAATAAAAAAAAAACTTTAAGTAATTGATGTTTTAAATATTTTTAGAATGTAATAGTATTACCCTTCTGCAGTTTTACCATGCACAGTCTTCGTGGCATGGATCGTACTAAGTTTTGCAGAGTAGTTAACTCAACTTTCTCCCACTCCAATACAGTTACTCTTTTTCACTGCTTAATAGTATCATACTGCTTGGCATGTGCATATACTTTAGCAGTAAATATACCCCAAAGGTGCTCTATGGTGTTAAGGTTAGGACTCAAAGCTGGCCAATCCAATAATTGGATATTCCGGGACTAAAAAAATTCTTTCGTAGTGCGAGACGCATGAATCGGGGAGTTGTCTTGCTGAAATATCCAATTGTCGTCATGAAAATACTCAGCAAATGGAATGAGCTCACTATCCAGTAGATCAATGAATACTTCGAAGTTCACTTTAGTAGGTAAAAACACATACATGTGAGATTTGCCTTTAGAACTAAATAAATATATTAAACTTTTTTTAGTCACTAAAAATTACATTTTTAAACTTCTCCTCCCAAAACCGATATTTGTCACAAAATAAAATACAATCATCTTTATGTTGCTTTTTCATTCGCGGCTGAGCTAGTTTTGATTCAGACTTATGGCAGATTCATGATTTCATAATTTGCTGAACACGCTGTCTAGTGATTGGTAGGTCTAACTTTACTTTTATCTGCCTGCTACTCATATCTTCTCTAATTGCTAAGTGATGAATGCGTCTCTTGGTCCGCTTATCAACTGCTGGTAACTGACCATTACGCTTTATGACATCATAATTTTAAGCATTTTTCAAATAATTGGAAACTGTATTATGATGTCCATTCACTGACACAGCAATTCGTCCAATGCTTATGCCGGCTTTGTGCATTCCAATTATCCTGCCGCGGTCTTCATCCGATAGTTCTATACCACGTGGCTTTTTAAATATATAACTATTCCAAAATAATAAATTATTTTTCTACGCACTATATTTAATACCTATTTCTAATCAAATTTTTACATATTTTATTTATATTTATAATAAGAAATAAATAAACAAATAAGTACCATTTTAGTCGACCACTTTTCGCCATTTTTCCGCTAGAGACATTATATCATCGGTGTAAAACTTTAATCAGCGTAAATCGAAATTTCGAGAATTGAAGCGAACCATTGATGCGCTAAACGAACTGGTACAGCATCGTCTCCATAAACTTCACAAATTTCATTGGTGGCTTGCGTGGCACTGTTCCTTTTATGTACAAAAATTTTAAAATATAGCGATTTTCTTCATTTTTGAACAGCTGGAACTTTTTGCAACTTCCCCGATTTTAATTTTTTGGTTAAATGAAGCTCACCTGAAATCCCACCTTTCCAACACTTTATGGCATGACACAATGTGATTGGCAGCACTGGAGATATACGACTGGAACTATATCTATTGACAAAATATGAAAGGACTTTTTCGACAACAAGGCAACCAAATGTTAAAAAAAATTATATTAGTAATATAGCTCACATAATGACCGATATATCCAGTATAAAATCGGCAGGATGCTGAGTTGCTATATCTAAAAAATTGACGTATATTTTCGATAAAAGTTCGCAACATTAAATGGGGTACCTATTATTCAATACCAGGGAGCCTGAACAGCTTTGGTCCGATTTTAATAATTGTTTGTCATTAACTGGCATACATCAAAAGCAGTAAAGCTTCACCCCGATATATTCATTGGTGCTTCGTAGGTTGATATTAGTCTGAATTGGCTCATTAACACTGCAACATAATAAAATCAAAAAAAGCGATCAAGAAATCCCGATACATTAAATTTTGTTTTAAAATTGGTAAAACTTTTACAGAAACGTTTCAATTGACGAAACAAGTTTATGGCGATGATTGCCTATCCCGTAGCAGAGTGCACGAGTGGTTTCAACGTTTTCAAAGTGGTCGTGAGAACATAAATGACGATCAACATGTGGCCAATCAAAATCCGTGACCAACGAAAATTCCATTGAAACTGTGAGTGAATTCATCAAATATCAGCCAAAATCATCATTGAAATTCATGGAAATGGAATTGAACATCTCCAAAACATTTGGGCTTACGAAAGGTATGTGCACGGTTTGTTCCGCACAAATTGACTGACGACCAAAAATTGCTCAGAATCCAACATTCGAAGGACGATTATTTGACCAAAAATCACATTTTAACCGTTAACCACTCCCTGTATTCACCTGATATGGCACCGTGCGACTTCTTCCTTTTCGGAAAAATGCATTTGCCCATGAAAGGAAAGCGTTATGCATACGTAGAAGCCATTGAAAAGGTTTGCACTGGCCTTACTGACGGACATACCGGCCAACGAGCTAATACACTTATTCGACATGCTTTTGGACTTTGCAAAAAGATGTATTGAAGCAGAAGGAGACTATTTTGAGTAATATAAATTGATTTTGCCGAAAAAACCATTTGTTCTGTTTTTTTTAATGCTGTTTATTTTGGAACGCACCTTGTATATGTAAACAAATAAACTATATGTAGGTAGTTTTGCTGGCTATATAGAACTAGAGGTGGTTAAAAAAATTTACCCCAGCCACAAAATTTTGGAAGCAGTTTCGTTAAAAAGTTTCAATAAAAATTTCTAGCTCTTTACAGGCATATCAAACATTTATTGGCAAAACTTCAAGAACTCCTTTATATTAAAGTGTTCAATCAAAATGTATAAAGTCTACATAGACTTCAATAAGAAATCTTCTTCAAGAAAAAACATTAGTTCCCTGATTGGTACACAACCTTCAACTACACCTGCGGGTACATAAATTGATTGGGCATACTGAAACATGTTAATGCTTAACTAACTCAGCGCAATACTAGTTTTTATTTTTCAAACCTAAATACATTATAATGTCATCATAATACCAAGACTTATTTTGTGAAAAATGGAGTATAAGTACATAAAATAATATTAAATATTTGTATAATGAAGATCTATATCATTTGTGTTACTTGTTATTAATTAAGATTTTGTGTAAATTAAAGATAAAAAAAATTAAATGTTATTGGAAAAATATTTTTAAATAAATATATTTATATCTACATGTATAATAGTCTCTAAAAAAAATTCCAAAATTCAACACTTAATGTACAATATCTTTATAATTTAATTGTTAAAGTTGTAAATAGTTATTATTTTTAAGCTATGCAATTATATATGCTCGAAAATTCTACGAAAAGATGCGGCGGCTTACAGAAGGTTTCAAGACCGGAGCATACTCTTGTAGAACCCCCCAAGGTGATCTAGCCACCGATGCCCAGAGCATACTTAAATTATGGAGGGAACACTTCTCCAGCCTGCTGAATGGCAGTGAACACACAACACCAGGAGAAAACGAACCTGATACCCCAATCGATGACGATGGAGCAGATGTTCCATTGCCCCACCATGAAGAAGTTCGAATAGCAATTGCCCGTCTGAAAAACAACAAAGTGGCAGGGGCCGACGGATTACCGGCCGAGCTTTCCAAACACGGCGGCGAAGAGCTGATAAGGTGCATGCATCAGCTTCTTTGTAAAATATGGTCGGACGAAAGTATGCCCAACGATTGGAATTTAAGTGTGCTATGCCCAATCCATAAAAAAGGAGACCCCACAATCTGCGCCAACTACCGTGGGATTAGCCTCCTCAACATCGCATATAAGGTTCTGTCGAGCGTATTGTGTGAAAGATTAAAGCCCACTGTCAACAAACTGATTGGACCTTATCGGTGTGGCTTCAGACCTGGTAAATCAACAACCGACCAGATATTCACCATGCGCCAAATCTTGGAAAAGACCCGTGAAAAGAGAATCGACACTCACAACCTATTCGTCGATTTCAAAGCTGCTTTCGACAGCACGAAAAGGAGCTGCCTTTATGCCGCGATGTCTGAATTTTGTATCCCCGCAAAACTAATACGGCTGTGTAAACTGACGCTGAGCAACACTCAAAGCTCCGTCAGGATCGGGAAGGACCTCTCCGAGCCGTTCGATACCAAACGAGGTTTCAGACAAGGCGACTCCCTATCGTGTGACTTTTTCAATCTGCTGCTGGAGAAAATTATTCGAGCTGCAGAACTTAATCGAGCAGGTACAATCTTTTACAAGAGTGTACAGCTGCTGGCGTATGCCGATGATATTGATATCATCGGCCTCAACACCCGCGCCGTTAGTTCTGCTTTCTCCAGACTGAACAAGGAAGCAACTCAAATGGGTCTGGCAGTGAACGAGGGCAAGACGAAATATCTCCTGTCATCAAACAAACAGTCGTCGCACTCGCGACTTGGCTCCCACGTCACTGTTGACAGTCATAACTTTGAAGTTGTAGATAATTTCGTCTATTTAGGAACCAGCATTAACACCACCAACAATGTCAGCCTGGAAATCCAACGCAGGATTACTCTTGCCAACAGGTGCTACTTCGGACTGAGTAGGCAATTGAAAAGTAAAGTCCTCTCTCGACGAACAAAAACCAAACTCTATAAGTCGCTCATTATACCCGTCCTGCTATATGGTGCAGAGGCTTGGACGATGACAACAACCGATGAGTCGACGTTGCGAGTTTTCGAGAGAAAAGTTCTGCGAAAGATTTATGGTCCTTTGCGAGTTGGCCACGGCGAATATCGCATTCAATGGAACGATGAGCTGTACGAGATATACGACGACATTGACATAGTTCAGAGAATTAAAAGACAGCGGCTACGCTGGCTAGGTCATGTTGTCCGGATGGATGAAAACGCTCCAGCTCTGAAAGTATTCGACGCAGTACCCGCCGCGGGAAGCAGAGGAAGAGGAAGACCTCCACTCCGTTGGAAGGACCAAGTGGAGAGGGACCTGGCTTCGCTTAGAATATCCAATTGGCGCCACGTAGCGAAGAGAAGAAACGACTGGCGCGCTGTTGTTGACTCGGCTATAATCGTCTACGCCAGTAAAGAAGAAGAAGAATTATATACACAATAACAAAAAAAAATATTAATTGACATAAAAAAAAATATATGGTATTTTCTGTCAAAAACGATATCATATTCATCTTTAGAGTTACAATAATTTTGAAAACAATCAATTATAAGCCTGTACAACAAAACTAAAGCAAAAGTTTTCCATAATTTGACTAAACTTACTAGTAAACAAATTTTCTATGTGGGTTTGCGATCCTATTTTATCTGTTGACATATCAATATACGTTGTTTTTTACTTTTTTTCAATTATATTAGAATTACACACGTAAATAAAGATTAGTTTTAGAACATGTTATCGAAATACCAGTCTAAAAATGGCAACGGAACTAGAAAATAAATAATTTCCTCAACTTGGACCCAGTCCAAGTATGAAAGATTTCAACGCCAATTAAGTTATGCAGTGAGCTTGTATGAAAAAGTAAATGCAACCGAACTGTTGTACGTACATATCACATAAAACTAATCTAGATAGATATGAGGTTATATATATAATGATCAAGATGACGAGAAAAGTTGAAATCTGGGTTACTGCTCGCAGTAGGAAGAGAAAATTTTTAAAAAGTGGGCGTGGCTCCGACCTCTAAAAAGTTTAACGTACATGTCTTCTTAACCGTTTACGCCACAAGAACCAAATTTGCTGAGCACATATCTTATAAGAACTTCTGCCTACAGTGGAAAATGGATGAAATCGGAATATAATCCCGCCCACTCTCCATATAATGGTACTGTTAAAAACTACTAAAAGCGCGATAAATAATAACTACGCCAGAGACATTACATTTTAGCACCGAGGTGATATGAGAGAGCTTTATGGGAGCTGTTGTGAGAATCGGACTGGGTGTGGTTCCGCCCACTTTTTGGTAAAATCCCATATCTTGGGGCCCGACGGTCCGATATCGACAAAATTTAGTTCGTCACATTATTTTTTCATTCTTATGTCACATTGAGAAAATGTACGAAATCGTACAACAATCACGTCTACTTCCCATTTAGCACAAATTTAAATTCCACCGAATTATATAACTGAGGATTCAGGGATAATCCTTCTCTTATAATGGTGTGTCTGTGTATCAAAAATGGGTTGAATCGGATCAATACTTCCCTTAGCCCCTATATACCTTTGTACCTCATATATCGGCCAATATGTGATTAATTCAATGAAAATAATACCATGTTCAGACCGAAAATTTAAGAGATTAGATTACATTTAAGCACTTCAAAACCCAACAGTGATCTTACTGCCGTTGGTGATTTATAAATCAGAAGTTTCAGCCATAAACATCAAAGTATTTATTAAAGGAAAACATTGTAATGTCGTACCTTGATATAAGAATTGTCTTCTTTTTTCTAAATTATCTCCGCTCAATGGAAATAATTTGGGAATCGTTTGATTCTAACCGCTTAGCAATGAAACGTTTACTGTATGAACACGTAGCACTAAAAATGTATAGTCTATATGGAGCAAATTCATCAAGGTCTATTTGGATAAAGGCAAATTCATATATAAGACTTGGTATTTTAACTTCGTTTAATTATAATGTGTACATAATTCAGACTCGTGGCCAAATGTTTTGGGAAGTCAACTGCCAGGTGAATTCAGATGCCTGTTTTAAAAACAACTTCCGAATGAAGCGCAATTCTTTCATTAAATTGTGTATTATGTTGAAAGGTTTGGAGAGCAAAGCAATTCAATTAAAGAAACGCATTGATACTGCTTTATATGCTCTTGGCTCTTCTGCAGAAAACCGAACAATTGGAAATATGTTCGGAATTGGTAAAAGCACTGTGCTCTATTCTAGTTGATTTCTGTCATGAAGTCTGGGCTTATTGCCTTTGTATTTGAAGAAATTCCCAATGAACGAAATTCAATTGCGCAAATATTTAAATGGTTTTGAGTCGTTTTACACTGGAGTTTTTATATAGTTATTTGTAAGCTTTAGATGGTTGTCATATAGAAGTTCGCCCAGCTGTAGAAGATGCTGTTGACTACTACAATTACAAAGGCTGGTACTCCACAGTTCTATTGGCTTTAGTAGATGCAAGGTAAGTTTTTTCATGAAGCTCGTTTAAACACCTAATGTATTTCTTTAATGTTATAGATGTCGCTTTATATACATCAACGTTGGTAGTCCAGGTCGTTGTAATGACTCTTCAATATTTGAGAGATCATCTTTAAAAATCTAGTTGGCACAATCTACTATATTTAAAGACATGAGTAGACACAAATCGTCAGTTAATGTTTTAGTGTTTGTATAAAAAAAAAAGGACTATGTACTCTCGAAATACCGGAGAGTGGTGGAGAATGCTTTCGGTCATTTAAAGGTAAGGTTTAGACGGGTTGGAAAAGGCTTGGATAAACACATGGCCAACACGAAAATTGTCATAAAAGCGTGCTACGTTTTGCACAACTTTTTAAACGAGGAAAATGATGAAATTAATGAAAAGTGGTTTGCAGCACAACCAATCGAAAACGAATCTCGGTAGTTGCCAGGAGACGTCTCTGGCACTTATGGAAATTTCAACCCAAGAGCAGAGGAAATAAGACAAGCGTTCGTTTCGTATTTCAGTGAGTTATTACATTCAATTCTAGTATAGATATTTCTATATTTTATATATGTAACGTATATATTTTCGTATTTATTCACGTACTTATATTTATTTTTCATTTTTGTATTTATTTATTTATTTATATATATATTTTATATATTACATATATATTTTCATTTTCACTCACATATTTAAATTCATTTTCCATTCATCATTTATCTTATATCTTAAACTAAAACTACAACTTTAAAAAAAATTTTACATCTATTGTTGGCGACGAAGGAAGTCGATGAAAGCGTCCTTCACTTCTTTTGAATCGTTTATGTATTCTTGAAGGAAAGAAAGACGCTTTTCATCAGCTTCCTTCATCGCCTCAGTCGCCTTTACTAAGTCATCCTTAATTTCCTCAATTATTGTTAACGCTGTTTTTTTTCTTTTTTACAGCATTGCTTGACGACGGCCCAGCGCAAACACGCGACGTAGAAGGTCCATCGCCTGGGCTTCGGTGCGTCGAGTCTCCTTCTGTAAATTGGTTAAATGTCAACTGAAAATAGAAGAAATAAATAAAAGTGTAAAGAAACATTCCATAAATGTTTTCAATTTGTTATGAATATTGGAATCTTTTCCAATGCACTTAAAACTTACCCACAATGCTATGCTCCACAAGTTCGGCGGAACAAAAACTTTTAAAACCGCATAGTGCTTGGTGGACCGCCACATAATATTTCCACCGACTAGGGGAGCCACCCGATGGGCCAATTTTCTATTTGTAATCAACGACAATTTTTGGTTTTATTTTTTTGTCTTCTTTGTCTGTTAGTTTTAAATTCTGACAGTTTATAGTGTCAAAATCAGCTGCGATTAAACAAAGTTGACCAACAGATGGCGCAAAATCAGAGTCGCACAGAGAGATTTAGCGTGGATCAGTTTCAAATCACTCTGATGGAGTGATTTTGATCTGTAATTTTTGTATGGCGAAATCTTGATAAATTTTTAAGATTAGTGGGATAATCCATTCAACAGCCGAAATTGTGTGATTAAGTGTCGGTCTGAACATGGTATTAGAGAGCATATTGTACTCAGTGTATTCTTGTGCCTAAAATAGATAAATTTGAGTGAAACTTGGCGTAGCCCCTACATAACTAATATAAAGTTCACTCGATATTATTGGTTTTACTCCTTAAAGTATATCCCTATATTTATAATTTACCGTCCCAGTTAACCGTGCAAAATTTAATTATTAACTGTATATGCTCTCTTAATTTTTGATAGTAAGTTTTAAACTTTAATCAACTATAGGTTTCATTTATGCCACTGTGCATAGATTCATTATCATGCTAATGTGAAATTTTCTTGAGAAGTTCTTTTTCTGTAACAATTTCTAATGCTCTTTTTGTACATTTTAAGAAGTCAGCCAATAGAGATGACGTAATATGGACCTGATTTGATAATAAGTGGTAGTAACTTGTGCGAAAAATATGACGGAGTGTAAATCACATCCAAGGTAAAAATAATTAAGCAGATATTTCGCTAACCTCAAGTAACATCTTTCTTTGGTGTCGTTAAAAATTTAGTAGTAGCGTTAAGAAATTTTGAAATCTAAAATACCCTGTTCACTTTTTGTTCTACTAATACAAATTGGTAGACCACCGTCATTTGCGAAAAGTCTTTCCGGATTGATAAACGCTTTGAAAGAAGTCAATCTAGCATCAGTAACTCGACGAAACATTGAAGGGATTTTGAATTACATAAGCCTTTATATGGTTTAAAATCTTTCAGTCAACCAATGAAAAAGACGACCACATGCATTAATGGATGAGACTTTTAGTAAATAGGAAATTGAGTTTAGAAGAAATCGTTCTCATTTCTGTGGCAGTATTCCGTTAATGTACCTGTATCTGACAAATTTGCAATGCAAATTTTGAAACCCACCTTCCTCCATACAAATAACTGAGTGCCATCACGCTATAATATGGCTGACATAAGTATATGTAATATTACTACTACCATCTTTATGATTTCTAGTAGTAAGATTATAATAATAGTTAATGAGATATAGCCTTTTGTGAAGCAGCTTGTGTTAGTTTACAAAAAATGGATCACAAGGCATTTCGTGTGAATAAAGCATTGCTCTTTGGGGAAAATGCTGTTGAATTGGAAGGAAGCGAAATGAGCACCGAGGAAGCGACGCCTTAAAGACGCGAAAACTATGTGCAAAGTGGGTGCGTCGCAAATTCATAATCTAAGAAAAACAACGAATTGGTGATTCCGAGAAGTATTTCAGTGCTCTTTAATCGTAATAAATTGCGTCGGTGTGTGACAATAGAAACATGGCTCCATCATTTCACACTGGAATCCAATTGACAGTCATTCTAGTGGACTGCACATGTTGAATCGATTCTCAAGCGAGACGAAACAGTCAGTTATAATCCTGTTATAATCCATTGCACTGCGTATTTGGTTGAAGTTCTATTCTACTATTCCATATATTTAGCAATTTCATTATTTTTGAGGAAGGATCAGTTTTAAATTGTACGCATATATGTACTTCATCGCTTCCTTTTAAGTCGTGTAAAACGATAATAAACGTGTCCGATAGCTGCTAAATTAAAGTGTTATAGGGAGAGCCGCGGCCTCCGAAGCACTATATATAGGCAAGTTTGCGCTGCCCCGGCCGCCCTGTAACTTCTTCGAAAATATTCATTATATCATATGCAGTAGAGTGCCATACAGATCTACTTGTATATTAAATCAACAATGTGGTTAAGGTATTTAAATTATTAAGTATTAATTCTGTATTGGTAAAAATCGCTTCGAAAATAAGCTATTATTTGTGATAAAAAGTGAATGACAAAAAATGTTATTGTGGGATATCCATAAGAGAGAGACACACACCTTCGCGGAGTTTCTGTAGACCTTTTCAATGTGTATATACTTAATACATTGTTTTAATAAATTTTGTAGGGTTCAGCCTGCGTTTGCAATGTAAGCGGAAAAAATGTAATGATGTAATTATTTAGGACATCACATTAGGAACCTCAAAAATAACAGTATTTCTCCACTATTTAATGGCCGTAATACACATGTACACATTCATCTTCAATCATTCTATCTATTAAGAAACACGTATCAAAATCCGTCACGTAGTTGTAAAGATTTGAGCATACAAATGGGACATAGGGACAGAAAAAGAGACTTTGTTTTACACCATGTATTGATTCCAATAGGGAGGGGCCCTTCTCTTTGGCCTGGTTTTCTCTATGTAGTCCTATTCATCGGCCTTTTTTTCTTTCGAAATTAGGCAAAAAATACCATCAATAACTAGCGTTATAACGCGAAGCCTATTTTCAACAGAATCGTGCATCGCCTCAGTTTTCACGTCTTAACACGGAAAGATTATGTTATCTACATAACAAAAATACTATTCCATTTTCATTTACTACCAACAATGACCGAGGTCAACAACGCTTCCCCTATAAGTTAACAAATGTATTCAGGACAAAATCATTAATTTTTTGTCAGTCTACAGCGGCGGCTTAAACGTGTTCTTAAAGATATGCTTCTAGGCGATCGATGCCCCAGTGAGTTATTTAAAGATATTAAACCCGCAGCCGGGACGACTATGAGCGACAACATTTTACACAATTAAGCAGACTTCCTCATATGAATAAGCTTTTCAGTTACAAGCGGTCGAGTTTCCATTCGCGATCTTGATCTAGTTCACGGGGACCCCATGCATCATCGGCAAAGCCGATTTGCTGGTTCTACAGTGAAAGTTACGAAAGCAACCAAATAGCGATAACCGTACAATTTTGTTTAATTAAAGGGGCCACTCGGCTGCCGCGACTTTAGAATTAGGCAAACAGTGCAAAACCTCCAAGTTATACCGTTTACGTATATACGATACGTCAGCAAAATTAACATTTTAAATACATAGATACCGGTGCGAACGTTTCCGTGCACCAAATATGCCAAAGTGCAACAACACAACCCGAGCTCTCCTAACGGTATGAAATTGTTTGAGGCAAATGGATCGCCGATCTCTGTATTCAATGACGCGACTCTTAAACTAAATCTAAATTTACGATGGAATTTGGTTATCGCAGATGCTTCTCAAGCCATCTTCTATCACATTTCCAGCTCTTGGTCGATCTCAAAATAGATGTCTACTGGATGGTTTGCGAAATTGAAGTGTTTAATTTGCAAGATCAAACGATTGAAGCTCAATAAAGGTTCTTTAAGTTCTTTCCGCGCATGGACGAAAAGTAAAGGTCGTTACTGAGCTGATAAATATTTCATTCTAATTTTATTTAAGTCTTTATTAGCCTTTTTTTAAGTCTTTATTTAAGCCTTTTTATAAATTTTTTTGAGTATACTTCAATAAACATATGTGTATATGTTTGCAAGTGCACATGTTTATTTGTAATCAATTGTGTCCTTTCACGGTCAATAAGAAGGCTATGTTGTAACGGCGAGGCCAGAACAAGTACATTTATTATTGGTAAAGTACAAAATACAAACTGAACTGAGAAATATTATTGAACTTTAATTGAACCTAAAAGCTGGGCGCATAAGCGTCTGCCGCTATATCCGGCAAGCCGAATCAGCAAACGCTAACACAGACGCTTGCGGCATAAACAAGTGACGAGTTACCGATACTGGCCGCAGTGGCCATTACATTTATAAACAAAAAGTTTACATTTTATAAATAAAAAGTGTATTCTTATAGTATAACAAAAGTACAATTATACCGTGTTAACTACTCCTCCATCTGTGATTTTGTAGTTGTCAATGGCCTTCCGTACTTACTTCGATGTTTGTCTTCTTTTTTTATAACATAAAACAGAGCATGTTGCCTGCTGCAAACCAAACCATGTGATCCGGCGGTCTCCACCTCTTCCGTGAAATTTTGAATGACGCGCAGATTGTGGTTGTTCAGCCTCTGGAGTTGGAATCGTGGCTGATGATGTTGAGTAGAGGCGACCCTGGCGATCTGTTAACACCTCGCGTTGATTTATATGTCTTATCTCCGGATCATTGTCTGCGCTATTTTTCGCAGTGTTCTCGTTGATAATAATAATGCTGTAATCGGCTTGTGTTATAGGAATTAGGTGGCTTGGCTGTGTGCGGCAAAGAGCTGTGTCTCCTGCGTGCAATGGTCGTGCGCAGGTGTCTTGAACTGCCAGTTTACAGACGGCGGCATACTTAGGTCGTCGTTACGCATTTATTTACTGCTAGTACGTCCTCGTTGCATTCGGCTATGGTATCATCTTGCAGCTGTAGTGTCACCTGTTTGTGTGCCACAGGGAAGATGGTGGCTTCTTTACATATGAACTTGACCATAGGATGCGCTATTAATATTTGGGCAATATTCTCGGACTGGACGACTTTAATTTTAGCTTCTTCGGTAGGGCCAAAGTGTCAGTAAGTTTATTAATTTGTGTACGTGAGTTTGTGTATTAATAACTATCTGCCTATTGTTTGCATCAATTAAATTTCATGATGGTCCCTTTTTCAAAATCAGAGGCATCTGCCGTGCCTGCTAATACCTTGAGTGCTGAGCCCAATAAGTCCAAACTTCTTATCATTTTGTGGTGCAGTTTTAGTACGGACAATAAACTTCTAATATGTTCTATATCCACGTCTAGCAGTTTTCGTATGTGGGACTGACGGAATAATTAGGTTAACTTTACCGTCTCCTTTGCTATGTTAGCAAAGGTCTGTTAGCTGTACCTTTCCATCAATTACTGGTAAAAATAAAAGAAACGAAGAAAACTATTGAAATGCTATTTTAGATTGTGAAATTTTTACTTGAAAGCAACCACTATTTAAGGTTGTCCTTATGAACCACTCTCCCTCTAATGAGAACAGACGTCTGCTTGAATTGTTTCTTCTTTGCAAAGAGATGTTAACTTATTTCCTAATCTTCTGTTACTCTGTTTTGTCTATTCGGACTGGATCTTTCAATGTTATCGTGCTGGGCTTTTGCAATTTTATTTTTGATGGCCTGCGTATGTTCTCTGAACGCTGCATGTATTATGTCGGTGGGTGTTTGGTCTGTGACCGAATGTATAGATTGATTGTACGCGATTACTACTCGCCATCTTAGTATCAACTCGATTTTATTGTCAGACATTTTTGAAGGCAAAACGCTCTGCCTATGTCTGCGAGTGTGCTGTCAAAACGTTCCACTTAGCCATTTGAGGAACTGTGTAGTGGTGATGCGTTCACAATGTCGGCGTCGTACTCGTTTTTCAACAATGCCCTGATAGTTTTTGAATTATGAGAAGCTTCATTATCGCAGTAAATTGTCTTGGTATGTGAGGAAATAGAGGTAATTTTGCAATTTACCTAAATCCCAGACAATAGCTAATACTTTTCGCTCATTCGTGTCGTGGTGCCTCTCGCTTTTCTTTATCGTGCGTGAAACCATGGAAATCGAAACGGACTGCACCTATGTCGTATATGGAGGCAGGATGAATAGATTTTTCAGCTCAGCATGCTCTTGTATCGCGCTGACCTCAGGGTCAGTTTTAGCACCGTTTTTGATCACTAGTAAGCCAAAGAACTCGACGGTCTCTTTAAGGAACTTAGCTTTTTTCTTGTTCTATTCTCATGTTTGCATCGGCCAAGCATTTTTAGACCATATAAATATGTTGCACATGGACAGTTTCATTTTTAGAGAAGATTATTACGTCATCTACATAAACATAACATATATATGGCTGAGAGAAAAGCTTCCCGCGTTTTTGAAGCCAAAAGGCAGACGGCAAAATTCATATTTCCCGACGTTCACTGCGAATGACGTTTTTTCGCGGTCTTGTTCCGCTAGATAAATTTGATGATACCCAGATTTAAAATCTAGAGTCGTAAAAATTTTGTTTTCATAGGGATACTTGGCATTGGGTATCGGTCGGCTATAGTTCGTTCTTTTAGCCTCCTAAGGTCGATTACTAACCAACCGTTTATTTCAGTTTCCATTGCTGTCAAGGACTTTTTTGTCCACAAAACAGACTTGGCTTTTGGATGGTGACTTGATAGTCTAATCATACCATCTTTAAGTAACTGTTTGATTTCGTTGTTTACAAAATTTTAAATTCCCATAGGGTAGTTTAAAGTATATGGACTATAGTGCGGATTGTACCAATGACTGAGGTATTGAATGGCAACGTCTCATTAGAGGTCGAAATCATGCTTATGAAATCCCATGCGATGGATGTAGGCACTATTATGTCATCCACATCTGTGAGGTTTACACTGGGCTTGATGTATTTTTTTGTCGCCTCTGTGTCAATTAATATTTTAATAATTTTCTCAACCAGCTGTCGCTTGATATATCGCAGACGGGAGCGTTCTCTAAAAAAGGCAATGAGTCATTGTCGCATGATTTACTATCGTATTCGATTTCGATCACAGCGGCTTCCGCAGACTATTGATGTTTTTGCGAATATGGGGTGCTCTGCTGCCGCCTTTGTTATGTTGCCCTATATCGCGTATTGTACCTTTTTTGGGGGTGTTCATCACTAGCTTGGAGCTTTGGAGAAGTAATGGCTTGTCCAAATATAGAAGAGGATTCAGCTTCCATTGGTTCTGGGGCTTGGTCTTGGTCTTCTTTTTTGTTCCTATCTTGGTGGCTTTTGTTACCCTGTTGCACTTTGACAAAATGGGGGTTTCTCTCACCACCACGTTTATATTTATAGTTTTTGTCTCGTTGCACATGACGTTGATTTCTATTATTTTCCCTCACCTGTTGTCTTTCTGCAATAGCTTTGGCATAGGATGCCGGAAACATTCTGGGCCGCGGCAACATCTCGCGACTCTACCGCGATTATACAAGTCAACCACGATCCGCGCCAACTTGATCGCCAGCACCGACAAATTGTTCCCGAAATATGAGTGTCACCGCCTCACCCGTCGATATTCATATTCAATTAATTTATGAAATTTAAGTAATAATAAAATTTTTGCAAAAACCAAGTGTGTTACATAAAACGGATATTTTTGTTTTAATTAACACAGTTGTGGGTGCTCCCCAATATATTAAGTATACATTTAAAAAGTATGTAAATATTTTATACAATATTCTGTTTAAATGAGTTAAGCCTCCCACCACTCTACCCGGGAAAAACTGGCGCACCCTAAGAAAATACTGCACAATACACCACACCCGATGACACCACACTCATACTTCACCTCACAGGACACCATACGACACCATCGCTTCGAGTCTGTTCATCACCTCACATAAAAAAGGGATTGATGATACACGTTTATAACGGGTGGGCCATCTAACGTTTTAAATTTGAATTATCTATATTTTGACCTCGGAAACGTCAAATACCATTCGGAAAGTGACAGAAATTCAGTAAAAAGTCTAAAATTTACGAAATTGGTCGCTATTCACTAGAAGAAAATTGAGAAATATTGAAAACTTTTTTCCAAAGTGGTGAGTCTTCAACCCAAACTGTGATAAATTTGGCAAAAAAAATGGACAGACAAAAAGTGCCATCAGTTCAATTTGTGCAACAATTTGTCAAGCGTGTGCGTGAAACTGGCTCGTTGGTGGATAAACCAAAACGTCAACGTTCATTTCCCGCGCGTTCAACCGAAAATATTGCGACTGTGGCTGAAAATGTTAGTGAGAATCCATCCACCTCAACTCGCCGTCGATCGCAAGAATTAAACATTCCGCGAACAACTTTGTGACGAATTTTGAAAAAAGACCTCGCTATGAAGCCATATAAAGTTCAATTGGTGCAACAGCTGAAGCCACTCGACCACCCGATTCTACAGTTCGCAGAATGGGCAGAAGATAGTTTGACCGAGGACGGTCACTTTTACCGAAAAATCATCTTTTCGGACGAGGCTCTTTTCCACCTCGATGGTTACCTTAACAAGCAGAATTGTCGCTTTAGGGCACAGAAAACCCGTACGTAAACGTCGCAAACGCTACACTCAATCTTTTACGCCCTATCTTCGAAAATCGCATAATCAGCAAAAGAGGTGATGTGAATTGACCTCCCAGAAGCTGCGATTTAACTCCGTTGGAATATTTTCAGTGGAGAGCGGTTGAAGATAAATGTTACACCAACCATCTGGAAATAATTCAAAATCTAAAGTACGAGATTCAAGCTGCTGTAGCTGCCATAAGGCCAGAAACCATCGAGAAAGTACTCCAAAATTGGGTGGATCGGATAATCTACTGTAAACTCAGCCGTGGTGGTCATTTGTACGAAATTGTTTTCCACAAATAAATTTTATAAAACAACCTTTTAAATAAATGTTAGACCTTTGAAAAATATCAAGCGGTTTTTTTTATTGACTTGGTTTTTTTTTTATGGGGCGAAGTTGAAGTTGAGTAAGAAATCAATGTTGTAACGGGGAGGCCGGAGCAAATTATGTTGTGTCTTTTTAACGGCCAATAAGAAGAGGAATAACGGAACTGAGAAATATTATTGAACTGTAATTGAACCTAAATGCTGGGCGCATAAGCGTCTGCTGCTATATACGGCAAGCCGAATTAGCATATGCCCACACAGTCGCATGTGACATCGGGTTACCGCTGCTGGCCGCAGTAGCTGGGCAATGAACGTATGCGTCAGCAGAATGTTGCAACGTAAGCAAGGAGCATTGCATCATCCTCACATTTTATTAACAAAAAGTGTGTTCTTATGATACAAACGAAAAGTGCCGTAAACTTTACTTAAGTAAATATGTTTATATTGTTCTATGTTCGTTTTGTTGAATGCCTGTGGCTAAATGAGTTAAGCTTCCCGCTCTCATACACCACTACACCACACAACACACCACTCACAAAGCAACACTGGCACACTCCCCACACTTGAAGACAACACTCATCTACCAAAAATCCTCGTCCTTTTTTCGATCACGATCTACGAGCGATTCACATCAGCGGACGTTTTTTGCTATTTTCGACGCGCAGCAGCCTTTCTCGTTTTTCTTCGTTGCTTTTCGGCGCGCAACACAAATCATCTTGCCTCATCAGTTGCTCATCCAATCTAATTTCCAGTTTTTAATGTACTTGGTGCAATCTCCATAAGTATCCGACCAAGGAGCCCATCAATTTACGGGTTTTCCATATATCTACTGTCCGACCAGGGAGATTTTTCCTTTAACATTTTACTTAAAATATTGCGCACGAATTAGTAAAACTTGTGTATATATGTAAGTACCTTAACAAATTAAAAAGTATCATTTGGCTATAACAAAAAAAAAACGTTTCTATTCCGGAGTGGGTGCTAAAGTGTAAGTGATAAATTATCTATCTACGTGACTAAGTGGTAAAGTAACTATGGTCCTTCGTGCCATTCTGAATGGCACTATGGTGAAAAATTAACAAACTAGGTTAACTAAAAATATAAAAAAAGAGAAGGTGAAATATTAAAAAAAAAATGATGACAAAAAAAAAAAAAAATTAATAACTAAAAAGTGCGCTAGTGGAACCCATACAAGTGTAGTGAAACAGAAAACAGATGCAAACACAAAATGTTCGAAAATTGAAAAAGAGCACAGTGGAAAAAAATGTATGCGAGTATATATACACATAAGTGTAAATGGGAAAAAAGAAGGAAAGTGCACACACATACCACAAGTACAGAAACATACATACATATAGAAATCATATTTTTAACATATAATTAACAGTGTGGTGCCAAAAATTAGCAGTTATAACAAACAAAAGAATAAGGGCGCGCATCAAAAAGCAATGTGTTTAAATAATTACATATTAATATTATACATAAATCGGGCGCGGAATAAAAACAAAAATAACAACAATCCAGCAAGCAAGGAACCCACCGAACCATTCCAGGGACACAAACCTACCGACCCACATTTTGACTAAACCTAATCCCCAAAATCCCATGACGGATATCAAAGTGAGTCGTATCGATTCCGTTTAGTATTTCATTTCTCAATTTCTGCATATCGTCACCTAAAGTGCAAAATAACGTAACAACATTTTCGAAAATTTACAGTGGCGTGAATGAAACACGAAATAAAATGGAACAAGAGTGAAAAAAATGTTTAATATTGCTTAAAACTGGTTCATATATGAACGCAAAACCTGATAATGTTGGACATATGTTATATTATGTATGCAATTTGAAGTAATGAATCGTAATCAATAGGATACTCAATTTCGAATTTTTTGATGATACGTTATTTTGCATTTCATATTATTACTATGAAAATTTTGTAACAAATTCATTTAACTTGCATAGAATAACTCATCAAATTAGTCTCACTTTGTTTTATTGATTTTACAAAAAAATAACGGTTATCAAACAATTATAAGTACCTTTTGGTAAAAGCGGAAATACTGCAAAGAAAATAGTTTGGTATAACCGACAATACATATATAAATATAAATACAGTATATATATATATCGAAATATACAAATATTTTAATTGCCATTTACTGTTTACCTTCGTGTATCAAAACACAAAATATCCTCAACCAAAAAAAAAAAAAAAAACAAAATTCAAGTATTTTACTTGCAAAAGTGTTCAGCGATACCCCTTATACTTGATCAAATTTTAACATTTTCGCTTGAACAGAGCTGAGCGTGAAATAAAAATTATGTTCAAAACTATATGTGACCTGGTCTACGGAAAGGGGACTTAGGTGTCAAAAAATCAATTTTCACTTTTTAGTTGATTCGGATGGAAGATGAGATGCTTTTTCAAGTGATAGAATCCAAAAAGTCATAACTTGTTTGAAAGTTCCCTAAAAATGTAGAGAAAGAAGAGTAAAAATACGAAAAAATATAAATTTGTTGTAATGAACAAAAGACATTGAATTATAAGCTATAAAGACATGATTATACACTATAAAAACGTATTATGGGCCAAAAATAATAATGCTGAATAGTTTATGTATTTTTCTTTGTTGTCGTTTTCCTTGAGATCTTTTTACGTGTTGATCCTGAGGAAGATGGACCTGGTTCCTCGTCTGGTTTGAGAACATCTTAACTAGTTTTTGCCTTCCGTTTCTTCGATGGCAAATCTTTCAGCAATGGAGACACAATATCTACTTTAGATATATCCGAAACTAAGCTGCGAAGATTGTGATAGATGTACCACTGACGTTCTAAAGATAAACCGGCTGGTTGTTTAACTTTCGGCATTTCAGGATCGATAGGTTTTAACAGAAGTTTGATGGACTGCACTTCTTCACTGTCTGCGAATTTCTTTGTTTTTACACAATCTGTAGATATTATGAAATGATGGAATTGCGTTATTCCAACAAGTGACATGTACAGTGGTTTATAGCTGTCCCATTCATTCCAGACGACTTTTTCAGGCGATACAGCATTATTATAACCCCCAGGTGATGATGATTCGACACACTGCAGTAAATCTGCATACGTGTCGATGTTACTGACAGCATACTTACTTTTGAAAATACCGAAGTAACGATCAGGTGCGAACTTAGTGTGCCCTGTAAGTAGAAAATTGAATAAAATAGTTTTGTTAAAACCCCGAGCCAAACGCCATTGCAAATATGATAGCACAGTGTTATTCTTATTCTGTCCAACACAATTGTCACTGAAAAGAACGAGTGTTTCAATGTCTTTATGGTAGGATTCAAGGTGATAATGCAGGATGCTCACAACACAGTTCGGTCCTTTACCAACGTCATCTTTTTCGTCTAGCGTGTAATTGTACTGTAAAAAAAAAAAATAATAAGTAAGATCCTGTAAAGGCGAGGAATTTGAGTTCCTATGATTCAGTTTGAAATTCTAACCTGAACTTTTTGTTTTTCGTCTGTAATTCCGAAGACTCCGCACCTTGGTTGCTTTGAAGTATGCTGTACCAGGTTGTTGTGGACTGACAGGGTAGTGAACGGTTTGGGCAAAATCAAATGACAGAACGACTGCTGTAGGGTCAGTATTTCTACACCAACTTTGAGAATATTCTCGTTGATTTCGGGCTCGGTGGAGGTGATCGAGAAATTGATTAAGCTTCTGTTCGCGTTCAATATCAGTAACACCTTTGGCTTGCGCAATCGATATTGCGTTTCCTATTAAAATCGAAGCTGGAATTATGAGAAAATACTGAATTTAATCTCAACGTTTGACACAACTATAAAATGAGCAAATAATGAGCTACTTACCACGGCAGACATCGCAGAGAACATCCGCTGGTTTCATAACTGTAACGTACGGAATGTATTTGGACCATATCCGTCGAAAACTGCGATTACTCATCTTCAATTCGTCATCACTGAGTGAAGAAATGTATTTTCGATAAATTGAGGACTTCGTCTCGCTGGATGGCAGTTTCATTATCCGAAAATCCTTAAATTTTGGGAGTCTTCCGGGCAGTGGAAGAGCCATTAAATCGGCTATAGACTCGATGGATTTAACAGCTTTTTCGATGTCAGCCGGTTTAAATGACTTTGGATGTGTACTCGGTTTATTTGCCAGTCCGTGTTGGCGCACTGTTACACCCTGTGCGGCAAAATGACGTACTAAATGTTCGTAACGCTTCTTCCCACATGCATGTACAAAAAGGAAAAACGAACGACAAAAAGGTACTCTGTAGAAGGTAAATGTAATTTTATGCCTCATAACTTCTGTATCCTGTCTCTGTCCATATTTCTTCCGCCCAGCAAGCTTTGCGTATATACTTTCTAGCTTTTCGTTACTCATAATTCCAGCTTCGATGTGACTTAGTATCACTAAATCAAGTTCATTTTTCGACATCTCTAAACTATTTTTCCGCGTATGACATTTCTTATTACAACAATCTTTTGACAGAAATTTTGTTACCAGCTCAATCTTAACAAAAGTTTGTTCGGTATCATCTTCTGCCTGAGATACACATACTTCGTCTTCATCATAATCGCTCTCTTCATTGTTTTCATCATCCTTTTCATGGAAATATTGTCCGTATACGGCACTGAACTCCTCATCAACACTCATGTTTCATTTCATGCGAAATGCGTAGACGATAATCAACAGAAACACTTACACAAATGTGATAACAGAACATCCGGAAAGAGAGACGAATGAAAACAAGACAACAGCAGCTACGCGGTATTAGAGTAAACGTCACTTCTTCAGTGTTACTTTTTTAAATGTTCCACACTAGCAACTTACACGATGAACTATAATAATATTCCGACCAAAAACAACACTTACTGGACGTCCTTGAAGTCTCTGGAAAGGAGAACAATTAATGAGATAACGAGAAACTGACGAAACGAGTTGTTTATTTTAAACAGCTGTTTCCCAGAAAACTAGTTTTCGCACGTTAGCTCCCTTTTCGTAGACCAGGTCACATGTATTGCTCTAACAGACGTATGCAAACATGTGTATTCGTATGAATTCTTTTTGTGCATATTAATGAGTACATGTGCAATTGAATAAATTTGAATTAAATTACTTTTTCAAAGCAATATTCGTAGTTAATGTGAAAATAAAGCCTATTTTTTAATTATATTTTGTATTTGATATATTCATACTAATGTGTATACTTCATTACATATGTACTATATATAACAAACTATCATAATATTATTAAAAAAAATTAAATATATTACAATAGTGATAAATGTACATGATCACATGTATTTATGAGGGCTGCTATATACATATATTTCTAGCCTAATAATGAAAATAGGCGTATTTATCAACGAAAATGGTTTTTTTTTCGTCTTGGAAGACCCACATGGTCGATTGGTGCTTTGTTTCGGGCTCATACGCACAGATCCACGATTCGTCACCTGTGACGATCTTATAAACGTCTTTTGAAGCACCGCGGTCGTATTTTTTCAGCATTTCTTTACACCAATCCACACGAGCCTTTTTTTGAGCGATTGTCAAATTGTGCGGGATCCAACGAGAACAAACCTTTTTTACGGCCAGGTGTTCATGCAATATCGAATGTATGCTGGTGGGAAAAATGCATAGGCATGCCTCTATCTGAAGGTATGTTACATGACATTCTTGCATTATCAGTTCACGTACGGCATCGATGTTTTCTGGCACAACGGCTGTTTTTGGACGACTTTCACGGAATTCGTCTTTGAGCGAGCGTCGGCCACGATTGAATTCGTTGTAACAGTTTTTCACAGTGCTATAGGATGGTGCTTCATAGTTCATCGATGCACTCTTGTGGTGATAATCCACGTCGAAAGTTGTGAAAAATGATCGCACGAAAAAGTTCACGAGTTAATTCCATTTTTTGGTCGAGAATAATTTTTTAATTCCCTGTAAATAAAACAATTCGCGATTAAATGACAAAACGTTCTGAGTGATGTTATGCTAAAAAAATGTCAAACTTTCCAATGGAAACGTCAGATTGCACCTGGCAACACTTAGCGCCTAGTCCGGAAATATATATAGCAATATATGTATGTTCGCTTTCGCGAATTCAAATCATATTTGCACTTATCAATAATAACATGTGACCGATTCGCATGCAGCGCATACGTGCTAAAGCACCCCCTTGCCCACAGAAATGTGTTTCCTAACGGAACTACCTATAGGCTTTCCTTCGCAGGGCAGGTATTGTTTAAGTATATAACAGCTCCTTTATATATAAGTTCTTATTTAGTCATTCGTTTGCAGCTTCTCGGAACTGCACTATCGGCCTTGCAGCGATTTCATCTTCTCGCAGCCTTTGTATAATATATGCTATTATCCCACATACCATATTCCATTTTAGGTGGGACGTTAGCATAAAATTTACTACGTCCTTTGAATGTATGGGCTTTCCTTTTGGAAGCGAAAACATTCCACCAATACGTGATCTGCTGTTTCAATATAATTTTTCCAGTACATGCAGAGAGGAGATTCCACATGCTTGAATTTGTACAAAATGGCTTCTGAAGCAGTCGTGGCCAGATAGAAACTGCGTGAGGTAGTACTTCACCTCCCCATGATTCCGCGTAACCCATTCTCTAATATCAGGTATCAGAGAGTGGGTCCACCTTCCTTTCGTTGATTCCATTTCTCCTGCCATTTTCGGAGGCATTTTTCGTTGATTTTTTCTATTTCTTGTTTATATTGGCTGGCTGACATATTAACCTTCATGTCTCCAACTGATGAGCACCGTTCTGCGGCTATGTACATAGGGAGTCTTCCCGATATAACACGGATTGCATCATCCGACACTGTTCTGAATGCACAGCAAGTTCTCAATGACGCCAGTCTGTGAACCGAGACAACTTCTCTCATATATGAGCTATGTTTAATAGCAGATATCCAAATTGGCGCCGCGTTAAGAATGATGGAGCTACTGACACTTGTCAGCAGCTTTCGGACTAGTTGTCTGGGGCCTCGCATATTGGGCATTATTCTTGATATTGCCGACACAGACCTCGCCGCTTTGGTGTGTGTTTGGCCATTAGGTGCTGCTTAAACGATAGTCTATGATCCAGGATTACTCCAAGATATTTTTGATGTTTACTTGACTTTATTGTATGCCCATCAATACATATCGCAACTGTTTCCACCTTTTTTCGACTACCCATCAAAACAACCTCCGTTTTGAAGCAGCTAGTTGTCAGCCAGCGGTCTCGAGCCATCTTTTAATATTGCTGATGCTTTCACGGCACTTGTTCCTCGCCTCGTCCAGAGTTTTCGCTGCTACTACGACCGCAATGTCGTCCGCATAACCTACTATGTTTACCGCATCTGACATTGCGACTCTCAGAATCCCATTATACATCGCGTTCCAGAGTACAGGGCCGAGAACTGACCCTTGCGGAGCACCTCCTGTAACTTTATATGTTTCAGGCCCATATTCTGTTTCGTATACTAATACTCTGTTGTCAAAGTAGCTTTCCACAATTTGGATAAGGTAGTCCGGGACCTTTAACTCATTTTTGATATCCAGGGTAATCACAGCACAGCATTTTTTGTCACCCCAGCGCCATCTACTCCCTTCCAGTGCTTTTTTCGCTATTTTGGTAACCGCATTTATCGCATCCACTGTGCCTCGTCCTTTCCTGAAACCGAATTGTATTGGATTCAATCCAGCATCTCCTTCCGTGTATTTCTCGAGTCGCTTGAAGATAATTGTCTCAAAAACTTTTCCAGCCGTATCAAGCATACATATGACGAGGGTTCTTCTGGAGGTTTATCACCTTTGGGGAGAAGAACGAGGCGTTGATGTTTCCAACATTTGGGGAAGATCCCTTCTTTCAAGCAGTTTGTGTATGCGTTTTGGAACAATGTTGGTTTTCTTTGGATGATACGCTTAGCTACGAAATTGGGTATACCGTCCAGGCCGGGTGCTTTGCCTATCTTGATTCTTTTCACCGCATGTTGTATTCCTTCGTAGGACACTTCAGCGATTTCGTCCGCGTAAGTTTGAAGAATAGGCAACTGCATGGGTTCTCATCTTGAAAATAAACTACGGAGGATTGCGGGAGATGTAGGTGGGCTTCTGGATCCACCTATTTTCTTCATAACGATTCGGTTGGCTTTTCCACAAGGATCGTTATCTACCTCTGAGATAAGTTGGTTAAAGGCGTTTCTTTTGCTTTTGGCTATGGCCTTATGGAGTTCTTTCCTTTTTTTCCGGAAGTTTATTAAGAGTTCCGTGAAATCCTCTCTTCCTCTAGCACGTTGTTTTCTACGTCGGAACTTGAGACATTCAGGCCTCAGTTGAGAGATTTCTTCGGACCACCAGTATAGTGCGGCTTTGTTTCCTCCGTCTTTTCTTCGTGCCATCGGCTACCTCTTTTACTTGGCTAATGGCGTATTCGAGCATTTCTGTATCACAGACTTTTGTTTTACAGCGTCTTATTACGCTTTTGGGTGCGAAAATGCCAGCATTTTGCTTATTCTGTATATTGTCAAAAAGTATAGCTTGGTGGTCACTATGTGTATACATGTCCGAAACTCTCCATGAGATTTGGGTTGCAATCGACGAGCTTACCAAGGTGAGGTCAATATACCATGATGCTCTTCTTTTGATAAAAGTTGGCTTGTACTCGTTGTTAAGGAGTACAATATCAAGATTTGCAAGTGATGCAAGTAGGGCTGTGCCCCTCGCGTTTCTGATCATACTCCCCGATTCAACCGCCCATGCATTAAAGTCACCAGCAATGACTAGCGGTGTTTTTCCTCTTGCGCGTGATGTGAGCATATCCCGGAATTCAAAAAGGGATTGGCTAGGAGCGACGTAGCAAATGTAAAGATGTATTCCCTTTATCTTTGCGTACACGAAGCCTTTTTCTTTAATTGTCTGAGTATTTTCAAAAGGAATATTCGTAAAGGTCCATATCGCAGATTTCGAGTCTTTGTCCTCGACCCAGATATTGTCATTTTTTGGGCTCTTATATGGTTCACTAAGTAATAGTATGTCTGTGTTAAGGTCCGGGACGGTTTTCGTCAGCAGTGCTTGGGCTGCCGAACAATGGTTTAGATTTAACTGAAGGCACCTCATCATTGCGGTCTTGCAGCAGCCTTTTTATAAGCAGGGCAGCTAAAGCTACCAGTCGGGTGCTTATTTGTCCTTTGTGGGCATAAGAGACATAGTGGCTCCCTACTGCATCCTTTTGCGGTAGGCCCCTTTTCTCCACATCTATAGCAAGAGCTGGTGAGTCTCATGTGGCTCATATGTACATACATACATACATAACGCATACACAACACAACTGCACAACATATGTACATACTTCTATGCGTTCACATGTAGATATGTCACCCGCAAAAAACAATGGTTGGCTTTACAAAAACAACAATCGTTTGAAATAGTGTATATATACTTAAGTGTATGCGTACACATGTAAATGTGCGTATGACATTCCCACACAAATAATCCTTACCCAACATACATACTTATATGCGTTCACATGTAGATACGTCACCCGCAAAAAATTAAAAATATTGTTCTACAAAAACAACAATCGTTTCAAGTAGCATCAGCAGCGTCAAAAGCCAATAGGTATGGCACCCAAATAGTCGATGCCCAAATTTCTAGAAAAACACACAACAACAACTTTTTCATTCATGAACGCAAGAGCACTTTCAACAGGCAAACTCGCTTCATTCATAAAAGCAAACATCATCTCCCCGAGCATGCCCTTGCCTACAAACTCTTTTTGCGACGATGGCAAAAGCTAAAATCATATATTGAACAACTTTATGATGTTTCTTCACAGAAAGAAGTGAGAAAAGTGGCAACATAGCTGTCGTCGATTTATATTTCTCAATTCAAAAATATTTTTCTGTTCTCGCAAAAGTCCGCGTCGATATGTATTCACGCTCATACGTCTTCATATGTGACCTGGCTTACGGAAAGGGTGCTTAGGTGTCAAAAAATCAAGTTTCACTTTTTAGTTGATTCGGATGGATTTCACGTGATAGTATCCAAAAAGTCATAAACTAGTTTTCGCACGTTAGCTCCCTTTTCGTAGACCAGGTCACATATATATTTACACAAGTTCGTGGTAAAGCTATTAGAGCGGCAAGGGAAGCGGTGACAATCGGCGATAGTTCGCTTATATTTTCGGCACAACTCGGTTTTCTACAACAAAATGTTGTGAAGCTTTGCCGTCGCGTTGATCCGTCGACACATTGACTCTTTGACAAAACGTGAGCTTCGGCACTTGGTTGTCCGTGTCAACGTAAACTTTGCATGAAGCACTGAGTGTACATGTATACATAAAAATGTGTTATGTAGACATTAGTGTATATATTTACATACATATGTGGCATGTAGACAAATTTGCAAACATTAAGCGTATGCAGAAATTGATGTGCTGAACACAAAGAGAGCAACAAACTTCAAGCGACATCTGTCAAATATTAAAATACACACGGTCTTATGGACACAGTTATGTAGCCGTGCAGCTGTCAAAAGAACTGTGTCCTTAAGAACATGTGTACTTTAATATTTTACTGATGTCGCTTGAAGTCTGTCGCTCTCTTCGTGTTCAGCACATCAATCTTATTCAATCCTAAATGATTTTTTACTACGAATCAAAGGCAAGTTTATTCTTTTCAGATGAAATATGCTATTTTTATTGATTTTTTCTATTATTTATTGGAAACTTAAAATTTCAGAATTTTAATAAAATTAAATAAAATGTTTAAAAAATTAAATAAAGCCGAAACAAAATTGTCCATTTAAAATGAAAATTTCTCTGACGCCTTGTTGATTAAAAGTAGTCATTTAATTTCACCTACTTTTTTAAACACAATTTAATCCATCTAGATTAAGTGCAATACTTGTGTTTAAAAAAGCTAGGCTCAGTTGGCATGCTATTAAAAAGAAAAAAAAAATAATCCTGAAAATATAATAATAAATGAAAATTGAAAGTAGAAAAAAAACTGCAAATAGAAAAACCTGAAAATGATAGAATGCAAAATATTATAAAATGTAAATATTTATTTCATTAATTCATTACTAACCGGAAAGTAAGATGTCCTTATTCAAAGAATTCTGGCTTGCAACTTATGTACTTAAGTTTTTTATTTTAGCAACGCGCTTCCGATGTCGTTCCCTAATTATTTCTTGCTTTTCAAACCATTTTGAATTCTTATATAACAGAACAGTCACTAAATACTCTAATAGTTTAATTTTATGGGCGAAACATTCATTGGTTGTATCAAACCATTCAGGAAAAACATTTTCCGGTTTTTGTTTTATGGCAGACAACATCAGACTACGAACATTTAGTATACATAGTGAGCATATTTGTTAAAGAGCTTGACGTACCACATCATCTGCAGTCAACACACTTCGAAGACCCTATCTCTAGGATTGACTAGCCTTAAGTCGCCGTCATCCTTATAGTTTTTAGCTCTGATTAGGGCCTCCAAATACAGCGGTAAATCGCTTTAGGGATGTTATTGATGGGTTTGTGGATTATGGGGATGGTCAACGTGATATGATTATAGGCAGTAAGTGTTGTTTTTTTATGATAAAAGGGTTATGTTCTAATTGGAAATATGTGTTTCCATACTACATTTCCAAGACGGGACTTGCTCCGTCAGAATTGAAAGAAATTTTGAGCAAAAACATCGCATCACTAAAGTCAATAGATCTCAACATAAAGGCTTTAGTCGGCGATCAAGTGCCTTCAAATTCTTCACTTTTCAATTTGTTAAAAATTACTGAAGAAAACCGCTTTTATATACACGAAGGTTTAAAAATATATTCTTTATATGACTATTGCCACCTTTAGTCCGTAATACATTTATGAAATATGATATTTCAACTCCAAATGGAATAGCCAGCTTCAAAGTTATAAAAAAAACTTTACACTATCGATCAGAGCAATATGCACTTTAAAATATGCCCAAAACTTACAGAGGCCCACGTTTGTCCCAGCGTGTTTGAAAAAATGTCCGTGAAACGTGCACATCAAGTTCTGAGCAAGTCGGTTGCTGCTAGCATTGAAATGGTATACAGCCAAAGTCTTTTCGGCTCCGACGAATATTAATTAAAATGTGCACAGCCTACGCAGTTGTTTATTAAAAAAATGTATGATCTTTGCGATGATCTAGACTGTAAGAATGTTGTTTCAAAAATCTGCTGAAATATCCGTTATTGAAGAATGACTCCGAGAAAGTCCAACGACTCTATGATTACACAAAATATTTTAAAACAATCAAGCTTCTAGCCTCTAGTCAAGTTAAGTGTATTAGTGGGTCTTATTCCACAATAAGTGGAATGATTGAGCGAAGAGCTATTCAGGGATCAAGAGGAATTTAGGTATATATTCCATGGAAAAATTAATCAAGATGCGTTGGAGAATTTTTCTTATAGAGTCCGAGCTAGCCAGGGTATTAATACCCATCCCTCTGTCAATTAGATACAGTATGTTGTAGGTAGATTAATTTCGATGAAAATTTTACGGCAAAATTTTCAAGATAAGGGGGCTAATTGTGAGGATGATGACGACATAAATTTAGATTGGAACCTAGGCCCCGAAGATCGTCATCTAGATATACAGGGAAACGAACAGGAATCTGACCAGCTCGACCTGGAATCTTCCACTATCCCAGACGAAAATTTTGTTGAAGAGGACGACAAAGCTGACGTCCAGATCAAGCGGTATTGCACTGGCTATGGTATTACTAGAAAATTTTGTATAGAATCCATTGCGAAAAATGCAACCTTTCCATAAGATTTTCCATTTCTTTGGTTTTCATGGTTCTTACTTTTTCTGGAATACTCTTCTAGAGAAGCGCGTCTACAAATCTTCGCCGATTGTATCCAACAGAGGAATGTACACTGAGAACTCGAAGTACTCTTCCATCTAGCCATAATACTTGTATCAGGATTTTGGCTTGTATCATAATTGGCGATAGCCATCCTGCGAGGTTGAAAAGTTTTGCCACAGAGGAGAGAATTTGGCGTTTTGTAATGGTAGATAATGCGGATATGGACACAGTCATGTATAAAAACTGGTCCGATATCGCATTCCATTGGATGCCCAGAGTTTTTGTTGTACTTTCCTTTTCGAATATAAGGAAATCAGTGTCCAACAAATTTTCGTTTGGGATGTTTTTTAATATATTTGGGTGATTTACCGTAATAATTTTTAATGGGAACCCTGCGGATTTGAGGGCTTGGATTACCTGTGATAATGATTCGTATGTTTGTGGAAGACTGTGACTTCCAGACAGAATATCGTCTACATACGTTTGTGTTTTTAACACCTGGGTTGCCAGAGGAAAATCTGACTTGGTGTTTCCAGCCAATTCATGAAGTGTTCGAATGGCTTAGTACTCGTATGGGGCGCAGTTAACGCCAAACGTCACTGTTTATAGCTTGAAGTTGCGTAGTGGACTATTGGGGGATTTTCGGAAAATAATTCGCTGTAAATCTTGATCGTCTTTATGTACGACTGTTTGTCTATACATTTTTTCGACGTCCCCGTTGAATACGTATTTGAATATATGTCAGTTTAGAATAAGCAGCATTAAATCAGGTTGAAGTGTAGGTCCCGTAAATAGAATGTCATTTAGGGAATTCCCGGAGCTAGTGGTTCTTGAGGCATTGAAGACAACTCTGACTTTAGTTGTTTTTTTATCTGGCTTTACTGCTGCATGATGTGACAAGAAAAGGAGTAGTATTTAACATTGATGATTTTTTCGCATGGCTTACTTCTTTAATGTGATCTAAATGGAGGTATTCTTCCAACAAACCTCATATTCTGGTTTGAGCTTACCTTTTTTAAGTAGGTTTCTTTCCATACTTTGAAACTGCTGTACTACAGAGGTGCGAGAGTGACCTAAGGCGATTGTGTTGGGAAATTGTTGTTTTAGTTTTATTTATGTTTATTTTTTTACCGAAAATAGTCTTTTGTGCCAAAAGTGTGTTTGAAATTTTCTCAATATTTTCTAGTATTATCTGTGGTATGAGATCGCTGCCTAATAGAAGGTCTATTTGAGCGGGAGTGTTGCAGTTGGGATCTGCTAACTTAAGGTGTGAAACCTTTTCCCAATGCTTGCTATTTATATGATAGCTGGGAAGCACATTTAAGTGCAGTGACGTGGGAGCCAAGTCGCGAGTGCGACGACTGTTTGTTTGATGACAGGAGATATTTCGTCTTGCCCTCGTTCACTGCCAGACCCATTTGAGTTGCTTCCTTGTTCAGTCTGGAGAAAGCAGAACTAACGGCGCGGGTGTTGAGGCCGATGATATCAATATCATCGGCACACGCCAGCAGCTGTACACTCTTGTAAAAGATTGTACCTGCTCGATTAAGTTCTGACTATACTATATTAAATATAATAGTCCTCATGTTTCAAGTAACTATCTATTTACCACATAACTGTTATACAAAGGTTGAGCTTGATTTAACCCGATTTTACTAATTTTCGGAAAAATTTGTTCTGACCAAGCTTTTTCTATTTAGCTTTAGTGGTTTGGGAGATATGTACATATTTTAAATCTATTAGAAGGCGGGGCTATTTTTATTTTTCTTAAATTTTCCAACCACATATGTCTCTACCTTTTGAGATTCGATGTACAAAATAAACATTTTAACATCATATTGTGGATCTTAGCTATGGCAGTTTAAAAGCTTTCGTTTGTGCTATTTATCTTTTGGTGTGGGAATATTTTGATTACGGCTGTACCAATCTCCCTTAGGTGCCAAAGAACATGTGTACTATATAACGTTTCACGGACAATGGACACATCTATTTTCATTAGTTTTATGTGACACATTTTTTGTAAATGGAGCTTAATATTACCTATGAATTACGAGTATTATATAAAGAGTCCCTGTAACAATTATTATAGCCACCCTATTATTAATACAGGTAATAAATCAAGCCTGACATCAATGATAAAAGAGTCTAAGTAACATCCGCTCTTTCACTACGTCACAACACAAATAAGAATTATGTAACTCTATTTCGATATTTAGCTGTTTACTTGAGCTCTTAGTTAAGTTATCATTTTTGGATTTGTATTTTATTATTGGTTCGCATTAATTTGAGTTTAATAGTTTCGACTTCAGTTTGCGGTTGTGGTTTTAAATATTTCCAAAATGTTTATTCTTCTCAACTTTATAGTAAAATATTCATACAAAACTATTGTTTGCGATTATCGAACAAAATTTTTACATTTCTGAGTATTATGTTTAATTTTTAGACATTTAATACAAACTATACTATTCGGGAACTAAAGTCCACTGAGTATACTAAATCATTGTTCGATAGTTTTCTTTATATCAATTTTGTGATTCCAAAATATCTTATTATACTAAATATATTATTTTTAATCCGAGGCTGTGGGTATACATGAATAGTGAAGATTTAATAGATCCATAGACAAATAGTGAAAAGTTACATGAAATTGCCACCTACCCAGTATCCTGTTCTATATCGCTTTTTTATGCTTTTAAATTAATCGCTGCTGTAGCACCAACCAATTCAACGGCTTGTCATCATTGCACTTGAAAATTTAGCGGCAGCTTAACAGAAAGCCCGGAAAGTAATATTACTGATTTTCTTCCACCGCGATGTACTTCGGAGTATGCGCGCACGACTGGATTTGGTAGAGGGCGTTCCTAGCCAACGAAAGAGTTCCTGGTCATTTGTCTCTGAGCACCTGGAGAGTTAGGACAAACCTTTTTTCGTGACGCGTTTCTGTGAGTGGTCTAAGCGGAAAATGCAGCATTCGTTAGAGCAGAGGTACGCGATTAAATTCTGTGTAGATCTTGGTAAATCTGCGACAGAGACCTTTGCGATATGATCAAGCAAGCTTACTTAAATTTTATTTTAGCAAGAAGTTGTGTGTTTCGGTAGCATCAAGCTTTTTTGAAGGCCGGGAAGAGGTAGCGATTGTTCACTATGAATTTGTTCCTCGTGGACAAACCGTCAACGCCAAGTTTTGTCTGGAAGTCTTCAAGAGATTCAAACTAAGAGTCAATCGAGTACGACAAGTCATCGCAGCCGATTGCCTTGTGAACAGCTACCTAACCAAGGCCGATATTCCAACGCTTCCGCAGACTACTGCTCAGATATGGTCTCACCGCACTTTTTTGTTTCCTGTTGCCTGAATAGGCCGATGAAAGGGGATTCAAGCAGCATGCCCCTCGGCTCTCAAAGCTATTCCGAAGAATGCCTACCGTGACGCCTTCAATGCTTCGAAATCGCGCTGTATGTATATGTATACCATAGATGGAATGTGAGCACCAAAAAAATATGTACGAGGTGTGTTCAAAAAGTATCGTGAATTTTGTGTTCTTTTCAAAAATTATTTATTTATTCTTGAATATCTATTTTTTCCCCTTCAAAGTAATCCCATGAGATATTATACACTTGTGCCAACGGTTTTTCCAATTTTCGAAGCACTTCAAAAAATCATTTTTTTTATCTTCTTCAGCTCTTCCTTCGATGCCGTTTTTATCTCCTTAAGAGAAGCGTAACGTCGTCCTTTCATGGGCCTCTTCAGTTAAGGGAATAACAAAAAGTCACAGCGGGCCTGATCTGGTCGCGCACAAGCAACGATGTGTGTGAGCAGGGGCGTTATCGTGGTGCAAAAGCCAATTTTTGTTCTTCCACAAATCCGGGCGTTTCTGGCGGATTGCTTCGCGCAAATCGCGCATAACTTGCAGGTAATATTCCTTATTGATCGTTCTTCCCTGTGGCAAGAACTCATGATGCACCACGCCCCTGCAATCGAAGAAAACTGTCAGTTACCATTCGCGATACTTTTTGAACACACCTCGTACACATACTAATGCTACACGCTGATCATCTCGATATGCAACATATAATTTGCCAAGAGTTCTATATTTCCCGACTTAAGCCTCAAATAAAAGAGTGCATTTTCATGTGCAAGATCTGCACTATGCATAAACTGAAAATGAGGACACAGATTATAGCAGCATTTCCACCGGAACGCTGCAACGTT
This sequence comes from Bactrocera zonata, assembly GCA_037783105.1. Classification (NCBI taxonomy): domain Eukaryota; kingdom Metazoa; phylum Arthropoda; class Insecta; order Diptera; family Tephritidae; genus Bactrocera; species Bactrocera zonata. The sequence goes on along the minus strand of JBAWJQ010005925.1, from coordinate 1,627,201 downwards.
GCTCTGCTCTTCACTATCACAGGTGTCGATTTTGCTGTGCTTTTTCAAATAAAGACGTCCATTCTAAGGTCTCCCACACTAATGAAAGGCTACGTGGCTGTCTTTGTCTGTTTTACAACAAAAGCAGTACACGTCGAGCTATGTACTAATCTGACAAAAGAGGCTTTTATCGCGGCATTTGCTCGCTTCGTCGGACGACGTGGTGTTCCGTCAAAACTCTTGAGCGATAATGGCAAGACATTTATAGGAGCTTAAAGAGCCACTGAAAAACAATTTGTGGACTTTATCAAACAAGTTTCACCTGAGATTGTACAAAAGTACATTAACTGGCAGTTCATCCCTCCAAGCGCACCCACATGGATGGTTTATGGGAATCAGCGGTAAAAAGCTTTAAATCCCACCTTTAAAAAGTAGATGGAAACTACACATTTAACTTTGAAAAATTTACAACATTATTAATTCGTATTGAAGTTTTCTCAAAGGAGCGCCTATTCTGGCCACACCTGAGCCAGGTGTGGAATCGCTTTCCTTACTAAATAGATGGGAAAGATTTAAAATTCTCCATCATGATTTCAGCCGCCGATGGAAGGAGGAGTATATAAAGAACTCCCACAAAAGGTACCGCTGAAAAACTCCCGAATAGGCGCCAAAGCTTGGAGATTTTGTCCTAATACATGTCGATTATTTCCTTCCTACAGAGTGGCGGCTTGGTCGGATAGAGGAGTTACATCACGGCTCCGACGGTCATATCCGCGTAGTTGATCTCCGTACTCAAAACGGAACGCTGACCAGACCGCTCGTTAAACTATGCTTCTTACCGATCGCCGATAACCGCAAAACGAAAACCGATAAACCGCTCAAATAAACCGAATATAAAAAAAAATAAAATAAAATATATATATATATATATATATATATATATTAGGGTGTCCGTTATTTACCAAGTTGATTATTTTTGACGAGACGCCCCCTAAAATTTTAGTTTTCCATCTAAAAAAAATATCAGACCATAAAAAGCCCTTAATTTTCATAATAAACCTTGCCCCAAACACGATACATTTCCCATTGAAATTACATGGGATTTTGCCACTTTTTACAAATATTTTTTTTCTCTGGAACTGTCTCGTTTATAGGACTAAAAAAGTCATATTCTTATACAGAATTGAATGCTCTACAAAAAACGTCCGGACAGTTTTTCGATATACTCACCACTTTAAAAGTTATTCAAGGTTAAAGTTAACTTTTGGGTAACTTCTGGGTAATTTCTGGAATTTTCGAACTTTTACGGCAAATTGAATTTTTTTTTTGTATAATTCAATTGTTTATTCTAAAAAATATAATTTCTTTGATGTTTCGGCAAAAAAACTTTGAAACATGAGGAGTAATTAAGCACATGTTGTTAACGATTAATAATAAATTCATTTAATTTATATGAGTTATATGAGTTACACTGTGCAATTTGGCATCACCATTATCCAGGTACACTACAAACGAGGCTCTGTCGACCAAGAAAAGGCGGTATAACCTTAGCATCTGCGAGGAGGAAATTCCTACGCCATTGCTTGCCTAGAGGCGAAACCGGCAGCCCCGGAACTAGGCTCGGATGCAGAAGGCTAATCACCTACTCATCTTAAACCCTCTGATTACTGAAACCGATTCATGTTCCACCTAGGAACTACGGGAAAATATATATATATATTATCCAGGTACACGCTGCCCTATCTGGCATCACCATGATCAGGTGACTCATTTTCGTTTCGGCATTTCTACCGTTGTTTGGGTCAGACCATTGTGCAGTATACAAAAACAACTAGAAGCACGATTATCAGGTGATGCGTTTTAGCTTGGTACATCATACGATTATACTGTTCTTTGGTCAGACCATTGTCCCGTATGCAATAACAACATTATTATTTTCGCCAGCTCGCTTGCATATTATTTTTCTATATAAGATTGAGTTAAACATAGAATTGTGCTTAGTTGTCCTTCAAATGAATTGGATGGTACCTGGAGAGTACTCCATAAATAAAAACTTAAAACCTCCATTCACATTAACCATCGAAATAAAGTAAAAATTTGAGCAGTGTATTAACCATTATCAATTTACAATTATTTTTAAAAATGAGTGACAATCAATCGATGAATCTGAGGAGTAATCTATTTATGATTGAAAAAAGAATGAGTTCTCTCAATAAAAAAAAATTACCAACGAATAAACAGGTTTTGCAACTCTTATATCATCACTCAAGAAATCTCAAAAAATCAATCGATGACAGCGTTGTAAGTGTTATAAGTGAAGTTAGAGAGATTTGGAATATAGCGGAGATTCCAACGCAAATTATTTCACGTTGTAAATTAAAATTGAAAACTCTCCATAAAGAGTACAGGAATGCTCAAAAACACGCCCACCGACCTAAAGAAACCAAAGAGAAAAATTTTTCCAGTACACTCAACCAATTATTTGATATAGCTCATGGTAACGTTTTTGAATTAATTGGTGAGGAAAAGAAACAATTTTTGATTGATCAACGATCTCAACGGATTTTTCATCTCACAGCCGCAAAAGTTAATGAAACAACAAATGAAACTGGTAATTTGAATCACAATTAAATAATTAGTTTCATTAATTGACTATTTTAAAATTATTTATTCTAATGTATTAATTTTTGATTAAATATATTATTGTAGCTGAGGTTCTTTTATCACCTGAAAATAACAATCAAGTTGGTGATGAAAACAAAGTTGTAACTCAAGCTGACACTTTTACGACAGATCCTATTTCAAAAAGTGGAAATGATCAGACATCTGGTAAGCTAAAAATTTTATTTCATTCTCTTTAAATCACCATTTTGATTTTTGTTAAAATATAACATTCTGAAGTGTTAACAAAATATAAAGCCATTGTAAGGTATTCAGAAAATGTAAAACCATGACACTAAAATCGTTTTACTTCTGCTTAGATATCGATGCACTGTGCTCGTCAGGAACTCCGGATTTCATGAAATCCAGTGGAGAAACTGTGAGCAACTCACAGTCAACATTAGTGTCAGAGTTTGAGGGAACTGGAAGATATTACAAGCCAAAAAATATCCGAGGAACTACCAGGCTGAAAATATTAAAATTTTGTTTGGTGAAAGTGTAGTTGATAGTGGAGTGATTCATTGGGATGGAAAATTGATTCCTGATAGTATGACTTCAGAGCGCATTGAACGACTTCCTATTATAATTAGTTTTAATGGGCAGGAAAAATTGCTCGGAGTGCCTGCATTGTCAGATAGACATGGTTTTACACAAGCTGAGGAAATATTTAACACGATTTGCGAGTGGGGATTGAACAAGGCTGTCAAAGCACTCTGCTGTGATACCACGAATTCGAAATTCGGCTTCAGAAAAGGAGCTGCTGTGATTCTTGAAAGTAAAATGGAGACTGACTTATTATACCTTCCTTGTAGGCATCATATCTATGAATTGGTGTTATCTAGTGTTTACTCCACAAAAATGCCAGGTACAACCGGACCTAATGTAGCACTGTTTAAGAATTTTCAAAGCCAGTGGAATTCTATTGACAAAACAGATTATAAACCTCTACAAAAAAACGGATTAAAAAAATGTTAAAAGATAAAATACCGGAAACAAGTTCGAAAATCGATGAATTGCTTAAAACTAGTTCACCTCGTGATGACTACAAAGAACTACTAGAATTAAGCAAAATATTTTTAGGCACTATGGAAGTTGAGAAAACGAAATTTTACAAACCGAGGGCTTTTCATCATGCTCGATGGATGGCGAAAGCCATTTACAGTTTAAAAATATACATCTTTCGGAACAGTATTAAATTAAGCGCTGAAGATGAAAAAAGTTTGTACGAGATTTCATTATTTATTGTTTTTATTTACGTACCTTATTGGTACTCTGCGCCTTTAGCTGCAGCTGCACCAAATCAAGATATTAAATTTATAAAATCTGTTTACAATTATAGAATGATAGATAAAGATTTGTCTAATGCCATTCTTCAAAAATTTCGAAACCATTTATGGTACTTGAGTCCTGAAGCAGCGGCCTTATCATTTTTCGATAAAAATATATCTCTCAGCGTCAAGAAAAAAATGGTTAAAGCTTTAAAAGTCAGTAAAGGCGAACAGTTCGAGATTCCTAAACGTTTCATCTTTAATGTGGAAGATTTTAAATGGTTCACAAATAAAACTATTGCTTATTTTAAAAATTCAAATTCTTTAAAATTTTTCGAAAGATTTAATATTGATACTAGATTTTTGCAATTAAGTTGTACTGAGTGGTTAGAGGATCCAGAATATGTGAGAGGCTTGGAAATTGTAAAAAAATTGCGAGTTGTTAATGATTCAGCAGAGAGGGCTGTAAAATTAGCCGAAGAATATGTTAATATTTTAGCAAGAAGTGAAGAAGAAAAACAATATGTAATTCAAGTTGTATACGAGTATAAAAAAAAGTATTCAAATGTAACTAAGGAATGTTTAATAAAGGAAATCTGAGTACTCAAATGGTTTAAATTTGATTTGATTTGCAAATTTTTCTTATTTTTTATCTTAAAACTATAAGCATAATATATTTTTTAGAATAAACAATTGAATTTTAGAAAAAAAAATTCAATTTGCCGTAAAAGTTCGAAAATTCCAGAAATTACCCAGAAGTTACCCAAAAGTTAACTTTAACCTTGAATAACTTTTAAAGTGGTGAGTATATCGAAAAACTGTCCGGACGTTTTTTGTAGAGCATTCAATTCTGTATAAGAATATGACTTTTTTAGTCCTATAAACGAGACAGTTCCAGAGAAAAAAAAATATTTGTAAAAAGTGGCAAAATCCCATGTAATTTCAATGGGAAATGTATCGTGTTTGGGGCAAGGTTTATTATGAAAATTAAGGGCTTTTTATGGTCTGATATTTTTTTTTAGATGGAAAACTAAAATTTTAGGGGGCGTCTCGTCAAAAATAATCAACTTGGTAAATAACCACCCTAATATATATATACATTTAAAATAACAAATAGTCTACCAAGACTCAAGCCAACAATAAAAAGTAGCATTTTTTTGTGCAAGATCTGCACTATGCATAAGCGAAAGATGCGAACGCAGCATATGGCAGCACTTCCCCCGGAACGCTGCAACTTTGCTCTGCCCTTCACTATCACAGGTTTCGATTTTGCTGATCCTTTTCAAATAAAGGCATCCATTCTAAGGTCTCCCACACTAATGAAAGGCTACGTAGCTGTCTTGGTCTCACAAAAGCAGTTCACCTCGAGCTATGTACTAATCTGACAAGAGAGGCTTTTCTCGCGGCATTTGCTCGCTTCGTCGGACGACGTGGTTTTCCGTCAAAACTCATTAGCGACAATTTCAAGACATTTATAGGTGCTCAAAGAGCCATTGTAATATAGTTTGTAGGCTTTATCAAACCAGTTTCACCAGAGATTGTACAAAAGTACGCTCCCCAAGGCATTAACTGGCAGCTCATCCCTCCAAGCGCTCCTCATATTGGTGGTTTGTGGGAATCAGAGTTAAAAAGCTTTAAATCCTACTTTAAAAAAGTAGCTGGAAACTACAAATTTAATTTTGAAGAATTTACAGCAGGGCACTTTCTCAAACGAGTACCCATTCTGGCCATACCTGAGCCATGCGTGGAGTCGCTTTCCTTACTAAATAGATAGGAAAGAATTAAAATTCTCCATTATGATTTCAGCCGCCGATGGAAGGAGGAGTATATATAGGACCTTCATAAAAGATACCGTCTTGTTCAAAACGGAACGTTGACCAGACCGCTCGTTAAACTGTGCTTTCTACCAACCGCAGATGATAGCGAAAATGCGCGTAATGAACAATCCGTACAATAATACCGACACGCAGAAAAACATCCGTTCATAACTAAAACCGAAATCAATCACGCATATGATAAATCATAAAGATACCATAAAATAATGAGTAGATTAGTAAACTCTGACAAACCAAATAAAGTTGGTTACAAATCGCACAATTTCATAATGCAAGGTCTGTCGCAAAAGAAAGAGGGCTGTTAAAAAAACATCAAAAAATAAATACTTTTCAAAGGTTATATTTTTTATTTAAAGTAGTTTCCTTGTGCTTGAATACAGCGTTTCGCCCGGTCAATTAGCATTTCAAATGAGTGTTTAAGGTCATTTTTCGGAATGCTCTTGGGAATATCGGTCGTCGCCTTGTGGATAGCTGAAATGTCCTGAAACCAGTGTCCTTTCATTGGCAAATGACGTTTTCCAAATAGGTAAAAATCACAGGGTGCCAGATCAGGTGAGTGTTTAATGGTTAGTATGGAGTTTATTGTCAAAAAATCAGTGACAAGCGTCGACCGTTGACACGGCGCATTATCGTGCAACAGGCGCCAGGACCCTGCCTCACGGTATTGTGGTCTAGCACGACGATTGCGTGACAAAAGGCGAGGTAAAACGTAGCACTAATCGTTTGACCAGGTGGGACGAACTCTCGGTGTACAATACCCTCGGAATCGTAAAAACAAATCAGCATTGTCTTTATTTTTGACTTCTGAAGACGATTTTTTTTCGTCACAGAGGTCTTCACGACCTTCTTGGAATCGCTTAAACTACTCATGCAAATTACTACGGGATAGGCACTGACCACCATAAACTTTTTTCGTCATTTGAAATGTTTCAGTAAACGTTTTCCCAAATTTAAAACAAAACTTAATAGTTGCTCTTTGTTCAAAATGCATTTTACGACCGAGGACCAAAAGCTGCTGTCACTTTTTGATCGATAACATCGATTGTAGTTGTCCAATTGTCTTAAAATTTTTGAGAAATATCAACAAGAGATCAAACTTTTAACTTCTTATACCCACCAATAGGTGGCGCCACCAGAAACAGTTGTATTAAAAAAGTTCTCTTTCTTTTGCGACAGACCTTGTCTATACAAGTGAGTTACAACTAAACTCCACTTTTTCTCCATACAGGCAAATATGGATTCAGAAAATATTTCAACTCCAGGCGCATAGGCATTGCCACAATTGTCTTGCAGCCACGCACGCGACTCAGGACTGTGACTCTGGAGCTTTGTGCCAAATGTGTGGTAGGTAGCATCACACGCTGCTCCACCACACCCCAAGACGTGAGGTCGGTCGGCCACCTGCCACTCGCAGACCGCAGCAAACCAACCGTGTGGCACGACGACAAAGACCGGCACCACCTCCTGAGTCCCGTCTATGGCGTCAGCGAAACGCACCACCCACCAGGCGTCATCGTCAAAGGCCACACTACCGGCGCACGTCCGGACTTAGCAATGTTGTGGCAACGTTGCAACAACTCCAGCGATTGCTAGGCTGAACATTCGCCTAGGGGGGCTAGGATGACTAAATGAGTTAAGCTTCCCACCCTCATACACCACTACACCACACAACACACCACTTACAAAGCAACACTGGCACACTCCCCACACTTGGAGACAAAACTCATCGAAAGCAGCAGTCTACACCCACGTACACACCAATACACGCCGTACATCAACCCACCAAAACTCTCCACAGCCCAACGAGCAGAAACCCTCGTCCTGGAAGAGAACGGCTTTTTTCGATCACAATCTGCGAGCGATTCACATCAGCGGACGTTTTTTGCTATTTTCGGCGCGCAGCAGCTTTTCTCGTTTTTCTTCGATGCTTTTCGGCGCGCAACCCAAATCATCTTGCCTCATCAGTTGCTCACCCAATCTAATTTCGAGTTTTTTATATACTTGGTGCAATCTATATTAGTATCCGACCAAGGAGCCCATCAATTTACGGGTTTTTCATATATCTACTGTCATCCCACTGGTATCCGACCAGGGAGATTTTTCCTTTAACATGTTACTTAAAATATTGTGAACTAATTAGTAAAACTTGTGTATATAAGTACCTTAACAAATTAAAAAGCAATCATTTGGCTATAACAAAAAAAAAAAAAACGTTTCTATCCCGGAGTGGGTGCTAAGGTGTAAGTGATAAATTATCTATCTACGTGAGTAAGTGGTAAAGTAACTAGCCTGTGCATTGTATATATGTAAAGGCATACGTGTCTTATAGAAAGGTAAGATCGTTCCATATAAATGCATATATGCATGTACAATATATTTGTACATACTCTGCCAGCCACGTCTAACCACTTTTCACAAAAATTTCAATAAAATTGTTTCTCTATTTACTAACACCAGCAACGAAAAAAAGTTATTTCATTTCTTGATTTTATTGAATGAGTGCGAATGAGAAAAGGGCAATAAAAAAAACGGTTGAAGGACGAAAGTCAGTCGCGTAAAACAAAAAAGTAAATAAGTTGGATGATTTTTATGTGATTTTTTTAACAATATTGATTTGTTTTTTCTATCATTGGAAATCATAGCACAGTATTGGAAATATGAGGAGTTTCAACAATTATATCAGGAGCAGTAAATATAAAATGTTGGGTACGTTTTATATGGGTTATTATCTAATGTGCTGTTGTTTCATATTTTTAATCAGCCTGCGAATACAATGAATTTGTTGAATACAAAAAAAAAAAAAAGCATAAATCTACTTAAATAATTTATTACACATGAACGAAATTTATATATACATATGTACACTATAGTTTTCTTATTATTATTACTATTATAATTATAATAAATTCTGTATACACTTTATTTTTAAAAAAGGCAATAAAAATATTTAAATTTAAAATGCATCAGCTGTCAGTTAGGGATATTACAGCAGGTTAGCCATATATTTATACTCTTGCAACCAATTGCTACGGAGTATTATAATTTTGCTATAACTTGAGTAAAAAGTGAGATATATATCTTGACGTAACTTGGTATGCGGATTCCTTAGTACAAAAAAAAGTTCGAGTTCGTAGATCGTAATCGGACCACTGCCACCCCCTCAAATCACCATTAACCGAAAACACATAAAGTGTCATAACTAGGCACTAAATCGAAATATAAAACTGTAGTTTGGAAAATTTGTTTGAAAAAGTGGGCGGGGTCCGCCCTCTAAAAAGTTCAATGTTCATATCTCCTAAGCCACTTAAGTTACTACAACCAAATTTGCTAGGTACAAACCTTATAAGAATTTCTACCGACAGTGTGCAAATGGATGAAATCGGAGGATAACTCCGCTCAATCCCCATATAACGGTACTGTTAAAAACTACTAAAAGCGCGATAAATCAATAAAAAATTCGACAGATCCATTAAATTTTACCACCGAGATGGCATAAAAGAGCTTTATGAGAACCGGTGTGAGAATTGGACGATAGCCTTGGCAACGCCCACTTTTTGGTGAAACCCCATATCTCGGGACCCGCCCAACCGATTTCAACAAATTTTGGTAGTTGGCATTATTTTCATATTCCTATATCTTGAAAATGAGCGAAATCGGACAACAACCACGCCTGCTTCCTATATAGCACAATTTTAAATTCCACTGGATTCTTTCAGTTTCCAGTGCAAAAATCAAGAAACAATTAATATAACGGGATTAAACCTTGCACGAAGGGCCTAGGTACCGATTAAGTGGAGCCCAGTACTTATAGTTAACTTTTGTTCGAACATATCGGTCAATGTGTGTAAAGAAAACACTCTTAGAAATGCTCCTGTACTGTTCACGTTGGACTATGATCTTCTTTATTAAAATTTCTTTCCTCAATACATTTCTTAATTCAAATCTCTTAACTATGTACACATGTATGCATACGTGTTTATGCTTAGTGTACATATATATGTGTAAATAAGTATTATATTTTTATTGTATACTTCAGATACCAACTCATAATTTTTAAATCACTGTGTTACTTAATGCATCTAACGCACTTATATACATACGTACACACCATTAGATACTCTGTTTTCAGTTGCTGTTTGTGTGCATTAGTATTTGGAGTATGTACGTTTGGATATTTATATTAGTTTCATGTATACGTATTTTGTGCTTATCATTGCACTTGACATTTAGTTTATGAGTTTTTTTCAATAAGCAATGATTTTCACATTTTTATGAGCAAATTTCGTATTACAATTCAATTTTGTTGCTTACCATTGCACTTGACATTTAGTGCACTGTATTTTCTTTTTATTTCATTTATTGTTTACATGTGTGTCACAAATATAATTTTCTATATATAATTCTATCTTAAGAAATAAAAGTGTCATGTTCATATATTTATAAACATTCTGCCAGGGGCTAAAGTTGTGTTTCAACTTTACTTGTATATTATGTTTCAAATGGAACAGTCATAGTTCTTGTTACACATAATTTAATTTAATATTTTCTTTTTTAAGGAGTTTTATTTCCTGTTTCAGATGTACAATAGCTTGGGTATTGTTTATTGATGTTGCATCAAAGGGCTTTATTTGTTGTGCTGGGATATATCTTCAATATCTTTAACCCAAGAAGAAGATAGCAATTCTTTATTAATTTCTGGGATTTGTTAATGATTCTTCGAATTAGTAGAACATTTATCTAGATGTACCTGATTTATAAGTGAATATTGATTCAAATCAAACTTGTATGTTAAATATTCTGCTTTTATTTCTGAAATAATTATATTACCTTTATATTTTATTGGAAGTGGAACAAATTTGTGTACGTTTGATGGTTCATACGATTTTAATGTGATTTCTCTTTTTCAAAATTATTGTTAACTTTATTTCTTGCCTTTTTTAATATATTTATGGTAGAATGAACTATTGTTGTCTGCTTTTTAAATAATTTTGCTATATCTTTTTGGTTGTCGAAAATATTTCTAATACTTGATTCCATATTTTCTCCGTCATCAGCATACATAATTCCAAATAATATATGGTAAATTGAACCTTCGAATTCGAATTGTGCTCGTCTTTTTCTATTTTGTTCTTTCATTAACAATTCATTATTTGCTTAAGATTATTATATCTGTCCTGTAAAGTTGCAGACCACCATTGTACAGGCATCTTCGTAACAGGTTAATATTTTGCATTGACTTTCAAGTCTATTAATAAATTCTTGTACTTTATGCATCCGATCATAGTAAGTACTTAATTCGTGTATACTATTAAGTTCCATTTTGAATTTATTATGTCTATTCTACTAATCGGTTCCAAATGTATTGCTGTGGTATTTTTTAGCGTAGTCACTGAAGCTCCTGGCTTAGCTGTATCATTAATGTATAATGATCTAGCTTGAGTTGCTGACATGAGCAACGTTAAAAATCATATCATCAATCTGCTTGTTCTACTCAATTGTTCTGAGTTGGCAATTATTCTTGAAGTAAGTAAACTTGTAACCATACGGCTCCTCTGTTCTACTGTTGTGTGTTGCTTCAGTGAGCACAATAAACCGTAAACCGTACGCCATTTTTTAATTTTAGAGTTACAACTCTTATTTTCCATCACTTCCCGGATGAGTTTTAATAATTTTACCTAATGACTATTTGGCTGGATGAGTTTCTTCATCTTTAATAATTACTATTTGTATATATGCTGACTTTTACATCTTCTAGCAAAAAATCTTTTCAAAGCAGCTAAGAACGCATCGGTTATTAAATCACTTACTGCTTCTAAATGAATAGCTTTTGTTGCCATACAAAGTAATACAACTATGTATCCTTTAAATGTTTTTTGTCCTTATTCTTTTAAACATTCTATATGAATCGGTCCGACATAGTCTATACCAATGTGTGTAAATGGAATTGACATACATAGATACTCGAAATTCTAAAAGATTTCCCATAATTTGTTTTGCTACTTCTTTGCGATAACGTATGCATTGACTACAAGTTCGAATTGTCTTTTAATGGAATTATTTAATCAAATAATCCAGTAATTCTTTCTAATCTTTGTTTCCATTAACTTGTTTCCTCCATGCAAGGTTATTGTATGTACATTTTCAATTTTTAATGATGACAAATGTGACTTATTTAATATTTTGGGTGCTTTTGATTATATTTCAGATGTGCATTACTCAACCTACCTCCTACATGCAGGATTACATTACTATCCAAAATTGGAATTATGCATGTAATGCTACTTTTATAACTAATTTCTTTTTTGAATTCTAAACTCATAATTTCCTCTCTAAATTGTAATTTTTGCTGATATCTTATTAACATTTCTTCAGCTTCTTTCATATCTGATTTAACTAAGTATTCGGGGCATTTTTGTCCTCTTATTCTTTTTATAATTCGCAAGATATAAGCTACTACTCTTATTAATTTGCTTAAACTAGAATATTTTAGTATTACCTTACCCAGGAAATGTAATTCCTTTGATGTTGTCACATAAGTTGCGTCGATTTGAAAAATCTTCTGGGTTGACCATTGATGTTCCTGTTCTCGTAACCATTCGGGACCCTTCCTCTATAGATCGTTATCTATCAGCTCATTTGCAAGTACTCCTCTGGATGCTACATCAACCGGATTGTCTTTTGTTCCAACGTGTTCTGATAAATCTGTTTTTACTTCGGCAATTATTTATTCATGCTAAAGTTATAGATGAATCGCTCCAATTTAGCCAGTAGGCGAGATGTTCTAGTTTTGGCAAAGGCTAATTGAGACTTAGTCGCCTGCCCCAAACCATATATACACCCATCGTTAACACGCTACACTCACCACACTCACCTCGGCATCACCAGAATTCACATCAACACCACCCACTCGCGAGAGTCCAGTATCCACACACGCAAACACACACCACATTAGGTACCACCATGTCCACACTCCAGTTCTGATTCGTCTGCTTTTGAATCCGCACGTCGCATTTTTCACCACCGCTACGCACCGTTAGTGATCTCCATATACATATATATAGTACAATTTTCTCCATCCATAATTAACAAACATATAGTATATTTATATTGTGAAATTCATTCATTAGTGTCCGGAAGACATTACCTAGAACAATTATAAAGCGAATTTATATTGTGAAATACATAACTAATTGTGAAGTTAAAACCGGATATTTTTATTTTAAAATAAATAAAGTTTGGCAAAGTGGTAAGTGCAGCGCGTAGCGATTAAACAAATTGGAATCGCTTTAGTTTTACAGCAATAGCTGTTATAACTGATCCTACTTTAACATATACAACTGTTGCATAAGCTTTCTCTGAAGCATCTGCGAATCCATGTAGTTCAAATTTAAAGTAGTTTTTTGTTTCTAATTATCTTCAAATTTTTATTCTTTTCATCTCTGGTATATGCTGCATAAACTCCTGCCATTCTTTTGTTAAATTCTCGTCAAAAAGCTCGCCCCAGTTGAGTTGCTTCAACCAACGTTTCTGTATAAACAACTTTGCTGTAACTGTTATTTGGTGAAAACCATCCCATTGAGTCGAAAACTCGCGCTAAATCAGATAAAGCTTGTCTTTTTGTAAGTAGCTTTTGTGTTGAAAGACTCGTATTAAATCCAAACATGTCTTTGGTAGGATTTCATTGAACACTCAATGTTTTTATTGTTTCGTCTTCTGCTATTTTTATTACTTCATTTGCGCCATTTATTGGAATTGTAGCTATGATCTCACTGTTGTTTGACATCCACTTCCTATTTGTTTCGATATTTCATACTGAATGGCCTTACATTCATTTATTGAATCTGCTCCTGCTATTAAATCGTCCATGTAGAAGTCGTTTTTAATGATGTTTGAAAGCAAATAGTTGTGAGCCTCGCAGAATTGCCAGAAGTTGCCTGGAAAGGAGCTGATGCTGTCCCATACGTAACTGTTTGTATTTTGTATTCTTCTATCGGCTCTCCTTTTGTTTCTCTTCACAATATACGATCATAATCTTGATCACTCTCTGTTATTTTAATTTGTCGAAACATGTTTTTAATATCACTTGTTAATACATATTGCCAAAGCCTTCATTTTATTATAATGCCAAATATATATTTTTGAAGTCTACGTCCTCTTCATAGCATGTCATTTAAACTACTTCCATTTGTAGTTTTTGCAGACGCATGGAAAACTACTCGTAGTTCAGTTGTTACACTGCCTTCACGAATCACTGCTTGATGTGGCAAATAGTATTTTTCGCATCTATTTTCACTTACTGTTTTCATGTGACTAAACGTAACGTAACGAATCTTTTTTCAAGATTAAGAAACTTCGTCATAGCTTGTTTGCGAGAGTCGCCTAATTCTTTTTCTTTTTTTTCAAAAATTTTGAGGTATTCATCATCATCTGCTGGAGTTGTAGTGTCTGCTATTTCCCAAAACTTCTCCAATATTGTAGTAACTGCTGCTAAAATTTGGTTACTTTTTCTCGGTTGTTGTAAAACTCCCGACAATATCCCGCCCAATTTCGTAACTTGAAATAGTATTCGATCCTTATATCACTTCCAATGACGACATCGTTTCGAACTGATTTATTGAAATTGGGATCAGCTAAAGTATAGTTTTTCCGTTGTTCTGCATCCCATTTAAACAATTTGTCTGGTTGAGCACTCACTAATTTCGACAATTGTATGCTTCGTTGCTTAGAAATCTCGGTTTGATTTGAATGCTGATTTGAAATTTGGACACCCCCACTGTGGTATTTTCCAAATCTTGTAGTTCAGTTACTTCTCTGCTTTTAGGTAAATGAAGTATTTGAGCTGTTTCTTAGGAAAGAGTAGTCTTTTGAGATCCTTGGTCGATTAAAGCACGCAGTGTAATGTACTCTCCATCTGCTTTCTTCACTCTTATTTGTACTGTTGCTAGGGGTATCGCTGTTTCCGAGTGTTTCGTCATCATTGTGGAGGATTTTTTTGTTATGTTTTTTCATTTCCTTCTTTTGGAATTCATTGTAATGCAATAAATTATGATGATTTCTTTCACACTTATTTCACTTTTTCTTATTATTACAATCGCCCTCATATACAGTACTTGTCCAATAGTTTACGAACGCCAAATATTTATGTGTTTTTATTAATGATTAAAGTTAGAGCTCTGCATATTTTTTTCTTCGTTCGTAATTTATTGGACAAGTACTGCACATCATCAAGGCAAATGTAGCATAGCTTGTTGCTTGTTGTGAATTACCTTCGATTCATCGTAGTCAATGCCTCGAACTTTTTGCAATTTTAAACAATTTGATGCCTAGGAACCTTGCAGTATACAAAATTTTTTTGTGCAGCTGTATAAAATGTAGGTGTTCGCTGTGACTGCTCTTGATTGTTCCATTTAGCTGTTTTTCTGTCTCGTATTGCTTCTAGTGCTTGATATTGCTACTCCAGGAAACAGAAAACATCATCTATGTTTTGTATTTCCCAACTTTTATTTACGTTCTGCTCATAGAAACGTAGACTTTCTTTATCTAGTTTTCGAACCACTATCCGAGCTATGATGTCTTGCTCGTCGTTTAAATCTAAATTGAGTTCTTTTAAATCGGAAATACATTCCTTGGTGGTAACCAGCATCTGCTTCATGCTTGCTGCACCTTCTCCATTTGCTGTTCTGTCGGTCTATAGTATGCCCACTTGTGCTGTAAATTGTAATCTTCTATTCTCGTATCTATCCTGACGAAGCCAAGCAGCTTCGTAGTTTGTATCTGTTACTGGTAGATGCTGAATTAATCTACCAGCTTCTCCGCATAATGATGTCTTCAATCGGAGAATCTTTTCCACTTCAGTAAAGTGCTTCGAATTATGCACCAAACTTTTAAAAAGATCGGAATGGCGACCATTGTTTCATTTCAACATAAAATATAGGAGTTTTAATTTCCTGCAGTTTTATATTAGAACACATTGTTTGTGTTGTATTATTCCTTTTTAATATGTCTGTTAGTTTTTCGGGTAATTGTATATTTTTCCCGAAATTCCTCTATTTGTTCATCAATAGATTCTTCAGTTATTTCTTTTAGTTGGATATTTGCATTTGAAGCTTGGTCTTGAATTCTCTCATTTGTTTGAGAGAATCCAGTCGTTTTACTCAATTTCGTCAAATGTATTTTTGAGCTTTTCTGCACGCCGTTAATATCTTTCAATTGGTTCGAACTGATAAGCTTGTTGCAAAGATCCATTCAGCCACTTGCCGCTTACTGCTGAAGAACCTTCGGCAACATTTTAAATTTTGAATGGAATTTTCAATTATTTGTATTACATGCTCGTAGTAATTTTTCGCAATGTAATCTTCTGCTTCTTGAGTTTTCTTAGCCACAATGTTGTTATGTTTTGCTGTAAACTCTTTCATAATAGTCTGAATATGGTCAATATATTCCAGACTTGAAGCTTTTCTAATTTAACCGCTTAGAATTTTTTGCTCCTCCAACGCAGCCAGATAGCCCAACTCCTTCTGTCTTTTTAGCAGATTCTTCATGGTTGCTTCTTTTGGTTGCGCTGATTTTGATGATTCTTCTGTACTGTGAGAGTTCACCTTTTACTCTGATCTTCTTTATTAAAATTTCTTTCCTCAATACAGTCCTTAATTTTAATCTCTAAACTATGTACATATGTATGTATATGTGTTTATGCTTAGTGTACATATACCCTGCCAACCTCGGCTACCCACTTTTGTCAAATATTTCAATACAACTACACATTTTTTATATATGCACTAACACCAACGCATATTTTCGGGTTATTTTTTTGCGATGAAAAAAAGTTTCTATCATTTCTTGATTTATTTGAATGAGTGCGAAGAAGAAAACATAATTGTCAATAGTGACAAAAGAAATCCGAAAAAGGGTTATAAAAAACGATTGAAAGACGCATGTCATTCGTGATCGTACCATCGTAAAGGAGGTTCGTAAAACAAGAAGGTAAGTAAGTGAACTTTATGTTTATGTTATGATTTTTTTTAAATAGCTGTAAATATCAATTGTTAAGTATGTGTTGTTTGAAATTGAACTGCGCAGTCCAATATAATACGCAAAAATAGATATGTACATATGTATGTATTTTAGGCATTTAAGGCGGCCTGCATAATCCATTATATTATGTGAAAACAAATGTTTGTTTTATATATTAAATAATCAGATAATATTATTCTTTTCTTTCAGATGTTATTATTATTCTTATTTGATTATTCTCTCTTTCAGATTTTATCACTATTTTTATTTAACTAATCTTTGCTTTCAGAGTAAATACCATTTGTATTTAATATGTTTTATTTTTTTTCAGATAATATTAATGTTTTCTTCCAGATATTATTATCATTTTATACAATTAATCTTTCTTTTTCGCTTAGACATTACAAATTCAATGTAATTATAATTTATTTTCAGGTATTAATATCCTTTATTTTGTTTCAATCTTTTTTCAGAAATTTGTCTTTTATTTTCAGGTATCAATAATTTTTCTCTTTAATAAATCTTTTTTCAGATATTAATTATTTTTTTAAATTATATATATTTTTATGTATATAAATTATAATAAATTTTATAAAAATTTGTAAAAAATAAAATAAAATAAAAGTTTTAAAAATGAAAAAGTTTTGTTTGAAATTTTAAAAAATTTTAAAAGTAGGAATCAATAAATGCAACCCTGCATCAGCTGTTTAAAAAGAGAAAATGCAACCCTGCATCATACGTCGATTGGGGATATAAGAGCAGGAAAGATATACTTTTTTATATGACACTGCTGAATGAGCGCAACAGAGATGTGGTCACTGCTAAACAAAGAATTTAGTACTTGCCATATGCATTGGGGCGCTATATTAGTCGAGCAAAACGTGACATCAATATTGGAGAAGGTGTTGTGGGTGGAAAAATGTGTGGCGGATCCATCGTTAAGACAGATAATATTGGATGCAAGTAGCGCATCTTCAACTTGTACGCCTCTTGAATTTGTGTGCGTAGATCCCCATATTGTACTCCAGGCGTTTATATCTCCTCCTAAAATTAGTGGTTTATCTAATTGGTTTATCAATTGTAGAATATCAGAAGAAGCAAAATCTTGTGTGGGTGGAATGTAGATGCAAGCTGCTGCTAGTTTTGTTGGTGCATTAATTTCAGTAGCAACTACTGAGAGATTAGACCGAACAGGTAGTACTTTGTGGGGTATGCTTCTTCTTATTAAAATAGCAGCGCCTTGTTTTTTTGTTGTTACGTGCGGGAGATTGTTAAAATAGCCTACGTAGGATTTTGGCGTGTGAGCAGGTTGATTATGTGGAATATGAGTTTCATTAAGGAAGATCATGGATGGAGTGTAAGAATTGATGAGAGTTTCTAGTTCGTGATAATTGTTGGCATAACCGTTCATATTCCATTGTATGATCGACAGCATACCGAAAAAAGTAAAGAAAGAAAAGGGAGAAATGTAAATAGCTAGTGAGTCGAGAGAGAAAATTGAGTCTTGGCAACTATGAGTAAACTATGCTTGGCATAGCGCGTCTAGTCGCGTGAAGAAGAATGTTTAAGACTTGAGCTATTAGCGAATTGCGCAATGTCATTTAGCTTAGCGCTTGCTAGGGTGGAATGCATTGCTTCGCTGAGCTGAGAGTTTAGAAAGGTGGGAAGATTGGTATTAGTACTTTGGGGGGATGGGGATAAAGTGGTAAGGCTTATTGCATTTGATTTTAATGAAGAGGTGGATGGTGTATCGATTGATGGAGATATAGGAATGATGTTTGCATTATTGTTTGTTGTTGTAATTTTTTTAGTGGGTATATTGACATTGTTGGTTGCTATGGGAGCAGGTCGCTTAGTAATTTCAGAGAATGATTGAAGAGGAGAGGGGGTGGGAGCTTGTGCTCGGTATTTCTTTGCTGCTTCGCGCATACTGCACTTTTCTTCCGTTTTTATTTTTAATATTTCTTTCGCTTGTTGTAATTTTGGGCAACTAATTGAGGATGCGGGATGTTCACCAGAACAATTTGCGCACATTAATCTTAAGCATTTTTCTTCTTCGTGCGGAGGGAAATTGCAATTGACGCATGATGGAAGATTTTTGCAATGCTTTAGTGTATGGCCAAGCTTTTGGCAAGATTTGCAACGCATTGGGTTGGGGAAATATTGGCGAACAGAAATTTTCCTCCATGCAACATCTATTTTTTCGGGAAGTTTGTAGCTTTCAAAGGTTAAAAGTAACGCACCTGTTGGTGTTAGAACTCCTTCAGTTTTTCTCTGAAATCTGTAAATGGATGTTACACCATATGCTTCTAAGCCTTCCACAATTTCGTTGTCTGGGACGTGATTGAGGAACGGAGCGAAAATTGTGCCTTTGACACTGTTGAGTTGCTCATGGTATTTTGCTTCGATTTGGCAGATGCCTGAGAGGTTTTTGATGTTAATAAACTTTTCGGCAATTTTTTTATTTTTTGCAAGTAGCAAGAGATTTCCATCTCTCATCTCTGTGATTTTCACATCTTTACTTATGTCGTTAAGGGCTTTATGTACCAAAAAACATGAAAAACGTGATAGGGGCTTGTTGTTGTCGCACGATTTTAATACAATGAACTTAGGATCGTCGTTCTTTGTAATGTTTACACGAGGGAGATCAGGAAACTCTTCAACAGATTTGTTGGCTTTTTGCCTTTTTGATTGTGGACTAGAGGAAAGCAGGGCAAACTTGTTTTCCCCTAGGTTAGAAGCCCCGGGGGGCATATTGCACTTTTAGATTATTAGTCACTTGGTAGAGTATACCTTTGTTCGCACAAACAAAAGAAACACGTGGGATAGCGCGCAAAAGAAGAATAATTAAAGATAACTGCACTGAAGCGGGTGAGTAAGTCAGACGAAAGAGAGCAAATGTATGCACAGGGCGGTGTTTAGTCGATGACTGGTCTTAGGACTTTCTTACTTGTTTTATTCGACACTACTGAATGAGCGCAACAGATTGTATGATTGATCACACGTTACCTACATTTAAGGAGAAAAGTGGTTAGACTACCACAAGGTGCGTTCCAAAGTTAACAGAACTTTTAAAAACAAAATAACAAATGGGTTTCTGGGCAAAATCAATTTATTTTATTCAAAAAAGTCTCCATCTGCTTCAATACAGCTTTTTGCATGGTCAAAAATCATGTCAAAAAAGTGTTTTAGCTCGTTGGCCGGTATGGCCGCTAGTATGCCGGTGCAAGCCTTTTGAATTGCCCCTACGTCTGCATAACGCTTTCGTTTCAAGGGCAGATGCATTTTTCCAAAAAGGAAGAAGTCGCACATACCTTCAGACATTCCACCGATCTGGTGGGCATAGAAATTAAGCACCCTTGCAAATTTGTATTGGCTACTAAGCGGTTCGCCGATCTCTAAGTCCGATTACGGGAGTTCGACTCTTCAATGGCTTCACAAAGGACTACATCTATTGGTCCATGTGCGATCTCTGATCAGCCATCTAACCTAACCTAACCTAAGAAGTCGCACGGTGCCATATCAGAATAATACGGGGAGTGGTGGGAAAATGGAGTTATGTGTAGAAATCACGCAAGTCAGGAAAGTTATCTGATCGCCATTCACTTGGGAGTGGCCAGAAACGATTCTTTTACATATGACTCAAGCAGCCCACGACTTCCGGTTTTTGACCAAGTATCCTCTGGGTAGCCTAAGAACATCCGTTTGAAGGCGAGCTAAAGTGAGAAGGTGAAACATCCCCTCCGCAGGGTTTTGCGCTGAGTTTGGGACCCGCCACGTAAAAAACACACCAATGAAAAGGAACAACAAGCCTCGGATGAGTGATCCCCTTTGATGGCGACGATGGCAAACGAAATAAGCACAACGAATTAAGGGCATGCACCTGGAATGTACGGTCCCTTAATTGGGAAGGTGCAGCTGCCCAGCTGGTTGATGTCTTCGTGAAAATAAAGGCTGACATCACCGCCGTCCAAGAAATGCGATGGACATGACAAGGACAGAGACGAGTAGGTATAGTACAGACAACCGAACGATTTTCTACTCGACTTGAACTCCTGATCTCTGAGAGCACTCGTCAACAACTCGGTATAAGAGAACTGTGGGACGGCATTTCAAACTCCTTACGTACAGCTGCACCCGAAACCATTGGTTTTCGAAAAGTGCAAAAGAACAGCTGGTACGACGATGAGTGCCGTGCCGCAGCGGAGAGAAAAGAGACTGCCTACCTCGCAAGGTTATGCTCAACCACAACACCTGCGGGATGGGGTAGATACCGAGAGTTGAAGAGGGAAGCGAGACGCATTTGCAGAAAGAATAAGAAAGAGGCCGAAATGCGTGAGTATGAAGAGCTTGACAATCTGGTCGACACGAGTAATGCTCGAAAATTCTAGCATGCATCAGCTTCTTTGTAAAGTATGATCGGACGAAAGCATACCCACCGATTGTAATTTAATTGTGCTGTGCCCAATCCTTAAAAAGGGAGACCCCACAATCTGCGCCAACTACCGTGGGATAAGCCCTC
Source organism: Bactrocera zonata (assembly GCA_037783105.1). Classification (NCBI taxonomy): domain Eukaryota; kingdom Metazoa; phylum Arthropoda; class Insecta; order Diptera; family Tephritidae; genus Bactrocera; species Bactrocera zonata. The sequence continues at coordinate 1,605,923 of JBAWJQ010005925.1, read as the reverse complement.
TCACCATCGCGTACAAAGTTTTATCGAGCGTATTGTGTGAAACATTAAAGCCCACCGTCAACAAACTGATTGGATCTTATCAGTGTGGCTTTAGGCCTGGCATATCAACAACCGACCAGATATTCACCATGCGCCAAATCTTGCAAAAGATCCGTGAAAGGAGAATCGACACACACCACCTCTTCGTCGATTTCAAAGCTGCTTTCGACAGCACGAAAAGGAGCTGCCTTTATGTAGCGATGTTTGAATTTGGTATCCCCGCAAAACTAATACGGCTGTGTAAACTGACGTTGAGCAGCATCAAAAGCTCCGTCAGGATCGGGAAGTACCTTTCCGATATATATGATATATAGATATCATCGGCTTCAATACCCGCGCCGTTAGTTCTGCTTTCCGGAGCAAATTCTTGTAGAACCCCTGGACAAGGAAGCGAAGCAAATGGGTCTGGCAGTGATCGAGGGCAAGACGAAATATCTCTCGCGACTTGGCTCTCACGTCACTGTTGACAGTCACAACTTCAAAAATGTAGATAATTTCGTCTATTTAGGAACCAGCATAAACACCACCAACAATGTCAGCCTGGAAATCCAACGCAGGATTACTCTTGCCAACAGGTGCTACTTCGGACTGAGTAGGAAATTGAAAAGTAAAGTCCTCTCTCGACGAACAAAAGCCAAACTCTATAAGTCGCTCATAATTCCCGTCTTGCTATATGGTGCAGAGGCTTGGACGATGACAACAACCGATGAGTCGACGTTGCGAGTTTTCGAGAGAAAAGTTCTGCGAAAGATTTATGGTCCTTTGCGCGCTGTCCACGGCGAATATCGCATTCGATGGATCGATGAGCTGTACGAGATATACGGCGACATTGACATAGTTCAGCGAATTAAAAGACAGCGGCTACGCTGGCTAGGTCATGTTGTACGGATGGACGAAAACACTCCAGCTCAGAAAGTATTCGACGCAGTACCCGCCGCGGGAAGTACAGGAAGAGGAAGACCTTCACTCCGTTTGAAGAACCAAGTAGAGAAGGACCTGGCTTCGCTTGGAATATCCAATTGGCGCCACGTAGCGAAAAGAAGAAACGACTGGCGCGCTGTTGTTAACTCGGGTATAATCCCGTAAGCGGTGTCTACGCCAGTAAAGAAGAAGGTTAGTGGTTAGAATGTGAGTTTTGGTAAAATTTGGATTCTGAGTAATTTTTCGTCGTAAACGATGTTTTGGAGATGTTCAATTCCTATTTCCATGAAATTCAATGATGATTTCGGCTGATTTTTGATGAATTCACCCACAGTTTCGATGGAATTTCCGGTGATCACGGATTTTGATTGGCCCACATGTTGATCGTCATTTATGTCCTCACGATCACTTTGAAAACGTTGAAACCACTCTTGCACTCTGCTGCGGGATAGGCAGTCATCGCTATAAACTGGCTTCATCAATTGAATCGTTTCGGTAAAAGTTTCACCAATTTTAAAACAAAATTTAATGTTGGCTCTTTGTTCGAAGTTCATTTTCGTACCGATAACACAAACATTCTGACACTTAAAACGCAATAACTTCACTTCCAATAAATGAGATGTTATGAAATTCTCACTGGACAATCGATAAAAACATCAGATTCTAACGCACCAGTCGACATATTATATAATATATCGCCACCGGGGGGCGCTAGATTCAATTCTTTGTGCTCTTGTTCTTTGGATAAAGTTTAATTAAAAAAAAAAAAACATTTGCATTTATCAATAAAAAATGCGCAGTAATATAAAAATGTAAATAATGTAATTTAATAAATGATTGGACTCCACGGTGAGCAGATGAAAACAGTCTTCTGATGTTGATCGTACGTATTGTGTTGAACGTAGCGCGCAGGATTAATGTCCTGTTGTTAGTTGCTGCTAGACGCCTATGTGATATCTTCGTGCTTGTTCTTCTCAGTTAACTCATTGCAACAAACAATTTCTAGCTCTTTACAGACACATCAAACATTTAATTGCAAAACTTCAATCAGGTCATGTTTTCCGGATGGACGAAAGCATCGCAGCTCTGAAAGTATCCGACGCAGTACCCGCCGGTGGAAGCAGAAGAAGAGAAAGACCTCCACTCCGTTGGAAGGACCAGGTGGAGAAGGACTTGGCCGCGCTTGGTATATCCAATTGGCACCACGTAGCGAAAAGAAGAAACGACTGGCGCGCTGTTGTTGACTCGGCTATAATCGCATAAGCGGTGTCTACGCCAATTAAGAAGAAGAAGAAGTATAGTTTCGAAGGTTTCTGAAACCATTTCACCTGAAAATTTATTTTTTCTTTTAGTGTTGGAAGAGTGTAGGTTTTCTAAATTTAGTTTGCGATATCTTTTTTGTTTACTGAGTTAAATTCGTTGTAATGTCTCATTTTTTCTACGGTTGGGAGTCTGTTTCTATCTCTTAGACTAGCGCCAGTTTGAAAATTTCGCAATGAAAGAAGTACGAAAAACTATACGTACGTAAAACTATGTGTGTACGTAAAACTATGTTTTTGTTAGTGTAAACATGCTTATGTGTTATTTGGTTAATATCCATAATATCCATTTTCTTAATAAGTTTTCTGTCGTATTTCACAGTTATTCATATATTTTTGTGTTAACTTCTTTAGATCCTTGTAGTAAATTAAAGTTTTTAGTCTTAATTATTTCCGTTAATTCCTCCATGTCCAGTTTCATTTTTATGATATTTCGCTATGTACCTTTAAGTCTTCAATCTGCATGTCTTTTGGATGCAGCGTATATTTATAAAATTTTATTGTTCTATTAAACAAGTCAATTAATTTTTGTTGAACTTCATTGTATTCATGGCCCGGTAGTTCCGAATATATTCCTACTTTGCCGTTTCTTAAGAATCGCATGAATATGTCGGACATGTAATCGTATTTGTATCTTATTTGCTAATAAAAATTGTATGTTTTTCATTTATAAAACGTGACTCCTGATTTTTTGAATGAGTAAGGATTATCTGTGTTGGAAATCTGTTAACGGTAGTTTCCAAGATACCAAAATGGTCGTGCAATTCCTTTTCTTGAGAGTGGATTGTTGCCATGGTGCTCATATTCTCATTTTCCTGTAGGATATTAATTTCAACTGGCATCTGCATTTATTCTGCTCATGAAAGCAGCTGAAAAACAGGCTAAAAACTTTCGAAAATGTTAAAAAAAGTCACTCAAAAGATGAGCTCTTAATGTTAATATTAAGAGGTGCCTGTTTCAAATTTTCTGTTTTCCATTTAAGTAACATGAAAAAAAAACATGTTTTTTGTGGTGGTTATTGTGCGGAAGTTATTATATATGCACGCGATGGCTGCCAGTAGAGATGGTAAAATAATCAATTTTTCGGAATGGATCTCGAAGTCGAAGTCGATTAAGAATAAGAAGAAAAACATTGAGTGAAAAAGAGAATGACGATGAAATAATAAGTGTCTCACAACCTAAAAAGGTAAATATATAGGTTTATAAATATAACCTTCAAATCTATACTGTTTTTCTTCTATTTTTTATGTATATATTATAAGAATCGATTCTTAATCGACTTCGATTACTGAAGATTGGTTCCGAAAAATCGATTATTTTACGAGAAAATTTGATTCTCGAGTAGAATCGGAATCGAGTTTACCATCCCTACTGGCAGCTATCGCGTGCACATATATGTAATAACCTCCGCACAATCACCATCACAAAAAAAATGATTTCTGGCCTGTTTTTCAGTTGAAAAAAAGGTTGAATGACGCACCCTAATGTATATATCTAACTTTATGTCTATCTCGATTAGTTTTAGGTGTTACGTACAAGCGTTAGGTGAACAAAACTAACAAGCAAAACTAAAATCGGGGGCAGCAAAGAGTGAGAATTTTTCTTTCTAGGGTAATTAGGTTCCATAATCCTCAAAAATATTATCATATGATTTTCTTTAGTTTTTTTGTACTTACAGGTGAGAATAAACTGAAGCCCGCTTTAGGGCAGTCTTGCCGGTTTAGGTCAACATAAGAAAATAGGTGTGGTTTCAATTAAAAATTCATTTTATTTCAAATGAAAAGAAAATAAGAAAAAACAAAAAAGAAATTTCAATAACTAGGATAATTCAAATGACAAAGTTTATTAATTTTTGTGATGATCGCAAAAAAAACGGCGTTTCGTAGATGAGCAGCATAAATTTAATTTACATTTGGAACAAACACTCTACGTTTCTGAACTTAGGCACAATTTACATTTTCTTTTTATACCATCTTCAGGAAGCCAAATGGGAAAGTGATCATACAGATCAAAACGGATGTTCTGCTCTTTTCCACACATTTAGTTTCTTTCCGACGGGTGTTGATGGTATGAAACTTGGTCGACCAGCAGGACGATTGAGTTTGTAAGCGACAGGCAGCAGTTTCTTCACGGAAATCAAGCATCTTTAATAGCTTGTCATCGTGATAGATTGTTGTTGCAATTTTTTAAATGCATATGTCGATACAAAGTATGTGCATTTGTCGGAGCCATATCTACGGAATGGTAAAATAGTCGCATCATCGGATTTCAAGTTCGACTCTATTAAGCTGCCCAAGCTGCAGATGCCCCTTGCGAGTAAATATACCAATAAAGATAACGATGTTTATGATGTGATGAGCATCTGACAATTTTCGGAAACGAAACAATGGATCAAATCCCGAATTACCTTTTTCAATACTCTCGCTTTCATCTCTAAAAGACAAATGTCTTTTTATCGCCAAAAACTGTTTTACAGCCATTGTTTAATTGGAGTGTAATCATTTTTAAATGGACATATAAATGAGTACGCCAATGTATTTAAAAATTCCTTCAGCGTCGATCTTAAACTGGGTGTTTACGTTTAGAACAAGCTGCTCGTCTTGTTTCTTCCACAATCAATGGAACTAGTTCTTTTGTAAAAAAAAATAGCAGAACATTTCCATCGGTGTGTCAAGCTTTGTGATACGCAACGGAGTTACCGCGGAAAGGCACTTTATTCACATACAAACGCATATTTTTGTTTCGCCAAATAATGTTTAGAAAATCATTTGGACTTTTCGAGATATAGTTTCAATACCTATAAACATATGTTATCGACTGAGGCAATCAAGTGCACACTTTGAATGAAAAACATATACCTAAGTATGTAAAACCACCAGAGGAGAGAATGACTAAGGGACCAGTAGTTTCCAGGGTTGGAACTGGAGATCGAGGTTTTTTTGCTTTGAAATGTATTACTGTCAATGACTTTGCTGCGGCAGAGGAAGATTCTTCAGGTATTTCAATAAGCCTTGATGATCCTAAGGGATCAAAGAAATATCGGTGATTTGAATAAACGGATCAGTTGCTTCCTTCAAATACATGCTGAAATAGCGTGTTCATCTTCCGGAGAGCTTTCGTCACGCAAATAATCCTGGTTGGCCTATAAATCGCTATCATCCTCGTCTATTTCAACTGATTCCATTAACTCTATATCTTTAAGTTTATTTAACTTAAATTTCCTGTCATTTTTGTGCTCCATTTCTTAAAAAAATAAATAAAATACTAGCAATCAAAGAAATACCTAAGAAAATTTTCACGGGCAAGGTCGCCCTGAGGCGGTCTGCGTGTTCAAAACTCAAAATACTTTTTATTTGTATTAAAAAGTATATTAACTTGAAATAAATTAAGTTACTTATTCACAAAAAAATTCTTCCGAATATTCAACAAAACACTTTTTATCTTAACTTTAAAAATTTTAAAATCGGTGTAGGAATTAATTGAACTTAAACACTGAATTTCTGCATTCAACTGATGATGACAACAAAACGAAACGTCACAATACATTAATTAATCGCTGTGTGTTCCTTGCATTTACTTCTTCATACAATTTATGGTAGCCTACTGCATAATTTAATTGGCGCTGAAACTTTTAGACTGTTTTCTGTGGTTCCAAGTTGAGGAAATTATTTTCTAGTTCCGTCGCCATTTTTACATTCGTATTAAGATAACATGTTCTAAAACTGATCTGTATTTACGTGTGGAATTGTAATATTATTACAAAAAACTATATAATTGACATGAAAAAGACCTGCATAAAAAGCGAAACGGTAATGGGTGTAGAAAAAAAAAAAAAATTGTGTAAAAAAGGTCCAAACAACCGATAGAATAATTTGTTGACTAAGTTAAGTCAAATTAGGGGAATTTTTGAGTTTTGTTGTACAAGCTTATCATTGAATGTTTATAAAATTATAATAATTGTAAATAATGAGTAATATGAAAAGAAATCGTTTTTGACAAGGAATGCTATATACTTCTTTATGCCAATTTATTTTAAATGTTTAGCCTAAAAATAATAAAAATTAACAACAACAACAAAATAATAAATTATACAGATCTTTTATATGTAATATTGAATTTTGGAACTTTTAGAGGTTCTCCTACAAGTACATGTATATTTATTTATTTAAAAACATTTTTCTAATAAACATTTTATTTTATCTTAAACTATTTAATTTTTATATTGAATTTACACAAAATCTTAAAAGAAGTCTTAGTATTATGATGCCGTTATAATATCTTTAGGCTTGAAAAATAAAAAGAAGTTTTGCACTGAGTTAGTTAATTGCATTAACATGGGAACGATCCATTTTTCAAAATACTTAATCATTTTGTGTACCTGCAGGTGTAGTTGAAGGTTGTATACCAAGCAGGGAACTAATGTTTTTCTTGAAGAAGATGTCTTTTTGAAGTCCATGTAGACTATGTATGTTAAAATCTCTAACTGTTATGACATTTTGATTGCACAACTCACTAGAAAAGAATTCTTGAAGTTTTGCAATTAAATGTTTGATGTGTCTGTAAAGAGCTAGAAATTGTTTGTTGCAATGAGTTAACTGAGAAGAACAAGCACGAAGATATCACATAGGCGTCCAGCAGCAACTAACAACAGGACATTAATCCTGCGCGCTACGTTCAACACAATACGTACGATCAACATCAGAAGACTGTTTTCATCTGCTCACCGTGGAGTCCAATCATTTATTAAATTACATTATTTACATTTTTATATTACTGCGCATTTTTTATTGATAAATGCAAATGTTTTTTTTTTTTTAATTAAACTTTATCCAAAGAACAAGAGCACAAAGAATTGAATCTAGCGCCCCCCGGTGGCGATATATTATATAATATGTCGACTGGTGCGTTAGAATCTGATGTTTTTATCGATTGTCCAGTGAGAATTTCATAACATTTCATTTATTGGAAGTGAAGTTATTGCGTTTTAAGTGTCAGAATATTTGTGTTATCGGTACGAAAATGAACTTCGAACAAAGAGCCAACATTAAATTTTGTTTTAAAATTGGTGAAACTTTTACCGAAACGATTCAATTGATGAAGCCAGTTTATAGCGATGACTGCCTATCCCGCAGCAGAGTGCAAGAGTGGTTTCAACGTTTTCAAAGTGATCGTGAGGACATAAATGACGATCAACATGTGGGCCAATCAAAATCCGTGATCACCGGAAATTCCATCGAAACTGTGGGTGAATTCATCAAAAATCAGCCGAAATCATCATTGAATTTCATGGAAATAGGAATTGAACATCTCCAAAACATCGTTTACGACGAAAAATTACTCAGAATCCAAATTTGACCAAAACTCACATTCTAACCACTAACCTTCTTCTTTACTGGCGTAGACACCGCTTACGCGATTATACCCGAGTTAACAACAGCGCGCCAGTCGTTTCTTATTTTCGCTACGTGGCGCCAATTGGATATTCCAAGCGAAGCCAGGTCCTTCTCTACTTGGTTCTTCAAACGGAGTGAAGGTCTTCCTCTTCCTGTACTTCCCGCGGCGGGTACTGCGTCGAATACTTTCTGAGCTGGAGTGTTTTCGTCCATCCGTACAACATGACCTAGCCAGCGTAGCCGCTGTCTTTTAATTCGCTGAACTATGTCAATGTCGCCGTATATCTCGTACAGCTCATCGATCCATCGAATGCGATATTCGCCGTGGACAGCGCGCAAAGGACCATAAATCTTTCGCAGAACTTTTCTCTCGAAAACTCGCAACGTCGACTCATCGGTTGTTGTCATCGTCCAAGCCTCTGCACCATATAGCAAGACGGGAATTATGAGCGACTTATAGAGTTTGGCTTTTGTTCGTCGAGAGAGGACTTTACTTTTCAATTTCCTACTCAGTCCGAAGTAGCACCTGTTGGCAAGAGTAATCCTGCGTTGGATTTCCAGGCTGACATTGTTGGTGGTGTTTATGCTGGTTCCTAAATTGACGAAATTATCTACATTTTTGAAGTTGTGACTGTCAACAGTGACGTGAGAGCCAAGTCGCGAGAGATATTTCGTCTTGCCCTCGATCACTGCCAGACCCATTTGCTTCGCTTCCTTGTCCAGGGGTTCTACAAGAATTTGCTCCGGAAAGCAGAACTAACGGCGCGGGTATTGAAGCCGATGATATCTATATATCATATATATAGGAAAGGTACTTCCCGATCCTGACGGAGCTTTTGATGCTGCTCAACGTCAGTTTACACAGCCGTATTAGTTTTGCGGGGATACCAAATTCAAACATCGCTACATAAAGGCAGCTCCTTTTCGTGCTGTCGAAAGCAGCTTTGAAATCGACGAAGAGGTGGTGTGTGTCGATTCTCCTTTCACGGATCTTTTGCAAGATTTGGCGCATGGTGAATATCTGGTCGGTTGTTGATATGCCAGGCCTAAAGCCACACTGATAAGATCCAATCAGTTTGTTGACGGTGGGCTTTAATGTTTCACACAATACGCTCGATAAAACTTTGTACGCGATGGTGAGAGGGCTTATCCCACGGTAGTTGGCGCAGATTGTGGGGTCTCCCTTTTTAAGGATTGGGCACAGCACACTTAAATTACAATCGGTGGGTATGCTTTCGTCCGATCATACTTTACAAAGAAGCTGATGCATGCTTCTTATCAGCTTTTCGCCACCGTGTTTGAATAGCTCGGCCGGCAATCCATCGGCCCCGCCGCTTTGTTGTTCTTCAGGCGGGTAATTGCTATTCAAACTTCTTCATGGTCAGGCAATGGAACGTCTGCTCCATCGTCATCGATTGAGGAATCGGGTTAGCCTTCTCCTGGCGTTGTGCGTTCCCTCCATAATTTAAGTATGCTCTGGGCATCGGTCATCTAGATCACCTTTGGGGGTTCTACAAGAATTTGCTCCGGTCTTGAAACCTTCAGTTAGCCGCCGTATTTTTTCGTAGAATTTTCGAGCATTACTCGTGTCGACCAGATTGTCAAGCTTTTCATACTCACGCATTTCGGCCTCCTTCTTATTCTTTCTGCAAATGCGTCTCGCTTCCCTCTTCAACTCTCGGTATCTACCCCATCCCGCAGGTGTTGTGGTTGAGCATAACCTTGCGAGGTAGGCAGTCTCTTTTCTCTCCGCTGCGGCACGGCACTCATCGTCGTACCAGCTGTTCTTTTGCACTTTTCGAAAACCAATGGTTTCGGGTGCAGCTGTACGGAAGGAGTTTGAAATGCCGTCCCACAGTTCTCTTATACCGAGTTGTTGACGAGTGCTCTCAGAGATCAGGAGTTCAAGTCGAGTAGAAAATCGTTCGGTTGTCTGTACTATACCTACTCGTCTCTGTCCTTGTCATGTCCATCGCATTTCTTGGACGGCGGTGATGTCAGCCTTTATTTTCACGAGGACATCAACCAGCTGGGCAGCTGCACCTTCCCAATTAAGGGACCGTACATTCCAGGTGCATGCCCTTAATTCGTTGTGCTTATTTCGTTTGCCATCGTCGCCATCAAAGGGGATCACTCATCCGAGGCTTGTTGTTCCTTTTCATTGGTGTGTTTTTTACGTGGCGGGTCCCAAACTCAGCGCAAAACCCTGCGGAGGGGATGTTTCGCCTTCTCACTTTAGCTCGCCTTCAAACGGATGTTCTTAGGCTACCCAGAGGATACTTGGTCAAAAACCGGAAGTCGTGGGCTGCTTGAGTCATATGTAAAAGAATCGTTTCTGGCCACTCCCAAGTGAATGGCGATCAGAGAACTTTCCTGACTTGCGTGATTTCTACACATGACTCCATTTTCCCACCACTCCCCGTATTATTCTGATATGGCACCGTGCGACTTCTTAGGTTAGGTTAGGTTAGATGGCTGATCAGAGATCGCACATGGACCAATAGATGTAGTCCTTTGTGAAGCCATTGAAGAGTCGAACTCCCGTAATCGGACTTAGAGATCGGCGAACCGCTTAGTAGCCAATACAAATTTGCAAGGGTGCTTAATTTCTATGCCCACCAGATCGGTGGAATGTCTGAAGGTATGTGCGACTTCTTCCTTTTTGGAAAAATGCATCTGCCCTTGAAACGAAAGCGTTATGCAGACGTAGGGGCAATTCAAAAGGCTTGCACCGGCATACTAGCGGCCATACCGGCCAACGAGCTAAAACACTTTTTTGACATGATTTTTGACCATGCAAAAAGCTGTATTGAAGCAGATGGAGACTTTTTTGAATAAAATAAATTGATTTTGCCCAGAAACCCATTTGTTATTTTGTTTTTAAAAGTTCTGTTAACTTTGGAACGCACCTTGTGGTAGTCTAACCACTTTTCTCCTTAAATGTAGGTAACGTGTGATCAATCATACAATCTGTTGCGCTCATTCAGTAGTGTCGAATAAAACAAGTAAGAAGGTCCTAAGACCAGTCATCGACTAAACACCGCCGTGTGCATACATTTGCTCTCTTTCGTCTGACTTACTCACCCGCTTCAGTGCAGTTATCTTTAATTATTCTTCTTTTGCGCGCTATCCCACGTGTTTCTTTTGTTTGTGCGAACAAAGGTATACTCTACCAAGTGACTAATAATCTAAAAGTGCAATATGCCCCCCGGGGCTTCTAACCTAGGGGAAAACAAGTTTGCCCTGCTTTCCTCTAGTCCACAATCAAAAAGGCAAAAAGCCAACAAATCTGTTGAAGAGTTTCCTGATCTCCCTCGTGTAAACATTACAAAGAACGACGATCCTAAGTTCATTGTATTAAAATCGTGCGACAACAACAAGCCCCTATCACGTTTTTCATGTTTTTTGGTACATAAAGCCCTTAACGGCATAAGTAAAGATGTGAAAATCACAGAGATGAGAGATGGAAATCTCTTGCTACTTGCAAAAAATAAAAAAATTGCCGAAAAGTTTATTAACATCAAAAACCTCTCAGGCATCTGCCAAATCGAAGCAAAATACCATGAGCAACTCAACAGTGTCAAAGGCACAATTTTCGCTGCGTTCCTCAATCACGTCCCAGACAACGAAATTGTGGAAGGCTTAGAAGCATATGGTGTAACATCCATTTACAGATTTCAGAGAAAAACTGAAGGAGTTCTAACACCAACAGGTGCGTTACTTTTAACCTTTGAAAGCTACAAACTTCCCGACAAAATAGATGTTGCATGGAGGAAAATTTCTGTTCGCCAATATTTCCCCAACCCAATGCGTTGCAAATCTTGCCAAAAGCTTGGCCATACACTAAAGCATTGCAAAAATCTTCCATCATGCGTCAATTGCAATTTCCCTCCGCACGAAGAAGAAAAATGCTTAAGATTAATGTGCGCAAATTGTTCTGGTGAACATCCCGCATCCTCAATTAGTTGCCCAAAATTACAACAAGCGAAAGAAATATTAAAAATAAAAACGGAAGAAAAGTGCAGTATGCGCGAAGCAGCAAAGAAATACCGAGCACAAGCTCCCACCCCCTCTCCTCTTCAATCATTCTCTGAAATTACTAAGCGACCTGCTCCCATAGCAACCAACAATGTCAATATACCCACTAAAAAAATTACAACAACAAACAATAATGCAAACATCATTCCTATATCTCCATCAATCGATACACCATCCACCTCTTCATTAAAATCAAATGCAATAAGCCTTACCACTTTATCCCCATCCCCCCAAAGTACTAATACCAATCTTCCCACCTTTCTAAACTCTCAGCTCAGCGAAGCAATGCATTCCACCCTAGCAAGCGCTAAGCTAAATGACATTGCGCAATTCGCTAATAGCTCAAGTCTTAAACATTCTTCTTTACGCGACTAGACGCGCTATGCCAAGCATAGTTTACTCATAGTTGCCAAGACTCAATTTTCTCTCCCCACTCACTAGCTATTTACATTTCTCCCTTTTCTGTTTCTTGTCTTTACTTTTTTCGGTATGCTGTCGATCATACAATGGAATATGAACGGTTATGCCAACAATTATCACGAACTAGAAACTCTCATCAATTCTTACACTCCATCCATGATCTTCCTTAATGAAACTCATATTCCACATAATCAACCTGCTCACACGCCAAAATCCTACGTAGGCTATTTTAACAATCTCCCGCACGTAACAACAAAAAAACAAGGCGCTGCTATTTTAATAAGAAGAAGCATACCCCACAAAGTACTACCTGTTCGGTCTAATCTCTCAGTAGTTGCTATTGAAATTAATGCACCAACAAAACTAGCAGCAGCTTGCATCTACATTCCACCCACACAAGATTTTGCTTCTTCTGATATTCTACAATTGATAAACCAATTAGATAAACCACTAATTTTAGGAGGAGATATAAACGCCTGGAGTACAATATGGGGATCTACGCACACAAATTCAAGAGGCGTACAAGTTGAAGATGCGCTACTTGCATCCAATATTATCTGTCTTAACGATGGATCCGCCACACATTTTTCCACCCACAACACCTTCTCCAATATTGATGTCACGTTTTGCTCGACTAATATAGCGCCCCAATGCATATGGCAAGTACTAAATTCTTTGTTTAGCAGTGACCACATCTCTGTTGCGCTCATTCAGCAGTGTCATATAAAAAAGTATATCTTTCCTGCTCTTATATCCCCAATCGACGTATGATGCAGGGTTGCATTTTCTCTTTTTAAACAGCTGATGCAGGGTTGCATTTATTGATTCCTACTTTTAAAATTTTTTAAAATTTCAAACAAAACTTTTTCATTTTTAAAACTTTTATTTTATTTTATTTTTTACAAATTTTTATAAAATTTATTATAATTTATATACATAAAAATATATATAATTTAAAAAAATAATTAATATCTGAAAAAAGATTTATTAAAGAGAAAAATTATTGATACCTGAAAATAAAAGACAAATTTCTGAAAAAAGATTGAAACAAAATAAAGGATATTAATACCTGAAAATAAATTATAATTACATTGAATTTGTAATGTCTAAGCGAAAAAGAAAGATTAATTGTATAAAATGATAATAATATCTGGAAGAAAACATTAATATTATCTGAAAAAAAATAAAACATATTAAATACAAATGGTATTTACTCTGAAAGCAAAGATTAGTTAAATAAAAATAGTGATAAAATCTGAAAGAGAGAATAATCAAATAAGAATAATAATAACATCTGAAAGAAAAGAATAATATTATCTGATTATTTAATATATAAAACAAACATTTGTTTTCACATAATATAATGGATTATGCAGGCCGCCTTAAATGCCTAAAATACATACATATGTACATATCTATTTTTGCGTATTATATTGGACTGCGCAGTTCAATTTCAAACAACACATACTTAACAATTGATATTTACAGCTATTTAAAAAAAATCATAACATAAACATAAAGTTCACTTACTTACCTTCTTGTTTTACGAACCTCCTTTACGATGGTACGATCACGAATGACATGCGTCTTTCAATCGTTTTTTATAACCCTTTGTCGGATTTCTTTTGTCACTATTGACAATTATGTTTTCTTCTTCGCACTCATTCAAATAAATCAAGAAATGAAAGAAACTTTTTTTCATCGCAAAAAATAACCCGAAAATATGCGTTGGTGTTAGTGCATATATAAAAAATGTGTAGTTGTATTGAAATATTTGACAAAAGTGGGTAGCCGAGGTTGGCAGGGTATATGTACACTAAGCATAAACACATATACATACATATGTACATAGTTTAGAGATTAAAATTAAGGACTGTATTGAGGAAAGAAATTTTAATAAAGAAGATCAGAGTAAAAGGTGAACTCTCACAGTACAGAAGAATCATCAAAATCAGCGCAACCAAAAGAAGCAACCATGAAGAATCTGCTAAAAAGACAGAAGGAGTTGGGCTATCTGGCTGCGTTGGAGGAGCAAAAAATTCTAAGCGGTTAAATTAGAAAAGCTTCAAGTCTGGAATATATTGACCATATTCAGACTATTATGAAAGAGTTTACAGCAAAACATAACAACATTGTGGCTAAGAAAACTCAAGAAGCAGAAGATTACATTGCGAAAAATTAATACGAGCATGTAATACAAATAATTGAAAATTCCATTCAAAATTTAAAATGTTGCCGAAGGTTCTTCAGCAGTAAGCGGCAAGTGGCTGAATGGATCTTTGCAACAAGCTTATCAGTTCGAACCAATTGAAACAGCTGCACAAAAAAATTTTGTATACTGCAAGGTTCCTAGGCATCAAATTGTTTAAAATTGCAAAAAGTTCGAGGCATTGACTACGATGAATCGAAGGTAATTCACAACAAGCAACAAGCTATGCTACATTTGCCTTGATGATGTGCAGTACTTGTCCAATAAATTACGAACGAAGAAAAAAATATGCAGAGCTCTAACTTTAATCATTAATAAAAACACATAAATATTTGGCGTATTTTAGAAAAAATGTATTTTTTATATGCTATGTACATTAAACTTAAATTATTATATTTTTGTATTGAATCATATTTTTATTTTTAATGAATCAGCTTTAAATTTTTACTCTCGTTCGTAAACTATTGGACAAGTACTGTATATGAGGGCGATTGTAATAATAAGAAAAAGTGAAATAAGTGTGAAAGAAATCATCATAATTTATTGCATTACAATGAATTGCAAAAGAAGGAAATGAAAAAACATAACAAAAAAATCCTCCACAATGATGACGAAACACTCGGAAACAGCGATACCCCTAGCAACAGTACAAATAAGAGTGAAGAAAGCAGATGGAGAGTACATTACACTGCGTACTTTAATCGACCAAGGATCTCAAAAGACTACTCTTTCCTAAGAAACAGCTCAAATACTTCATTTACTTAAAAGCAGAGAAGTAACTGAACTACAAGATTTGGAAAATACCACAGTGGGGGTGTCCAAATTTCAAATCAGCATTCAAATCAAACCGAGATTTCTAAGCAACGAAGCATACAATTGTCGAAATTAGTGAGTGCTCAACCAGACAAATTGTTTAAATGGGATGCAGAACAACGGAAAAACTATACTTTAGCTGATCCCAATTTCAATAAATCAGTTCGAAACGATGTCGTCATTGGAAGTGATATAAGGATCGAATACTATTTCAAGTTACGAAATTGGGCGGGATATTGTCGGGAGTTTTACAACAACCGAGAAAAAGTAACCAAATTTTAGCAGCAGTTACTACAATATTGGAGAAGTTTTGGGAAATAGAAGACACTACAACTCCAGCAGATGATGATGAATACCTCAAAATTTTTGAAAAAAAAGAAAAAGAATTAGGCGACTCTCGCAAACAAGCTATGACGAAGTTTCTTAATCTTGAAAAAAGATTCGTTACGTTACGTTTAGTCACATGAAAACAGTAAGTGAAAATAGATGCGAAAAATACTATTTGCCACATCAAGCAGTGATTCGTGAAGGCAGTGTAACAACTGAACTACGAGTAGTTTTCCATGCGTCTGCAAAAACTACAAATGGAAGTAGTTTAAATGACATGCTATGAAGAGGACGTAGACTTCAAAAATATATATTTGGCATTATAATAAAATGAAGGCTTTGGCAATATGTATTAACAAGTGATAATAAAAACATGTTTCGACAAATTAAAATAACAGAGAGTGATCAAGATTATGATCGTATATTGTGAAGAGAAACAAAAGGAGAGCCGATAGAAGAATACAAAATACAAACAGTTACGTATGGGACAGCATCAGCTCCTTTCCAGGCAACTTCTGGCAATTCTGCGAGGCTCACAACTATTTGCTTTCAAACATCATTAAAAACGACTTCTACATGGACGATTTAATAGCAGGAGCAGATTCAATAAATGAATGTAAGGCCATTCAGTATGAAATATCGAAACAAATACAAAAATATGGATTTCACTTAAGGAAGTGGATGTCAAACAACAATGAGATCATAGCTACAATTCCAATAAATGGCGCAAATGAAGTAATAAAAATAGCAGAAGACGAAACAATAAAAACATTGAGTGTTCAATGAGATCCTACCAAAGACATGTTTGGATTTAATACGAGTCTTTCAACACAAAAGCTACTTACAAAAAGACAAGCTTTATCTGATTTAGCGCGAGTTTTCGACTCAAAGGGATGGTTTTCACCAAATAACAGTTACAGCAAAGTTGTTTATACAGAAACGTTGGTTGAAGCAACTCAACTGGGGCGAGCTTTTTGACGAGAATTTAACAAAAGAATGGCAGGAGTTTATGCAGCATATACCAGAGATAAAAAGAATAAAAATTTGAAGATAATTAGAAACAAAAAACTACTTTAAATTTGAACTACATGTATTCGCAGATGCTTCCGTGGGCAAAGAAAGTATCTATGGCACTACAATCGGTAAATTTAGCCTCCATGACGAAACATCTCCAAATGGGTTTAGCCTGATCGACTTTGCCGTGGACCAAAATATGGTTATCTGTAGTAATAGATTCCAGCACAAGAAAATACACCAAGCTACCTGGCTGTCTCCAGATCGAAAAGCCACCAACCAGATCGATCATGTTGTGATAGAGGGAAGACACATCTCCAATGTTCTAGACGTGCGCACTCTTCGAGGACCCAACTTCGACTCGGACCACTATCTTTTTGCAGCCAAGATTCGCACCCCCACTGAGCAGCAAAAAACGCACGTCAGCAAACTCAAGGAAGGATCGACTTCGAGAAGCTGCAATCACAACAGATAGCCGAACGATTTTCTACTCGACTTGCACTCCTACCCTCTGAGAGCACTCGTCAACAACTCGGTATAAGGGAACTGTGGGACGGCATTTCAAGCACCTTACGTACAGCTGCAACCGAGACCTGTGGTTTTCGGAAAAAGCAAAAGAACAGATGGTACGACGATGAGTGCCGTGTTGCAGCGGATAGTAAACAGACTTCCGACCTCTTAACGTTACTCTCGACCACAACACATCCCGAATGGGATAGATACCGTTTGTTTATGAGGAAAGCGAGACGCATTTGCAGACAGAAAAAGAGTGAGGCCAAAATGCGTGAGTATGAAGAGCTTGACAAGTTGGCCGACAGGGGCAATGCTCGAAAATTCTACAAAAAAAATGCGGAAGGTTTAAAGCAGTGTTGTCCAACGTGACTGTGTGCACGTTATGCTTGTGTTGGTTATTCTAGCGTCAACTGCTTGCAAAATTCTGCTTTGCTTGCCTACGAAGTTGAATACAGTAGCACAATCGTGGTTTCACAGACACTTGTCGCGACATGTTGGTGTGAGGTGTCTGCCGCTGGTTTAAAGATTGGAGCATATTCTTGTAGAACTCAAAGAGGTGATTTAATAATCGTTGCCCAGGGCTTACTAAAATTATGAAGGGAAAACTTCTTCGGCTTGCTGAATGACAGCAAAAGAATAACGCTAGGAGAAGGCGAACCCGAATCCCCAATCGATGACAATGGAACAGATGCTCAATTGCCCGACCACGAAGATGGTCGAATAGCAATTACCCGTCTGAAGAACAACAAAGCAGCGGGGGCCGAAGTATTGCCAGCCGAGCAATTCAAACACGTCGGTGAAGAACTGATACGGAGCATGCATCAGCTTCTTTGTAAGATATGTTTGGACGAAAGCATGCCCAACGATTGGACTTTAAGTGTGCTCTGCCAATCCACAAAGAGGGAGACTACAACAATCTGTGGCAACTTCCGTGGAATAAGCCTCCTCAATATCGCAAAAAGGTTTTATCGAACGTATTATGTGAAAAATTAAAGCCCACCAGCAACGAACTGATTAGACTTTGTCAGTGTGGCCTGAGACTTGGCAAATCAACAACCGACCAGATATTCACCATGTGCCAAATCTTGGAAGATACCGGTGAAAAGAGAATCGACCACCTTTTCGAGGATTTCAAAGCTGCTTTCGACAGCACGATGTCGCGATGTCTGAATTTAGTATCCCCGCAAAATTAATACGGCTCGTCAGCTCAGACAGCAGTACCAAAAGCTCCGTCAGGATCGGTAAGGACGTCTCCGAGCCGTCCGATACCAAACGAGGTTTCAGACAAAGCGACTCCATAACGTGCGATTTCTTTAATCTGCTGCTTGAAAAAAAATTTCGAGCTGCGGTACTTAATCGAGCAGGTACAATCTTCTATAAGAGTAAACAGCTGCTGGCGTACGCCGATAATATTAATATCACTGACCTTAACACCCACGTCGTTAATTCTTATTTCTCCAGGCTGGATAAGGAAGCAAAGCAAATAGGTCTGGCAGTGAACGAGGGCAAGACGAAATATCTCCTTTCATCAAACAAAGAGTCGTCGCACTCGCGACTTGGCTCTCACGTCTTTGTTGACAGTCATAACTTTGAAGTAGTACATAATTTCGTCTATCTTGAAACCAGTATAAACATCACCAACAATGTCAGCTCGGACTAGGCAATTTGGAAGTCTCTCTCGACGAATAAAAACCAAACTTTATAAGTCCTTCATTATTCTCGTCCTGCTATATTATGCAGAGGCATGGACGATGACAACATCTGATGAGTCGACGTTGCGAGTTTTCGAGAGAAGATTTATTGTCCTGAGGTGCGTTGGTCACAACAAATATCGCATTCGGTGGAACGATGAACTGTATGAGATATACGACGAGATCGACATAGTTCAGCGAATTAAAAGTGAGCGGCTACCTAGGCTAGGCCATGTCGTCCGAATGGACGAAAACACTATAACTCTGAAAGTATTCGAGGCAGTAACCGCCGGAGGAAGCAGAGGAAGAGGAAACCTCCACTCCATTGGAGGGACGTGTTAACTCTAAAAGCGCTGTCTACGCCAGTAAAAAAGAATCTGCTTTCAAAAGTTAATAAACATTCCCCATTATATTTGAATTTTCTGTGTTTTTTCATTAAAAGTGGATCACCCTTTATATTAAACAGATGCACAATTCGAGTTACAGCGTGTTTCAAATCAATTGTTCGTTTAGCATAGCACTGCAATGTGTTGCTCTCAACGAGCAAATCAATTAATATGAGCATTGAAAGCAACAAATACAATAACATGTTTGGCAATTTTCTTTTTGAGCATTTTTGTTTCAGCACATAACTGCAGGAAAATACAATAAAGGCAAAGGCAATAAAGGTAATGGGTGCAATAAACATGTTCCATATTTCTATAATACAATAAATTCGTAAGTATTGTTATTATCATATTTAATTTCAGAATAAACTTACATAGTAAACACAGTTTTACTCATAAGTTATAAGCATGTAATTAAAATTGCGTTAATACTTCACTCGTCATGAATATCTGTATATCATTTTAAGAAGCACAAAATGTTAATGATTAAATGCGGGAGGTTTGTGTTATTCCTTAATATAATAATAATAATATAATATGAGTTACACTATTTATTTCCACTATTCAAAAATTTAAATGTAGTTATAAGCACATTTTAATTATAATATTATTATATGTCTGTTTATTTTTGTGCGCACTTTGACAGTAAAACTTTAAATCGAAATAATATTTTAACATTTATTTTATATTAGAGCATTCACTTTTAATAGTAGGTGCTTGATGCACCCGTTGCCTTTCAAACGCTAAAACAGAGTATGTACCTTTATCGTTTGCTTTGTTAATAGAACCGAATAAGTCATGTTTGGTTGTATCTTTTGCCTTCGTTACTATTTAGTTCAACACTTACATTGCTGTGAATATCAAACATTGCTAAAGCGGTAGGTCACGCGAGTTGCGCCGTCAAACGACTCCACCACTTTCAAACTTGTCGATATACCAAAAAAGACAAGTATTTTCTAAATATTTTTCATTCCTCCAAAATCTGAATCTTCAGCTTCAACTACATACATACATATTAACATGCATAAATACATAAATAAAGAAATATGCATAAGCAAGTAATTATCTTTTAAATTCTTTTAAAAATGAAATCCAATGCCACTGTTATTATTTGATACGTTTATTTAAGATATGCCGGGTTGTTGATGCTGAGGAATGTCAAGTCAGCACAACGGCTCCAAGTAAATTTAGCAAATAAGATTTTGATAAAGAATAAAATGATTATTAATAAACTGAACGGCAAGCCGCACAGTACGGAAAATTAGCCAGAGTTTTTTATTCAAACGGAAAATAAGTAATTTCTGATAAAATACATACAATATCGTAATTGGCGCAGTCGGTAATTCGGTGTTTCCCATTTTTCTACTATAAAATACATCGTAACAATTTTAGTGCGTTGAAAGCAAAAGTTATTCTCAAACTTATACTAAATAAATGAAATATTATGAAGTAAATAAAACTATATAAAATACGCTAAACAAATAAATTGAAAATAAATTATTAATAAACTTTGCTAAATAAATGAAAGTTGCAAAAAAAAAAAATAAAAATAAAAGAAAAACTAATTTTTTAAGGCGTCATATTTATGTAAAGCATATACAATTTCGCACAATTTGTTAAGGTAAAAAAGTGAACTATAAAATAATTTTATAAAAAATATATGTAATTGTGTACCAGAGATATTTGTAAGCTCCATACAAAAGCAACATCAGCAGCAACAACAACATTAACAACAACAACGACACCAGTAACAGTAACAACAGCAGCAAAAAACAGCAACAACATTAACAACAACAACAGCACCAACAGCAAGGTAAAATAATATTCAACTATTAATTTAGTAATTTAAGTAGTAGTTTTATTTGAAGCCATTACTTTCTTTGTAAAAACAAAAAAAGTCAACGCAGATATTATACTCACTAAATGTTTCAATCAATTCAAAAACAATACCGTTAGAAAAAGAAACGAACAAACGAGAAAAGAAACAAGCCAACAGAGTTACAATTGTTTTATAATTTTTGTTGCAAAAGTAAAATAAAAAAAAAAAATAAAAATAAAAAATATGGCAGAGCAAATAGAAATGCTAACTCGATGCTTGGCATCTTTAACACAGATAACTGCACAAAATGCAGCAATAAATCAACTTACAATTAGGCAAAGAGTCGAAAAAGACTTAAGATATGTATCTCCCTTTGAAAAAATTGTAAACTTTATTGGGTTGGATGAAGGCAATCTAACTCCTTATCTAAAAATAGGGGGAAACAACCTTCAAGCTAATACAAAAAATAATGGTGTTAACAACAAAAATTTTGATTAAAACGCCAATGTTAAGGTAAAAAGCCCTTGTCCAAAAGAATTCAAATACCCGCAAAACGCCAGAATGAGATGGTTTTAATATATTTTAATAAACCATATGATTTGTTATTAGGAAATTATTTCCTTTTTAAAAACGTTAATAATTTTGAAAAATGGTGTGAATCTTCCATTCTATATGAAAACTATGCAAGACCAAGTTTATTCATTAGATATAAGTGAAGTAAAGAAAATCAACCTTGATCATTTAAAATCAAATGAGAAAAAGGAAATCGAAAAATTATTAAAGCATTACAATAAACTAATCTATAAAGAAGGGGACAAGCTCACAAATGCAAAAGCAGTAGGTCAAGAAATTCAAACAGTTACGGATCAACAAATAAATTCAGGAATACAAAAATTCAGGCTAGTGGTTGATTATAGGAGGTTAAACCAATTGACTGTAGACGATAAGTATCCTCTACCGAATATCGAAGGAATCTTAGATAAATTGGGCAAAGCACAGTACTTTAGCACTATAGATCTAGCAAAAGGTTAACATCAGATTTTAATGGCAGAAAGGGACATCCAAAAAACAGCTGTTGTCACTCCGGCAGGACTATGTGAATATGTCCGAATGCCTTTCGGGTTGAAAAATGCCCCAGCTACTTTTCAGAAATTTATGAATGACATATTGAGGAAATATATAAATAAAATATGTGACGTATATTTAGATGACATATTAATTTTTTCAAATTCATTAGAAGAGCACATAAACTCATTAAAAAAAAAATTTTTTGAAACTACGAGAGAATAAATTAAAAATACAGGAAATGCAGACATTGAGAGACTGCACTCAACCTTGTTGGAAAAACTAACAGGAATTGAGGATTCTAGTCTTTCAACAGAAATGAGGATACAAATTGTTATATGCAACTATAACTATAGGTACCACTCAACTATCAAATGTTCTCCAAGGGACGCCAAAGAAAACATTTGTCCATTCATATTACAAGATAGAATAAATACAATAAAACAGAAAACAATAGCCAAATTAAATCAAAACAGATAAGAATATATAGAAAACTGACAAACAGGACCAATTAAAAACTACAAAAGAGTACGGCATAAAATCAGTCATATTTCAGAATATTTCCCTTACAAAACGTCCATCCGGCAAATATAAAAAGGCCAATGAAATTGGCAAACATAGAAAATCCAAATGATGACGATTTATTCAGTCTAAGGGCATTTAATGGAGATAATAACATTTAATTTTTTTTTCTACATATACATATATGGGCCATTCCATCAATTGGCGACATGGTTTTGTACCCGTGGTTCTCCGATTTCGACCAAACTTTAGAATATCATAATATAGACCAAAATAAGAATATCTGTTAACTTTTCAGTGGTCAAAGTTGCTCCATTGTTTTTTGGCGCGCAATTCAAATTGAGATCAAACAAAAAAATGACTATTTCTTTTATTTTGTAACGACCTCAAAATTGAGTAAAACAATTTTTTAAGTTATCCAATTTTATGTAAAAAAATCTCAGCTTTCTGATAAAAATATTTTCAAAATCCAAAAAAATTTTTAAAATATAAAAAAATAATTTTTTTTCCAAAAATACCGTTTTTTGGGCTTTTCCCCCATTTTTTTTTCAAAATTGACTTTTCCATTCGATTCCTCGTCCAATTTTACATAAGAATCAGTGTTCAAAAATATGGGACTCTAATCCCATGAACAGCAAAAAAAATGCAAAGTGGGATTAGAGTCCCATATTTTTGAACACTGATTCTTATGTAAAATTGGACGAGGAATCGAATGGAAAAGTCAATTTTGAAAAAATTGGAGGAAATAGTTAACGAAATAAGTGCAGTTATACATACTATAAATCCGAACAAGATAGCAGACATAGTTGATCAGGTTAAAGAAAATATTGAAAAACTAAATATTGAAAATAAAGAAATTTTAGTTGATGAAATAAAAAATGTAAAAGCAAAAATCACATCTATAACACCGAATATCAAAAAGAGAAATAAAAGAGGCCTGATAAATATAGGAGGAATAGCATATAAATGGATGTTTGGAGTCATGGATGCTAATGACAGACAAGACATTTTGAACCATTTAAAAATTATTGAAGAAAATGGCCATAACGCCATTGTAAATTTACATAAACAAATAGTTATTAATGAACATTTAAATAGATCAGTAAACTTATTAAAAGGAACTATAGAATAGGATAGGAAACAAATAATAGAAACTTTAAACATAATAAACAAAGAGGAAAATAGAATTGAAAGAAAAATTTTGTATAATGATGAAATGAATAAACTAAGATTCATAGAAAGTAAAGTTCAAGAAATACAAAATAATATAGCGGCGGCTAAATACAATATGGTACATCCAAGTATGTTAACTAGGGAAGAAATTGAAAAATATGAGATTGATTCTTACAAACTAAAATTATCAAAAGTAGGAGTAGTAGTATATAGAAACGATACAATAATATTCGCAATTCAGATACCAAGAACATTTTTTCAAACTAAGATTCAATTAACAACCCCAATGCCAAATAGAAATAAATTACAGATTATTGAAAAAGAAAAATTTGTTATAAAAATTGGCGAAAACTATTTTGATTATGTAGAAAATAAAGCATTTAAAAATTTAAAATTGAGTAAAAGCTGCATATTTTCAAATACTTGCGAATTTAAATATAATAACAAAACATCAATACAAGAAATAAGCGATGACACAATATTAATAAGAAATGCAAAAAATGATGTAGGAAAATAAAACTGCGATGACAGAAAAATTGTATTAAAAAATAACTATATAATCAAATTTTTAAATTGTAAAATGGAAATTTTAAAACAAGAATTTAAAAATAATAAAACAGAATATATTCATACAATTATATACCCTGCCGAAAAATTAAACCAAAGCTACACACCAAAATTAACATTCAATGATATTGTAATAAAAAAATATAGAAAACATAAAAGAAATTGCAGAATTAAAATAACATAAAAATGTATCATATGGTATTAATATAACATTGATTATCATTGTAATGGTAGTAGTAGCAATCCTAGTAATAATATTAAAGAAAAAAACAACAAAAATAAAAATTGTAAATACAAGAACTCAGGAGAGTTCAAACAGTAACGCTGGGGGAGTTGCGTCGTCAATCGACTCCACCATTTTCAAACTTGTGGATATACCAAAAAAGACAATTATTTTCCAAATATTTTTCATTCCTCTAAAATGCAAGTTGAATCTTCAGATTCAACTACATACATACATATTAACATGCATAAATACATAAATAAAAAAAATATGCATAAGCAAGTAATCACCTTTTAAATTCCTTTAAAAATGAAATCCAATGCCACTGTTATTATTTGATATGTTTATTTAAGATATGCCGGGTCGTTGATGCTGAGGAATGTCAAGTCAACACAACGGCTCCAAGTAAATTTAGCAAATAAGATTTTTATAAAGAATCAAATGATTACACCGGTCAACAAAAAAAAATTTTTTTTTTTTGGGTTTCTGTCCTCATGCTTGAATTCTGATTCTAGACATTGAAAAACACTTAAATATTAATCTTTAGTTCTTAAAGTTTGCTTTGGGCTGATCTACATCGATAAGTATATTTAATTTATTTCATAAATCAAAGGTGGCAGCACTTTGATTAACCCGAAAGTAAACAGTATTATTATTTGTAAGAGGCACAGTAGTGAATGTTAACCTCTTTATTACAGCTGTAACTACAATATTAGTGTATTACTCAGTTAAAAAATGGCATCAACTCAGTGTAAAAATGATGTTGATTTATTCTGTTTTATATGCGGTGAATTTATTAAAGTTAGAAGTAAAAAATTTGCTTTATCAACAAATTTGAAACTTTGCGAAGCCTATGAAGCCTATTTCAACCTAAAAGTCAGTAATTAAAATGAAAATTGGGTACCTCACTTCGCCTGCGTTAATTGTAAAAATACTTTAGAAGGTAAGAAACAAGATCGAAAAATTGCTCTAATTTCTACGAAAGCAAACTTTAACCGGAAAAAAATTTGCATTCCTTATTTTTGTCATAGGAGAAATTAAAATTTAACATGTAGATGTCAGACCAAAAAATCGTGTTGACCGGTGTTATTAATAAACTGAACGGCAAGCCGCACAGTACGGAAAATTAGCCGGAGTTTTTTATTCAAATGGAAAATATGTAATTTCTGATAAATTACATATAATATCGTTTCTTCGAGGATTTCTAGTAGATAAATGTTTACTTCGGAATTCACTTAAGTCGGTAGAAATATATATGAGATTTGCCTTTAGAGCTAAAGATCCCCCACTATGGTTTCGCTTATAGCAAGTCTCTCCTTGAAGTCGTGTATCTCGCCAATATTTGTGATGACCATCTGGACCATTCAATTTAAACTTTTTTTCGTAACTTAAAATTCCGTTTTCAACCTCCTCCTCCCAAAACCGCTATTTATCGCAAAACAAAATACGAACATTTTAATTACGCAGCTGAGCTAGTTTTGATTCAAACTTAAGGTCCATTTCATGCTTCATAATTTTCTGAACACGCTGTCTAGTGATTGGGCCTAATTCTACGTTTATCTGCCTGCAACTCATGCCTTCGCTAATTGCTAAGTGATGAATGTATTTCAACTGCTAGTAACCGACCAGTACGCTTTATGATTTTGAGGATTTTTCAAATAATTTGAAACTGTATTACGCTGTCGGCTCACTGACGCAGCAATTCGTCCAATATTTTTGCGAAGCGTGCATATATGTATAACTATTCCAAAATGATAAATTATGTTTCTACGCACAAAATTTAATACATATGACTTACTTATTTTCCAATTTAGTTAAAGAAAACAAACCGTATATGTTGTCTTTTCAGCTGCCAGTGCACAAATAGATGGATTTGCAATGCAATTATTTTCTATGAACAATACAAATCGTAAAGACATTTTCAATTAACGGTAATACATGATGAAACGAATGAAAGAATGTTAAACCTTATATACAAGCAAAATATGTGAACCACGAATACTGCATTCTGGAAAAAAATTTACCATTATTAATTTACGAGATAGATTAAAAAAAAATATTGCACATATAATTCTTTAACGAAGGTATGATTTGCTGTACTTTCAAATGCAAGATATGACAACTAAATTTGTTTAAGGTTTAATTACGCCTTAGTAATTCTAAAAAAAATAATGCTTTCATTGATGGAGAGCAGATTAAGAAGAATCGCTTAATTCATTTGTAGAGAATTATTACCCTTGAAGAAATAATTATCTAATGAGCATTAAAATACATACCTGGAACTTTGTCACTCAAGATATTTAAACAAAGTCTAGTTGAGTTGTTTAGACATCGATCTAATATATTGACAGTTGTTGGAAAATAGCCGAAATCAGCAATTGTCTTTACAAATGATATTAAAGATTTTCTTTTAAGACGTTCTTTTGAGCCTGCGGAATACGGATATTCCTGTAAAAACAAGTGTTGATCATCGAAAGGGTGGCACGCTAACTTTTCATTTTCAGGAGAAATTTGGTTCGAGTCCAGAATATTTCCACTAATTTTATCTGATACGTTTCGCTGAAATGCATTCATGTCATCCTGCGGTATGAGTAATCGCTGCTTTTGTATGAGAAGCGATTTTTCCAACTGAATTATGTCCACATGGGATGAGAACAAAATCGAGAGATTCGCGTTGACAAAGGTTCCTGATAAGCTGCTCAGCCTATTAAAAAAAAAAAAAATATATATATATTTTTTGTAAAATGAAAATGGCATACAAATCACGACCTTTAGGAAGAGTATGCGTGTAGAGTACACGATTGTAGCATTAGTATATATGGAAATGATATATAGTACTACAGAGGTAGAAAAGTCCTTGACGTAACAATGAAAGAATGTGTAGAAACATGAAACTACGGCTTTATACCTCGACATAATCTCTATATGGAATATGTTGCGGCCTTCCAACATTTTTACACTGATTCCACGCTTTCACAATAGACGTGTGTTTTAATCCTGGCCTCCACATTTTGAGAGAGGCTAGTCATAAAGTAATTCCTTCAATTTACTTATTATTACAAGCGTTAGTATTTATAAAAAAAATATTCACGTAAGAACTTTTTTCAATTTGTGGTCACTGAACGAAATTATAGTAGTTTTGGCCATGTTTTCGAGTTTTCTGAATTGTTTTATTTATCAGGAAACAATTTTTTTTTTCAAAACACGAATATATTTTTTTTACCCATGTTATAGTTATACGTAGGTAGGTTGCCTTTTTTCAGATTTTTAAAACAAAGACAAATTTTAATCATCTAAAATCTATATATTGCTTGCATTTGAGCCAGTTGTCGAATCAACTCTAATTGAAGTATCTCTAAAACATGCTTTTTGAACTCATCAACCGTCTCTTCAGATATCGAAATAAAAAGAAGTCATTCGGTGGCAAGTGAGGAGGTCATCAAATCGATGTTTTGAGTGCACAAAAATGGAGTATTTTCAGTCGACGTGTGAGAGCTAGCCTAGCTAGTCGTGATGAAGAGTTATCCGTCTCCTGTGGTTGGTTTTTCTAATTTCTTGAAAGGCATCTGGCAAACAAAAGCCTGTATACCACTAAGAATTGACTGTTTTGCATTGTTCCAGTGGTATGGTTGCGACATGTCCAATTCCTCTAAAAGCAGCATTCCAGCAAACACGCAACAGTCGACTGCGTGTAAGTACACGTTTCATCGACTGGTAAGATAACTTAATGAAACCCAGAAAGAATTTAATTAGTAGGGGATATTGGCTTAAGTAGGTAGAATTAAGATTAAGTATAATTAACTATAATTATTGCTTGGATTACAATCCATTCACGATTTCGAAGTTGAAGCCTTTCGCTACATTTCCCATTATTGCCAACACTTGAAAGTATTTACCCGCTGTGATCCTTGCAAGTTACAAGTGTATAAAATGTTCTATTACACCCGAACTTAGTCCTTCCTTTCGAGTTGTATATAAAATTGTCTCAGACTTCCGATACACAAATAAACTTAATTATATAATTTTAACATTTGATATTCTTTCTATTTTGCGATATTAATGCTGTCCCTAAATGTATTTGAAATAAAGCTCGCTGTTGATTTATTGATATAAAATTTGTTACAAATGTTTTTTTTTTTGATAATCCATTCTTGTAGGCTTAGTAATTAATTGAATTGAATGTTTGTTTCAAGCCATTTAATTATTAGTAATTAATTTCTTCGTAATTAGAACAATTTAAATCGTGTCACGACTTTTTATGTAAAGACACTTGGTTAAACCAAAATGACACTGATTCTTTATGTCGTTGTTCAAATTGCACAGTAAATAAAAAATCGTTAGAAAATAACGTGATTTCCGACTCTTATTGCGAAAAACTGCGACTAGTCCAATATGTTTTGTCGCAGTCAATATTGGGTACTTGTAATTTTTTTGTATAAAATGTAAACTATTAAACAAAATTATAAGAGGTTTCATTGTTTCACTAAATAAACAACATGCCTATATATTTAAATATTTTTTTATATCCAAAATTGTAACTTGGAGTATACGACATGTCATAACGACGTGGACGTGGCAAACTTCTGTTCCCTTTGGAGTGCTTGATTAAAACTGATTCCCCTGCCTCTCACTAATCTAAGGTGGTGATAAAAAATTTATAAACAAAATTTTATATGTTTTGAGTCTATCATAACGAATTCTTCCGGTCAGTGACCAACAGTAGTCCGCCAACCTGCGAGCATTCCACATACCGTGATACCTCTTTTCAATCTCTTGGAAATTCTGATGTAATCGTTCGACCTGCTCTTCACTAAAGTTACTCGAAGAAAGTGTAATTCATTAGGCATTCCAATGTTTGAAAGCTCTTCTTATTAGAAGTTCATTCAACATTCACATAATTGTCGTTATCTTTAATTTACCGCACAATTGCCACTTGTGTTTATAATGTTATATATTTTCGATTTAAGTTGTGGGTTACAGTATTCATCTTTTAACTACGGATTGAGCAACTGGTAAAGGAGCTTATTTATTGGCATTGATTGGCAACTGCTTTCAAACATGATAGGCTCCAGCTACTACCATCATAAGAAACATCATATTCGTTTATTAGTACATCAAGATCGCAGCAGTAAACTAAATTGTCGATATCTATGAAATAGTTTCTGAATTCATCTCGATTTCGATTGAAACTTATAATAGTTCCTGGAACTAGACATTTCTTCTCCATCAATATTGACAATAATACTTTTGAAAGTCTTGCATCTAGAACCAAGTAACTAAACACTGATTGATTAAAACAACAAGTTGTTTAATTCGTCTCATCACCTGAGTCTTCTGATTTTTCATCAAGACTTCAATATCTACGTCAGTTGAAATATTACTTTTACAAATCTGTTCAGTAGAAAGAACGATAGGAAACATTATGGTAGTAGTAGTAACCATTCCCATGAATTTTATACCCTTGCAACTTGTTGCTACAGAGTGTAATAGTTTTGTTCACCTAACGCTTCTAACTAATCGAGAGAGATATGGTGTTACGTATACATATATAACCAAAAGCTTCGTCAGGTTCGGAAATGGACCTCTCCGAGCCGTTCGATACCAAACAAGATTTCAGACAAGGCGACTCCCTTTCTTGTGACTTCTTTAATCTACTTTTGGAGAAAATAATTGAAGCTGCAGAACTAAATAGGGAGGGAACTATCTTCTATAAGAGTGTACAACTGATGGCATACGCTTTGGCCTTAATAACCGCGCCGTTAGTTCTTCTTTCTCCAGAATGGATAAGGAAGCGAAGAACTTGGGTCTGTTGGTGAACGAGGGTAAGACGAAATATCTCCTGTCATCAAACAAACAGTCGTCATTGTTGACAGTCATAACTTTGAAGTCGTAGATAATTTCGTCTATCTTGGAACTAGTGTAAACGCCACCAACAATATTAGCCTGGAAATCCAACGGAGGATAACTCTTGCCAACAGGTGCTACTTCGGACTGAGTAGGTGATTGAGAAGTAAAGTCCTCTCTCGACAAACTAAAACCAAATTCTATAAATCACTTATGATTCCCGTCCTGCTATACGGTGTAGAGGCATGAACGATTATGATCTGATGAGACACGTTACGAGTTTTCCGGAGAAAGGTTCTGCGGAAGATTTATGGTCCTTTGCGCGTTGGCCACGGCGAATATCGCATTCGATGGAACGATGAGTTGTATGAGATATGATACGACATTGACATAGTTCAGCGAATTAAAAGACAGCGGCTACGCTTCAGCTCTGAAATTATTCCACCCAGTACCGCCGGGGGAAGCAAAGGAAGAGGAAGACCTGCATTCTGTTGGAAGGACCAAGTGGAGAAGGGCCTGGCTTCGCTTCGAATATCCAATTGGCGCCACGTAGCAACAAGGCGAAACGACTGGCGCGCGGGTTTAACAGCGTCAGCGGTGTCTTCGCCAGTAAAGTAAGTATATATATATGAAAAGGAAGACGAGACGAGTTGAAATCCGGGTGACTATCTGTCGGTCCGTGCAAACTAAGACTTAAAAATTGAGATATACTCATGAAACTTGGAACACGCGTCCCTTAGTAAAAAAAAAATACGAGTCGGTAAATAGCTTTACTTGGGCCACTGCCACGCCCTCAAATCGCCATTAATAGAAAACTTATAAATACCATAATTAAATTGAGATAGAAAACTCTAATTTGGCACAAATGATCGCTATAGCAAGGTTCTTCTGTGGGAAAAGAATAGAAAAAGTGGGCGTGGCCTCGCCCTCTAATAAGTTCAATCAACAGACATTCTAAACCACTTAAGCTACAACAACCAAATTAGTATAGTACATACATATATGTACTCGCATTATGAGAAATCCCACCGACAGTGTGAAAAGGAATGAAATCGTATAATAACCACGCACCACGCTAAAGAAACTGTTAAAAACTACCAAAAGCGCAAAATTCAATAACTAAATACACCAGAGACATTAAATTTAGCCTACGAGATGATATGAGAGGGCTTTATATCTCGGGACCTGACCGACAAATTTTAACTAAATATAGTACGTGACATTCTTCTCATTATCCTATATGGTAGCGCGGAAATGGGCAAAATCGGTCTACAAGCACGCTTGCTTCCCATATACCACAGTTTTAAATTCCATTTGATTAATTCAATTTCCATTTCACAAATTAAGAAGCAAATTAATATAGCAAGATAAAATTTTACACACATCGCTCATTTGCTGCAAGACCGGCATAAGTCAAAAAAATCGATTTGCCAGAAAACGCGTTTAAAGTTTTCAACTGATTATAACCTTACACGGAAAACAGGAAATATATTCTCTTCTCAAGCGGAGCATATAAGAGGTATTCATATGAATTTTTCACTCGTTTCACGTTTTTTGATTTATGCCGGTCTTGCAGCAAATGAGCGATATAATTCCTTTCAAGTATGCCAAGTTATGACAAAAAATTACTCAAATCCAAACAAAACTGTTCAAGCCCAGAGGTACCGAACATATTGACCCCAGTATCAGTAGATGACTTTTGAAATTCAGAGAGAATATTTTCCTGATAATAAAGGGTGATTTTTTAAGAGCTTGATAACTTTTTTTAAAAAAAAAACGCATAAAATTTGCAAAATCTCATCGGTTCTTTATTTGAAACGTTAGATTGGTTCATGACATTTACTTTTTGAAGATAATTTCATTTAAATGTTGACCGCGGCTGCGTCTTAGGTGGTCCATTCGGAAAGTCCAATTTTGGGCAACTTTTTCGAGCATTTCGGCCGGAATAGCCCGAATTTCTTCGGAAATGTTGTCTTCCAAAGCTGGAATAGTTGCTGGCTTATTTCTGTAGACTTTAGACTTGACGTAGCCCCACAAAAAATAGTCTAAAGGCGTTAAATCGCATGATCTTGGTGGCCAACTTACGGGTCCATTTCTTGAGATGAATTGTTGTCCGAAGTTTTCCCTCAAAATGGCAATAGAATCGCGAGCTGTGTGGCATGTAGCGCCATCTTGTTGAAACCACATGTCAACCAAGTTCAGTTCTTCCATTTTTGGCAACAAAAAGTTTGTTAGCATCGAACGATAGCGATCGCCATTCACCGTAACGTTGCGTCCAACAGCATCTTTGAAAAAATACGGTCCAATGATTCCACCAGCGTACAAACCACACCAAACAGTGCATTTTTCGGGATGCATGGGCAGTTCTTGAACGGCTTCTGGTTGCTCTTCACCCCAAATGCGGCAATTTTGCTTATTTACGTAGCCATTCAACCAGAAATGAGCCTCATCGCTCATCGGACACGGACGCGAAACACATTTCGAACCGAACACTGATTTTGGTAATAAAATTCAATGATTTGCAAGCGTTGCTCGTTAGTAAGTCTATTCATGATGAAATGTCAAAGCATACTGAGCATCTTTCTCTTTGACACCATGTCTGAAATCCCACGTGATCTGTCAAATACTAATGCATGAAAATCCTAACCTCAAAAAAATCACCCGTTAATATCTCTATATCAAAAATTAGTTGAATCGCTAACGCGGTTATAGTCGAGTTAACAACAGCGCGCCAATTGTTTCTTCTTTTCGAAGGTGGCGCCAAATTTGAGACTCCAAGCGAAGCCAGGTCCTTTTCCACCTTGTGATTCCAATGAAGGGGGGGTCTTCCTCTTCCTCTACCTCCCCTGGTGGGTACAGCGTAGAATATTTCCAGAGCCGGACGACATGAGCTAGCCAGCGTGGCCGCTGTCTTTTAATTCGCTCAACTATGTCAATGGCGTCGTATATCTCATACAGCGACGACTGTTTGTTTAATGACAAGAGATAATTCGTCTTGCGCTCGTTCAACACCAGACCCATTTGCTTCGTCGTTTTATCCTTCCTGTAGAAAGAAGAACTAACGGCGCGATTCTTAAGGCTACTGATATCAATATCATTAGCATACGGCAGCAGCTGTACACTCTTATAACAGATTGTAGTTTGTCGGTTTAATTCTGCCGCTCGAATTATTTTCTAGAAGTTGAAGAAGTCCCACGAAACCTCGTTTGATATCGAACGGCTCGGAAACGTCCTTCCCGATCCTGACGGAGCTTTTGGTATTAGGGATACCAAATACAAACATCGAGGCATAAAGGTAGCTCCTTTCCGTGCTCTCAAAAGCAGCTTTGAAGTCGACGAAAGGGTGGTGTGTGTCGATTCTCTTACCGCCGGAATCTTCCAAGATTTGGCACATGGTGAATATCTGCCTATCCTACAGCCACACTGACAAGTTCTAATCAGATAGCTGACGGTGGACTTTAATCTTTCACATAATACGCTCGATAAAACCTTGTTTCTATGTTAAGGAGGCTTATTCCACGGCAGTTGGCACAGATAGCGAAAAAGGGATTGTGGGATTTGCGATAGCATTTTTAATTATATGTTAAGAGGGTATTCTAGTCTAGAAATTTGAAAAAATCTTAACATTTATTTTTCATAGTTCGATAGTTTTGATATTCACGAATATCTCCCTAAAAGGATTTTTCAAAACCCAAATTATTTTCAAAGTTATAGCCATTTTTAGAGACGTGACAACTAGACCGGTTGAGCGAATATCGTATAACGAAAAGCTTTAAACGCGTTTTTCTCAAAACTCCTTTTTTTGATGCGGTAGCCACAATATCTCAAGTTCTAATCAGTCGATTTATTTGAAATTTGGCATGAATATTCTTTAAATATATCACTAGAAGCAACAAAACATAAAAATTTGAAATATATAATATTTTTAAAAAATCGACGAAATTGAAAAATTAGTGAAAAAATCGACCTTATGTTTTGAGTAGCCGCCATTTTATGAAAACATTTTTTTTTTAGTTTTGTTGCTTCATGATATAGCGATATTCGTACTCATTAAGAATCTGTAATTTTTTTATTTTTCAGATGACGACAAGGGTAGAAATCTTGGCGATGAGAACACGGCCTCTTTTTCCCCCCTTTTCTTCAAGCACGCATAACTCGATGAAATTTTTTTTTTTTTTTTGAAATTTATTTCGTGTACTCTTCTAAGTTTAATAAACAAATGATAAAAAAAAACGGATAGTAAAAATATCTAGTGCTTCTTTTTTTTATTAATTGTTGGAAAAGCTCGAAATTAAAGCCTATAGACTAGAATACCCCCTTAAGGTTTTTTATACATTGCAGACCAAAAATTTACAATCAATAATGCTTTACAATTCGGTCAGTTCCTTGGCAAATTTTCTTGTTATAAAACCAAAAAAAAAAAAAAAACATTTCAAAACCGTTCAATTGTGCTATTGCTTATTTTTTATACCTTATCGGTTTGGCTTTCGTATAGTCATCATGTCTTATCTTGATCCAAGACGGCATGGCCTGAGGGGAGTTTGAGGACGTAATTGTAGGAACAATATCAATATTTAAAACAATTTTAGCCGAAAATAGAAGGTCTATTGCTGAAACATCATTCCTAACGGCTCAGAGCTCAAAGCTCCCAAAAATGAATCTACCGAAATTCAAGGGAGAATACTCGGAGTTTAAAAATTTCATTAATTTGTTTATATTAAAAGTAGTCTTAATCAACCAACGCTGAAAAAAAAACTCTTTTGGGATGGATTGTGTCTGGCAAATATGTCAGCAGTTTAAGTCCTTCTCCCGAAGAAGAGTTAACATCAATAGATTCAATGGTCCAAAAATTTTGGTCTCTGGGGGAACTTCAGAAACAAATTCACACCTTAATAAACAGAGTGTGAGCAATTTTTCGTCAATAGAACTGAAGTATTAACTTCAGGAAGGCTTCAAGTCAGAATGTCCTTTAAAGCGGAGAGGAAAACATTAAAAGATCCAGAACTTCGTAAAATATATCTGGACTTCAGGAATGAGTATAAAGCGCTGGGTCACATGAGCCCAACAAGCCCCGAGTGAGCCACACTATTTCTTTCCGCATCAGTGCGTTTTGAACTATTGATGTTAGACCCAACCATCCAAGAAGAATTGTAGTCAACTCTTCTTCGTTTTCGTTTACATAAGTACGTTTTAACGACAGACATTACTAAAGTGTAACCAAGCATGAAGACAGAAACTGTCAGCTCATTGTGTGGAGAGGCATTCTTCAGAGCAAATTCAGATGTTTCGACTTAACACCATCACTTACGGCACTACGCCTGCATCATTTCTCGTAAATCGGTGTTTACAAATGCTCAACTCAAAAATCTTACTGCAAGAAGAAGATTGTACCTTGACATTAGAGAATTTCAAAGCCAACCTACTGCAGCTGTCATCAATTAGCAATCCTCAGTACGTAAACGTAGAGTCGGCTTCTCTAACGCTTCAATAAGAGCGTACGGATACTGCATATACATACATACGCATATAAGTACATACGAAGCCAATTTGCTAGTGGCGTCAAATGTACGCCATTTACTGCAAAATATAGAGTGGTTCCGCTGAAGACCAAGTCTCTTCCACGTCGCGAGCTCTCGGCAGCACATCTTCTTGCCAAATTATGGTCACGAATTGCAGCAATGTTGAAGCGACGATTCGAAAAAATTAAATTTTGGACAGACTCTGGAATCGTATTGCATTGTGTAAAAACGCATCCATCTCCATTACAAACCTTTATTGCAAAGAGAGTGTCTGAAATCCAAGAATTGAGTGACAATATAAGTAGGCGACATGCGTCAACAAAACAAAGTCCTGCGGATCAAGTGTCTCGGTAACAGTATATATAGCAGAAAACCTTTCCGCGGTAGCTTTCTGAGGGGTGAATAGCGGCCATTCTGGATTTTCAGTGGTAGCAACGCAGGGCTGTATATATTGAGGTAGTAAATACTTAGCGATTTTATTTTATTAAATAACAAAAACTATAAATATTGTTGCTTAACATAACAGGAAATTATTTATTAATGATATATATAGACAAACAGGAGATTTAAATGCCATAGTGTGCAATATTTCG
Organism: Bactrocera zonata; assembly: GCA_037783105.1. NCBI lineage: Eukaryota > Metazoa > Arthropoda > Insecta > Diptera > Tephritidae > Bactrocera > Bactrocera zonata. Next base: position 1,569,515 of record JBAWJQ010005925.1, on the reverse strand, counting down.
CCCATAAAAATATCATTTACTGATATTCATATATTCTCTATGTAGTTAGTTCTTATAAATCAAATGCAACCCTGTTTATACATTTCTCGGTGGTGAGTTTTCTTCTGAATGCATTTATTTACATTTGACCGACAGAAAACATAAAAAGTGCTGATTTCCTAAGCTAATATTGTTTTTTATCTTAAAATTCGATTCTTTTATTTAATTAAAATATTTGTAAAATTATATTCTTATAATTCCAACTAATTTTCTTTCGTAACGGCTAATCCATTTGTATATGTCAAACGAAAGTTTGCCTCCCAGGACTGATTCTTTTTGCATGCAAAATTTAAGAAATTTTTGAAGCGTGGTCAACTCTTGTTAAAAATAAAGAACCTACATAACAAGTAACATCTCAGTAAAATTTAAGAAACATGTAAAGTAAGTAATTCAAAATAATAATTTTATATAAAATATTGCAAGCACTATCTTTTTGACTAGAAAAATAGAAAAGTACGTAGGTTGATCGGCGACCGCAATATTGTAGCGTGTATGCGCACGGATGAAGAACAAAAGAGGCTCGACGCCCTCCACCAGTTCCTTTTGTTAATTGTGTGTTGGTGTCCTCTTGTGTGGTGTGAAAGTATGGTGTAGATGATTATGGGGTAGGCATCATGCCGATGTGTTGAGAATGAGGTGTGTAGTGTGGGATGAAAATATGATGCGTTGCCACAACGCTGCTCAGACCCATGGATCGACGAGGTGGTGGCCCAGTCTGTCGACGCCGCACCGAGGTTCCACTCCGCTGGTGTATGACACGATGAGCGGGTGGCCGGCTCACTTCGCGTGACGAGCTGCGGTATAGCAGCGTGTGATGCGGCCGGTGGCACATTTGGCACAGCCCACGTGACTCACACTCTGTAGTCGCATGAGTGTGCGACAGGCAGTTGAGGCAATGCCCGTGGGCCTGAGCAACTTGCTGCCATTGCGACGGCCGCATACCCCTAAATATTCCACAATGATGGAGACGATGAGGACGCCGACCTTATCCGACGGGTCTCCGAAGTCCTCGACGTAGTCGATGGTGGTCGGCTGCCACCATGAGGTGCGGGTGTAAGTACCGCTGCAGGCGCGGTTGCCGACACAGGTGCCGGCTTTGTTGCCGGTGTAGTTGAAGACGTTGTTGCAGCCACAGTTCGGGGCGCTGGTGTAGGCCCGGTGCGTGGCGCATTGATAGCCCGAGCGGTTGACGGGGTTGCGACTGATGTGTCTACATCCATGGTTATCTATGGTAAAGGAGATGGTTAGTTATACATATCTGTCATATAAGTTGATATGGGCAATCGTGCCACGACATGTAGCATGAACGGATCGTCGTATTAATCGACCATTTTTTGTTAGTTTTCTTTGTTGGTTTTGACGGTTTATTATTTTTTAGCGGTTTGTTACTGGCGTATTTCTCATTTTAGCGTAAAATTAGTGATTTTATTATATCGCGACAGTATTGGTTTGGTTGTTTCGGTTTTCGAACTCGCTGTCGTCGGTAGTTGGTAAAAAGCACAGCTTCACGAGCGGTCTGGTTAGTGTTCCGTTTTGCGTACGGAGATCCACGACACGTATGTGACTGTCGGAGCCATAATGTAGCTTTTCTATGCGGCCAAGCCGCCACTCAGTAGGGGGTAGACAATCATCATGAATGAAGACGCAGTCTCCAAGTTTAGGCGCTTGTTCAGGAGTCTTCCAACGGTATCCTTTGTAGGGATCCTTTATATACTCGTCCTTCCAGCGGCGGCTGAAATCATGATGGAGAATTTTAATTCGTTCCCATCGATTTAATAAAGATAGCGACTCTACGCCTGGCTCCGGAATGGCCAGGATGGGTGCTCCTTTTAGAAAATGCCCTGGAGTTAAGGCGGTGAAATCTGAGGGGTCTTGCGATAGTACTGTGAGTGGCCGTAAATTGAGAACGGCTTCAATTCGATTTAATAACGTCGTGAACTTTTCGTAATTGAATTTATAATTTCCAGCTACCCGTTTGAAATGGGATTTGAAGCTTTTTACAGCGGATTCCCATAAACCGCCCATATGAGGCGCGCTTGGGGGTATAAATTGCCAATCGATACCTTGAGGGGCGTACTTTTGTACGATGTCGGGTGACACTTGTTTTAAAAAATCCACAAATTGCTTTTCTGTGGCTCGTTGAGCTCCAATAAAGGTTTTGCCATTATCGCTCATGATTTTTGAAGAGTAGCTACGTCGAGAGACGAAGCGAGCAAATGCCGCGAGAAAAGCCTCCGTCGTCAGATTACTACATAGCTCAAGATGTACTGCCTTTGTCGTGAAACATACAAAGATAGCCACATAGCCTTTCATGAGAGTGGGAGACCTTAACATGGACGCCTTTACCTGGAAAGGCCCAGCAAAATCAACACCTGTTGTGGTGAAAGGCAGAGCGAAATTGCAGCGTTCAGGTGGAAGTGCTGCCATAATCTGCTTTCGCATCTTCTGTTTGTGCATAGTGCAAATCTTGCACGTGAAGATGTACTTCTTGATTTGCGGCTTAAAACGGGGGATATAATACTCCTGGCGTACCATCTGTTGCATGAGACGATGTTCGGCGTGTAGCATTAAGATGTGGATGTAGTGGAGGAACAGTGTGGCAAATGGTGACCTCTCTAGAATTATTATGGGATGGCGTTCGTTGTATGTTAGGCTCGAATTAGCAAGCCGACCATTGGCACGAAGCAGACCTTTCGTGTCCAGAAATGGGTTTAGGACTAAGAGTGAGCTTTTTTTATCAATCGGCTTCGATTCTCTTAGTAGTGATATATCGCGGCTGAAATAGCGCGCTTGTGTATATGTTATTAGTGCGACCTTTGCCTTTTTGTATTTCTAGGTGAGTCACTGTATTGCATGGGAAATTATGTGATCCCTTGACTTTACTTTTGAGTTGTTCTATAAATTTGAACATACATATAAGCAACTACTCTGAAGCTCTTGGAAACGATGAAAATAGTTCAAGGATGTCGGTATCATCCATAATGTCTGAAAGGTGGCGATTTTATGACCTTCTGGGGCGATAATGTCGCGCATGGGGGATTGTGGCCAAGAATCAGGAGATTCTACCAACCATCGGGGGCCATTCCACCATAGAGTGGTAGTGGCAAGGTGCAGGGGCTTGCACCCTCTTGTACCTAGTTCGACAGGATTGTCAGCACCGGCCACCTGACGCCAAGTGGCTGATCCCACTAGGTCGAGTATTTGAGACGTTCGGTTAGAAATATACGTCTTCCATGCATGTGGTGGTTTTTCCAACCAGGCTAGTACAATTTCTGAATCGGACTACATATATAGTTTGCATTTTGTCATGTTTAAATGCATTTGCACCATGGCTACTAATTTGGAAAGTAGTAGTGCGCCACATAACTCAAGTCGTGGGAGACTTATAGTTTTTAAAGGTGCCACCTTTGCTATTGCTACTAATAAGTGGCTTGTGGTCGTGGTGTCACTTTGCGTGCGCACATAGATAGTAGCGCAGTATGCCTTTTCTGAGGCGTCACAAAAGCCATGTAATTCAACTTTGTGGTCGGAAGAGTAATTTACTCACCGCGGAATGTGAATCTGAGAAATGTCATTCAGATTGTTTGCGAAATGGGACCATTTTTCTAAGCGAAGAGGTTTCACTTGTTCGTCCCAGTCGGTTCTATCTAGCCATAATTCTTGTATTAAGATTTTCGCTTGGATCATAATTGGCGAAAGCCATCCTGCTGGGTCGAAAAGTTTTGCCACCCAGGATAGAATCTGTCTTTTTGTGATGGCTGATAATGCGGATATGGACCCTGTCGTGTATGAGAACTGGTCCGATATCGCATTCCATTGGATGCCTAGTGTTTTTGTTGTACTTTCCTTTTCGAATACAAGGAAATTAGGGTCCAACAAATTTTCGTTTGGAATATTTTTGAGTAGATTTGAGTGATTTGCCGTAATCTTTTTTAATGGAAACCCTGCCGATTTGAGGGCTTTAATTACCTGTGATAAGGCCTCGTATGCTTGTGGAAGAGTGTGACTTCCAGACAAAATATCGTCTACATACGTTTAAGTTTTCAACACTTCAGTTGCCTGAAGAAATTCTGACTTTGTGTTGTCTGCCAATTCGTGGAGAGTTCGAATAGCTAAATATGGTGCCCAGTTAACGCCAAATGCAACTTTTTTTAATTTGAAGTCGTGTAAAGGACTGGTAGGGGATCTTCGGAATATAATACGTTGAAAATCTTGGTCGTCTTTCCAACGTCCCCATTGAATATGTATTTAAGAATACGCCAATTTAATATCAAAAGCATTAAATCTGGTTGGAGTGTGGTTCCCGTAAATAGGATATCATTTAGGGAATTCCCTGAACTAGTGGTTTTCGAAGCATTAAAAAAAACTCCTACTTTTGTTGTTTTTTTGTCTGGCTTTACTACTGCGTGAAGTGGCAGGTAAAAGGAGTATTATTTGCCCTTGACGATTTTCTCCCCTGGGTTTACTTCGTCCATATGATCTAAATGGAGGTATTCTTCTAACACACCATCATATTCATATTTGAGTTCGCCTTTTTTAAGTAGGTTTCTTTTCATACTTAGAAACTGCTGAATTGCAGAGGTGCGGGAGTGACCTAAGGCGACTGTATTAGGAAATTGTTGCTTAAATGGTAGTCGTACGACGTACCGACCATTTTCTGATCTAGTAGTTGTGGCTCCTCACAATACTGATCTTCAGGGGTTGTGACTGATATGGGGGGAGTTCTTCTAATTCCCAAAATTTTCTCAATTGTGAATTGAGGTACTCATTTGAGACTTCCTCAACTTGAGTTGTTAATGTTGTGACTGGTTCCGCAACTAGTCCACTTAGGATCTATCCAAAAATGGTATTTTGCACCAGAAGTGTATTTGTTATTTTCTCAATACCTTCGAGTATTATCTGTGGTATGAGATCGCTGCCTAATAGGAGATCTATTTGAGCGGTGGTGTTGCAGTTTGGGTCTGCTAGCTTTAGGTGTGAAACCTATTGCCAATGCTTGCTATTTATGTATATGATAGCTGGGCAACATATTGGTTGATTGCGGTAAGACAATTGCTTCTGCTTGTATGCGCTTATCCGCTTTGGGGGAAAAGAGGGTAATGGGGCAGATTTTATTTGAGTTTTGAACAACTCTTCCGCCCATTCCCGTGATTTTAAAATTGGCCAGTTTTGTTGGCAACTGTAGCCTGTTTTGTGCCCTAACGCTATAAATGATCGTTGTGATCCTTGGTCTATTAAGGCTCTGAGTTTAAACAGTTCTCCTCGGTGTTCGATGGAGACAACTGCTGTGGGTAATAGTACCCTAATGTGATTTTCGCTATGTAGCGTTTGGGTTTTCAACGCCTTTGAGCAGCATGGTGCTTCTTGGCAGTTTTCAGAATTTGTTGAGGTGGAAAAATTGGTTATATGTAACATTGAATGATGTCTTTTATGGCAATAAACGCAATTAAATTTGCTTTCGCAATCTTTAAGCGTACGCGCATGTCACATGCAGTTGGTACAAAGTTTTTTTGTTCTTACGAAATTGTTTCGATCGCTAACATTAATTTTTTTGAATTTTTCGCATGATTTCAGTTTGTGACCTCCTCTGCAAAGTTCGCATAACGTTGGCTTATATTGTTCGGATGTGAACGATTGATTTTCGAAAAAGCTTCTATTTAAATTATTGTGGCTATTTGATTTTTTTTACTTTTATTTTTTATTTTTTTTCCACTTAGTTACTGCCGTTTTGTTTGTACAGAGATTTTCATAAGATTTTTTATTTTTTTTGATGTTATTACCGCGTATTATTTTTTGATTTGTGTCACCACAAGTGCCGTCCGCTACGGCTCGAAGGACCATATATAAAATATTGCAAACACTACCGGCACTCACCTTTTTGACTCGAAAAATAGAAAAGTACGTAGGTTGATCGGCGACCGCAATATTGTAGCGTGTATGCGCACGGATGAAGAACAAAAGAGGCTCGGCGCCCTGCGCCAGTTCCTTTTGTTAATTGTGTGCTGGTGTCCTCTTGTGTGGTGTGAAAGTATGGTGTAGATGATTATGGGGTGGGCATCATGCCGATGTGTTGAGAATGAGGTGTGTAGTGTGGGATGAAAATATGATGCGCATGATGCCAATGTGTTGAGTATGGTGTGTGTAGTGTGGCGTGAAGATGTGGTGTGTATGTGTGGGGTGTAGCTGGGTTATATTAATAGGGGGGGCTCAGAAGCTCATTTAGCTACATTTAAATAACGCAAACACTTGAAATATATAAAATTTTTTAAAGTGCTGCTCATCAAACTTTAAAATTTATATGTAGCTTAAATGCTAACACAACACCCTAATTACCATGAAAATAGCAAAAAAAGTGTTACACAACACCCTTAGATTTTCTAGAGTTGAGAATATGTATGTAAACAAAGCAAAGGTTTATTACTGTATATAATGAGGTCTGGGGGTTGAAACGTGCATGAATTGAATAATAATGAAGAAAAAGAGAAATACTTTCACACAAGCCATAAGTATGAGAGATAATACATTGTTGAACCTCATTGAAAAATTCTCTTCTCATCAAAAATTGCTTCGTGTGGTTTCCTATTTATTACGGTGGATAAGATGACCAAAAATGTCTACGGAGGGAATTCGCGAATGAAAAAACTAAAGGCAAGTAAAGGAGTACTCTGATATATCGCTTTCATTCAAATTAATCCGAGTAGGAGGTCGCCTTTTAAATGCACCTCTCCCATACGATTTCAAATTCCCACTATTACTAAATGAAAATTCGCACATAGTTATTAATTATTTACGATTCTTGCACTTTCGAAATCACCACGCAGGGGCAAGAGCGTTGGTTGCGCTTCTTTGAGAATGCATATGGCTGATTAATACAAGAGAAGCATGTTTACTGCAGTAGAACCGAAGCCGAGGTTGAAAACCTAAATAATGGGAAACTTACCAGTTGAAAGACTTCGAGCGCTACGACCCTTTCAAGCGTAGATTTTTGTGGTCCGACATTAAAAATACGCGGTCGACAACCCGTAAAAACTTATATCGCAGTTTTCGTTTGTTTCACGTCAAAAGCAGTACACTTAGAATTAGTTTCTGACTTATCGACTAATTCCGTTATTTTCGCCCTAAAAACTTTGTCGGCACCGATCCCAAGCTGTGCAAACTCAAAGAGACGTTTCTGTCCCAGTCTCCGGAATTAATGGGATTCGCCGCCGAAGAAAGTTTCAAATTCGCTTTTCTACCACCGAGGGCGCCGCACTTTGGCGATTTATGGAATTATAGGAGAGACACCACGCAGTGCGCGCAATGGGCAACGTGCCGCCGAAGAGCTGGAAACAGTGGTCCAAACGTACGTTATAAATTTTAAGGGGCGCAAAAATGGCTTCACCCGAAACAGAACCTGCAACTCGGCGATCTCGTCCACGAAGACAAGACGCCACCGCAGCAGTGGGTACTAGGACGAATCGCCGTCGCGAGACGAACAGATACGAGTGGAAGACGTGGCAACGAAGGCAGGCACAAATAAACGCCCTATTCACAAGCTCGCCCTGCTGCCTATCGAAGTTGAAGGATCATGATCCTGTCAAGGTGACCGGTGTTGCGTCAAGCAACTTTATAGATCTAAAAATAATGTTTTAAGGAATAAATTTATAAAATTAATTAAATAATATTTGAAAATATTATAAAATGTTTTACAATTATGAGATTGCTGAATTATAACTAAATGTACTTACGCCATTTTGATATACATACTTACAACTAGTAATACTCTATTATCATGAATTATGAGATTCCTGAATTATAACTATATATACTTACTCTTTTTTTTGAACACATATGTACTTACCACTAGTCTAAGCCGTTAGATTGATGCTATCGTTACTATAAAAAGCAATGTTGTTGAGTTGACTTCTCCTCGAAGAGCGCCAATATGGTTGATATTTTCCGCATTCATTTCATGGAGATAGTTCAAACTCAATGTCTCTATATGTCCTAAAAGATTGACTCCTTAAGCCGTTGGAGTGCCAGGAGTACGAGTAGGAGTATGATTTCGATTGTGATACTCGGTCCCATTTACCTTTACTGACTGATCGAAAGTCAAAAGGTAAGAACCGCTGACGGTTCTGCTATCTCCTTTTTCAACCTCTATCGTTGCTGTGGCATTGTTGATAATGACAATGCCGTCATCGATTTCTTTGATGCCCTTGTCATGATTGGTAGTAGTTGAACAATTTGCTACAGCACCTGTGAATAGTTGCTGACAACAAGTAGGGGTTGTTTGCTTCTTGCAAAAAGTTGCAAAAGTTGATTTTTCACATTTAACAGCATACGCTTCGTTTCCGCACTCAGCGACGGTATTAGTATCCCCAAAGTGTAGGACTCGTCCTTCGTGAGGCACGGCGAATAAACTATATTTTTTACAAACAATTTGAGGGATTGGATACTTAACTACAAAGTACAAATTATTCTTATTTTGTAAAGCCTTAATGCTAGACATTCCTATTATTTCTATTATAGTTATGTTAGTCGAGTGCTCATTGATAATATTATTGATATCACTATTATCTAATATTATTGGGTTCACTAGGTTCAACTTAGCTAGGGCTATTGAGATTGTGATTGATTGCAGTTCGAGGATTATTACTCTATTTCTTGCAAGTATTGTTTCGTAAAGATGACCTGTGTCTATTGCTTCCTTTCTTGTTGAGTTTATAATTGTGTTTATTGTTTGCGTGATTTCCAAGATTTTTTGCTGAATATGCGTATTAATTTTGTACTGTCCGTTATTAGAGTCAATGAGCATATCCTGTCTTAGTTGTAGTCTTTGGAAATCGTCAAAGTCAGGGGTGCCGGCGACGACTTTTAGTGCAGTACCTAAAAAGTTTAAGCTTCGTGTCTAACGATGGTGAATGTCAACGGTTCGAAGTAAAGTCTCGATGTATTTTATGTCTGCTTCTACTATTTTCTTCATGTGTGTCAATGGGAAAAGGTCCATAAATCCTGCCGTCTCGTCGTTCAATGTTGCATATAGTGTAAAGTTGGTAAAGTGCGTCAAACAACCGTAATGTTCCCATACCATTGCGTTTCCGTCCAAAATTGGGATGTAGTTGGAGTTGGTATAGTCAGTTAGCTTTTGTGTTTAAGTGGTCGTCAATAGGAATGTCGATATTATTCTCTAATTTAAAATACAAGACTTAAAGTAATAAATTGATTGATTGAGGTGGACGAAGGTTGGCTTTGTGGGCCCTCTTCCCCTTTATAAGAACGGTGGTGCCTAGGTCCTGTTCGACTACTTCCTCTGTAAATAGTGTTGAGAGTTTATTGCCTAGCCTTCGATTAACTTTCACTAGGACCTTGTCATCAACGTTATACGTCACATTCTGACGACCCTTATTATGGTATTCGCGATCTCTGGCCTGGGCTTTTTCGATACGATTTCGAACTAGTTCCGTAATGTTAGCTGAGCTGGGATGAAGGATGTCTATTGGTTTTTCGTGGGTTATTGAATGAATTGTCTAATTATATTCTATGGTGGCAAGCAAAATCAAGTCAACAGTGTCATCGATATTTCTTTCTTGGTTTAGACACCTAGCTATTTCAGTTAAGGTACTGTGAAAACGCTCCACTTGCCCGTTTGAGGTGCTGTGCAGGGGAGGGGCGTTGGCGATTTTCACATGATTGTAATTTAGCAAAGTTGATTTTATAGCATTTGAGTTAAGTGACTTTTCGTTGTCACGGTATATAGTTTTAACGTTTGGAAAAATGTTTATTAGCTGTAGTATAGGTGGTTTTACGTCTATGATGGTTCTAAACGCGATTTTCTGCACTATAGCAAATTTAGAAAACTTATTGACGCAAGTTAGAAAATATTTCTGGTCTGTGGAGAAAATATCGACGTATTTAGACTTTTAGCATATTCGGCAATTTGCTACTACTTCCCTTGCCTTTTTATTCATCTTCGGGAAAAAATAGTCAGCCAAGATCTGCTTTACATTTTCTTGCGCTGCCCTATGAGCTCTGTTGTGTTCAGCAAATATAATTTCTTGTTGATCACTTTCGCTGAAGATGTCCGTAACCATCTTTTCGGTATGACGGAATCTTACGTTGGGGTGAAGTTCTACCAGTCGGTGTTGAATTTTTGCCAACACTGGTAGGCTGCAATGTATTGCGTTAACTATGCCATCATTAATGACTTTGTTGGGTCACTGATTGCAAAGCACTGCTTACTTCAACCATATGTTCTTACATATTTTTTGCTATTTTAAATTCGTCTTATTTGCCAAATATTCAAGGTTAAGTATTAGAAGTCATTCACCTAAATGCAGTTAATAATTGTATTTGCATTGTGTTTGCTTGCGTTTGCTCTGTACACTTTTGCTAACGCTATGTTTCGCTCACGCAATTACACGTATGTTTGTTTGTGCAAATTAGTTAGTCCTACTTAGCATGTACTAAGCTTAATATGCAAGCAGCATATTGCAATGCTGCATTCCCATTTTTACATTTCTCTTTTAATATCTAAATTATATGAAGAAGCAATAGCTAAGTACCTACTTAAACTTAGTTTTATGGACTGTTAGAAGTACATAACATATATACATATGTATGTATATATGAATTAAAGCGGAATTATGTACATATTTAGCGGTATCGAAATATTGTATAGAATATTATTTAAGGAGAAGAATTGTGCAAATAAAGTTAGTCTAATACCTGACCACCTTACAGTGTCGTTACTCGGCCCTTTGCTACAATTTCGCTTGTACCTTTCGCTGTTTCGTAAATTTGCGCGGTTATAAAAAAAGCTTTATAGCCCTACATTTTTTGGCGCCCAACGTGGGGCACGAGTAAATTGTTTCGTTGTTCGCATATCTTTCGAAGTTTGGTGGTCAGTATTAGACTGCATCGTGGGACATCATCGTCATTGGATCTTCACCATTGGTCATCTTTACCATTGGACACATCAGAAGCGATCGCACACAGAACAGCACATCTACTTGTCGCCGCTACGTTTCGCTAGTACCACTTCCTCCAGGTGTTATACGCATATATGTTTCGCATATATACAATATTAATTTCGTTGATACCATTTTGCAATAAATTAACAAATCATTTATTACTCAACTTCTCACTAGAAGAAAAATTATAATTATTTGAAAATATTTTGAAGTCAATATAAAGCACATAGATAGAATCCCGTTCTACAATGTCTTAGCACGAACTAAAACAACAACGCACTAGCACCAAGAAAAATATCACACGAATTAAAAATATCAGCGATGCTAGCTTACGACCAGGTGGAAAAGTTCTTTCAGTAGCGGAATACAAATGTCATCTAGGCATCCTGGAGTCATACTTCAAGCAGATTCTCTCAATTCAAACGGACATCGAAAGATTGGATGCTGAGGACGGAGGACGTGCTGACCTAACAACTAAATTGGTTATTCAATCGCAACTGACAGAAGATAACAACGTTTCATTTTCGGATACAACTTGCGTGGTACAATCAAGTTCAAAACTTCCACCACTTAAACATCCTACGTTTGATGGCAAGTATTCGAATTATCAAAAATAAATCAAATAATTGATCACGAGTTCAATTTAACAAATATTGAAAAATTCAACCATTTGCGAAATTGTCTCCAAGGGCAAGCCTTAGAAACTGTAAATGCGTTTCAGGTTACAAATGAAAACTACCCAAAGGCGTTAGAGCGCTTGAAGCTACGTTATGACAACAAACCACTAATTTTCTTGGAAGGAGTAAATTCGCTATTTGATTTACCTGCAGTTATGAAACCAAATGGCATTCAGCTAAGAAGTTTGATTGACAAAGCTTCTGCTATTTATGGTTCTCTGACATCACTGGGTAATGACAGGCAAATTTCTCAAGCAATGCTAATTTACCTAATATTGCAGAAGTCTGATGAACAGACCAACAAAAGGTGGAAGGAGTCGCTAGATTTCAGAACGCTGCCGTCATGGGAGGATTTCATCGCAGTTTTGGAAAGACACTGCCAATATCTGGAGTCACTCGACAACCCGCCAGCTCAAGGTTTTAACAAACACTCCACTCCGAAATCAAGGAGTCAACCAAAAGGTTACACATTTTCCTGCTCTACCATATCGTGCCACTTCTGTTTTAACAACAACCACAAGATTTTTAAGTGTGAACGGTTTAAGTCGCTAAACATAACTCAACGTTTCGATCATGCAAAGAAAATTGGACTTTGCATCAATTGCTTATCAAAGGGACATCAAGTAGCCAATTGTTCATCATCGCACAGGTGCAAGGTTTGTGCACGGCAACACCATAGTTTACTTCACCGCGGTTCACCTTCAGGCCAACCAATAACTACTCAACTATTTCCTACACAGGAGGCAGCCGTACATACTCATATGAATAATTCATCGTTGGATAATGCAATTCTTGCAACAGCAAAAATTTTCGTCCGTGATTCAACTGGAAGCTATAGATTGGGTACAGCGTTGCTAGATTCCTGTTCGCAAGTCAATTTCGTCACAGATGATTTTTCGCAAAGGTTGCTGCTGCCAAGAAACAAACAAAACATAGAAATTCAAAGCATCGGTTCGTCATCAACAAATATTAAATTCAAAACTTCAACTAACATCAAGTCTTAAGTCACCAGTTTCGAGCTTCCATTAACTTTTTGTATTACATCGCAAATTGCTTATCAACCAGATCCGGAAATCAACATTTCAACATGGAATATTCCAAAAAATATAGTACTCGCTGATGATGAATTTCATATACCAAAGAAGATCGACATGTTACTGGGTACGGAAACGTTTTTCAGTCTGCTATCTGTAGGCCAAATTCATCTTGGGTCTAATTTACCTATCTTACAAAAAACGCTCTTAGGCTGGATCGTTTTGGGACGCTACAATACCGGCAGTAACAATATATCTAAGCCATCTTGTTTATTTTTAGCCAATGAATCTTTAGATGCCAAATTGGAAAAGTTGTGGAAATTGGAAGAAGTCACTACCATCCCAGAGCCTTGGACTCGTGAAAAACAGATTTGTGATCATTTATACAATACAACCGTGTCAAGGAGACCTTTCGGCAGAATAGTGGTCAAACTCCCCTTTAAGGATGATCCGACGTGTTTGGGTGAGTCATACACTACGGCATTGCGACGATTCAATGCACAAGAACGTCGATTAGCCAAATCACCACAATTGACAGCACAGTACGTTGAATTTATGAACGTCTACGAGAGCCTGGGTCATATGAGCATCGTAAGAATCCGAATCTGAGCGAACCACATTATTTTATACCACATCATTGCGTTCTTAAACCAACAAGTACAACAACAAGGCTTAGAGTCGTATTTGACGCCTCCTGTCGAACTACATCCCAAAAATCACTGAACGATATTCAGATTGTTGGTCCTACAATCCAATGCGAACTTCTTATTCTTCTTCTTCGTTTCCAATTCAATAGGTTTGCACTCACTGCGGACATAGTCAAGATGTATCGGCAAGTATTACTGCACGAAGATGATCGAAAGTTCCAGTACATTCTGTGGTGGGGTTCACCATATGAGGACATTCGGACATACCAACTAAATACTGTAACGTGTGGAATGGCGGCTGCACCATATCTTGCTATACGGAGTTTGTTGTACCTAGCTGAAGAGCATTCAAAACAATTCCCAATTGGCGCAAAGATCGTGAAGTCATCATTTTACGTAGACGACTTACTGTGTGGTGCTGATAGTCTAACCGAACTTTCACAGATAAAGCAAGAGGTAACACAACTGTTAGAATTAGGAAAGTTTTAATTAACAAAGTGGCATTCTAATCATAATCGATTCAGAGATGACGACTCGTTAAAGAATCTAAACGTAGATTCATGTATCACTAACGCCATTGGACTAAAATGGAACCAAAATCTTGATTGTTTTATTTTTTTATTTGAAGCAAAACTAGGACTCACTGGTCGTCTTATAAAACGTTCCATCCTATCTGTTGCATCGTCACTTTACGACCCACTCGGTATTTTGGTTCCTGTTGTTATAACTTCAAAAATTTTGTTGCAAGAAATAGGGCTACTAAAGTTGGATTGGGATGAATCAGTACCACAGAATATTGAGTGGGCTTGGAAAAGCTTTCTGGATTCCTTATCGGATCTTTCATTAATCAAGATGCCAAGGCCTTGTTTTTCAGCAGATATGGAGTTTTTTCAGATACATGGATTTTGTGACGCATCGATTCGTGCATATGGTTGCGCGATTTACACTCGTTTTATCAACAAATCTGGCACTGCTACAATTCGCTTACTCTCTGCTAAGTCCAGAGTTGCACCCATCAAAAAACAATCGTTACCAATATTAGAACTTTGTGGCGCTCTTCTCCTCGCTCGCTTATTAGCAAAAATCAAACCAAAATTTTTTCATAAATCTTTTAATATTTTTCTTTGGACAGACTCACAAATAGTCTTATATTGGCTGAAGATGCATTCTGCAACACTTTCGACCTTTGGTGGCAATCGAACTTCGGAAATCCAGGACTTAACCAAAGGTGCCCATTGGAGACATGTACCAACTCATTGTAACCCGGCGGATGTTGCGTCTAGAGGATGTACCGTAAAGGAACTTGTTAATTCAATGTGGTACACCGGACCGGGGTTTCTATACGGAAACTCAAATAAATGGCCAAAAGACAGCTGCAATGATATCGACATGGAAGTTGTCGAAAAGGAGAAGCGAAAATCTGCATTTAAATCAATCATTAGCACCAATTACACTTTGGAAATCGTGAATAAGCGAAGTAACTACTCGAGCAGCCTTCGATTAATAGCTTGGATGTTCCGCTTCATCAATATTTGTAGACATAATACAAAACTTAACGAATCATCTACTCTCTCACCACAAGAATTGCATCACGCCTTACTTTGCATAATTTGGAACATTCCACATATACATTTTGCTAATGACATTCATATTTTACAGAAAGATCTCACGACAAATGGCCCATTGCGTTATTTGAATCCGTTTTTAGAGTATACCGAAGGATTTCAAATACTCAAAGTTGGAGGTCGATTGGAATCAGCAAATATTCTAGAAGAAAGGAAACACCCAATGCTGTTGCCAAGCAAATGCGAATTCATTGTGTATTACGCTCGCCACCTACATCGGAAACACTACCATGCAGGACCAAAGGCACTCGTAGCACTAATAAGACTTCAGTTTTGGATAGTCAATGCACGCGATTTAGCAAGACGTATCGTCCGATCGTGTACACATTGTATACGTTACAAACTAAAGTTGATGAATCAGGTAATGGGACAGTTGCTTGTCGAGCGATTGACTCCATCTCGCCCCTATGCGCGTTGCGGTATTGACTTCGGCGGACCAGTCAACGTAAGTTGTCGTATTCGAAGTAAAACACCTTATAAATCGTACATAGCGATCTTTGTTTGTCTAGCGACAAAGGCGGTGATGCATTCTTAGCATCATTAAAGCGGATGATTGGAAGGAGGGGGCTACCCTCTGACATCTTTTGTGACAACGCAACAAATTTTGTGGACGCTTGCAGCAAACTAGCTGAATTAAAATCATTTTTATTTAATACCGAAAACCAAGATAGAATTGTAAAATACTGTGCTAATGAATTTGTAAATTTTAATTTCATTCCTCCCAGAGCACCTCATTTCGGCGGTATTTGGGAGGCCGCAGTCAAATCGGCTAAGGGTCATCTCAACCGTACCGTCCAAAATGCAAGACTCACGGCTGAGGAACTAACAACAGTGTTGATGGAGATAGAAGCTGTGTTAAATTCTCGGCCACTAACACCATTATCATCGGACCCAAACGATTATGAAGCATTAACTCTGGGGCATTTTATTATTGGTAGCGCACTAAGGGCACTCCCAGAGCGAAGATTGTCAGCTGAAATAAGCAGCTTACACAGATGGAATCAAATCACTAGTATTAAACAGACGTTTTGGAACAGGTGGTCAAATGATTATATCAACGAACTTCAAACACGATCAAAGTGGTTTTCGGAACAGCCAAACATCAACATCAACTCAATGGTTATCATCCATGAAGACAACTCACCACCACAAAAATGGCCTATTGGAAGAGTTATAAACTGCATTCCAGGAAAGGACTCTAAAATACGTGTGGTGGACATTCGAACAACGCAGGGAATCATTCGGCGACCAATTCACAAGCTAGCATTACTACCTGTTTGAAATGCCTTTCAACGGGGCCGGGATGTTGGGTCACCGATTGCAAACCACTGCTTACTTCAACCATATGTTCTTATATATTTTTTGCTATTTCTACTTCGTCTTATTTGCCTAATATTCAAGGTTAAGTATTAGAAGTCATTCACCTCAATGCAGTTAATAATTGTATTTGCATTGTGTTTGCTTGCGTTTGCTCTGTACACTTTTGCTAACGCTATGTTTCGCTCACGCAATTACACGTATGTTTGTTTGTGCAAATTAGTTAGTCCTACTTAGCATGTACTAAGCTTAATATGCAAGCAGCATATTGCAATGCTGCATTCCCATTTTTACATTTCTCTTTTAATATCTAAATTATATGAAGAAGCAATAGCTAAGTACCTACTTAAACTTAGTTTTATGGACTGTTAGAAGTACATAACATATATACATATGTATGTATATATGAATTAAAGCGGAATTATGTACATATTTAGCGGTATCGAAATATTGTATAGAATATTATTTAAGGAGAAGAATTGTGCAAATAAAGTTAGTCTAATACCTGACCACCTTACAGTGTCGTTACTCGGCCCTTTGCTACAATTTCGCTTGTACCTTTCGCTGTTTCGTAAATTTGCGCGGTTATAAAAAAAGCTTTATAGCCCTACAGACTTCTTGCAGCGTTTTTAGTAATGACTCCACGTCGAAAAATGAAATTACATGTCTGCTTTTTGAACCAAATATTATAAAGGTCTGTTTTGACTGGCTTTCGCTTTCTTGAAGAATTATCTGGTTTCTATAGCAATTTACGGGCTTATCCACCGTCTCTATAGTGTAGGTCAGTGACTCCTCACTGTGCATGGTGGCGCAGTCGGAGCTTGCCTCCATTTCAATTCCTACTATATTCATGTGCTGTCTGGACAACGTGTCAGCGACATGGTTTTCCTTTCCTGGTTTATAGAAAATTTTTGCGTTGAAGCTTTCTATTAGAGACTTCCATCCTTTGATTTTTGCGTTCGGGTTTTTATCAGAAACTGCAAACGTCAGAGGCTGGTGGTCAGTGTAGATATTCAACTGGTTAACACCGTACAGGTAGTTCCTCAAAGCCCATACGATCGCCAAGAGTTCTCTTTCATTTGTTACCAAACGCTCTTCTCTATCTCTAAGTGTTCTTGAGGTCATGGTAATGGGTTCTTTCTCTTGTGAAAGGACGGATCCCAAACCCCTTGAGGATGCATCGGTTGTTAAGTCAAATGGTTTAGTGAAGTCGGGATATGCTAACGTGACATCTTATGATGCCCGAATTTCTCTAAGTTTATTAAATGCATCTATACCTTCTGGTGCTGGTTAAATTTTAATTTTTTTGGACTGTGTGGCACTTACTTTGCCATTTTCTCCCTTTAGCATATCAGTCAGAGGTTTTGTAAGGCTGGCAAAATCTTTAATGAAACATCGATAGTAGCTAGCCGATCCAAGAAAGGAGCGTAGTTTTCGAAGAGTAGTTGGCTGCTCATAACATTTAATTCCATTGACTTTATCGTTGCTTGTTTTCACACCTCCCTTCGAGACAACAAATCTTAGGTATTCTACATCGGTCTTGAAGAATTTCGATTTTTCGGCGGATATTCTCATACTTGCCTCATAGAGACTCCGCAACACCCATTCGATATCTTTCAAATGGTCTTCTGCCCTTTTTGAATAGACAATTACGTCGTCAACGTAAACGTGGCAGGTTTTGCCAATTTGCTCCCTGAGGGCATCGTCGATTGCTCTCTGGAAAATGTTTGGGGCGTTTCTTAGCCCAAAAGGTAAATGACAGAATTCATATTTACCGTTGTTAACGGAGAAAGCGGTTTTCTCCCTGTCTCTTTCTGCTAACTCGATCTGGTAAAACCCAGATTTAAGGTCGAGGGTGCTAAAATATTGTGCGTCTCTTAAGTTTGACAAGATTACCATTGCGTTTGGCATAGGGTATTTATCTTCGACTGTGACCTCATCCAGTTTTCTGAAATCAATCACAAGACGTTTCTTATTATTTCCCGTTTGATCTACTCCCTTCTTATCAACGACCCAAATTGGGTTATTGAAAGGGGACCTTGAGGCTCGAATGATACCATTGACGAGAAGTTCACTCACTTCTTTGTTTATAAAGTCGGCTTCACCCATAGGATATGGGTAAAGTCTCGAGTAAACCGTTTCATCGGTTTTTGTTCTGATTGTACCAATTATAATAGTGTTGAAGGGTAGTGACTCGTTAGGGTCAGCAAACCCCTTATTTCTACTTTTGATAATTTCACAAAATTGCTCACGAACCGAAGATGGAATTTCTTCACTTTTTTTGTCGATAAAGTTTACATTTTTACATTCATGGAACAAGAGCTTCTCAGTTCCAGAATCGTGCTTTATTGTACCCGTACTGAGGTCTATTTAGGCGTTTACCTGATTGAGCAAATCGAGCCCAATTATGGCGTCGAATGTTGTTGTATTTGGTAGTATAAAGAAATCTGCAGTTACGCCAAACATCTTAATTCTACACTTTTGTGTTACAGGACTATTGCCGTGCAAAGGCTTTACTATAAATGGTGTGGACGCTGGAATTATATTTTTTAGCTCAGGTATTGGTTTGATGTAATTTTTCGAAGCTCCTGTGTCCACTAATAATTTAATTTTTTTTCCTCGATAACCTACTCCTCGCTCAATCCGCGGGAGTAAGGACTTCCCCGTAAAAAATTAAATTGCTCCTCCTCGAGATCTTCAGCTTCATCTTCGGCTTCCTGATTATAAGTTGCCTCACTAACCTTTTCTTGATTTAAGGTATTAATGCGTTGCATCTTTGGTCCAGTAACCCTATCTGAATCTGCCTGTCATTTTCCCTGCTGTTGATTTGAACTATAACCCTGTCTACTATTACTTTGATTCTGTTGTTGGTATTGGTTGGCTCTCAATTTACATTTTGTCTTAGTCTTGAAACCGATGGGTCAACGTCCATGGGGGTCACTTGTTCTTGCTTGTTAGTCCTAGTATCATTTGTTCTGTGCTGTTTATTTGCAAAATGCGGATTTTTTTGTTGCTGTTGCATCTTTTTCTCCGAATTATTGTTTATTCTTAGTTTATATTGGTCTTCAATAGACGTTGCGAAATCTGAAGCAAATAAGTACCTTTCCTTGTTTGACTCCACCTCCTGGGCTAATGCCAGAGCGCTAGGTAGCTCTCTAGGGCAAAAGGCAAATAGTATGTCACATAAAGGTCTTTTAAGGCCTGATATAAAAACTCTTAAAGCGTCCGCTCCATATTTTTCGCAAATTGATTCTGATACTTGATCCTCATGGGTCATTATTGTTTTATTCGTGAGGAGAGTTAATATTTTCTCAACCTCGTCGAAATATCGAGGCACAGATAGGTTACCCTGTCGTAAGGTGGATAATTGTTGTTCAATTAAATATATCGGTCGTTTGTCTGCGTACGTAAAGTCTAGTCTCGCGATTATTGCGTCGAAATTTAAAACAGTGTTGAAGGCCGCCAAAATGGCTTCAGCAGAAGCTTTTATTTTATTTCTAATTAAACCAACTGCTTGGTAGTGTCTAGAACTTCCCTGGTAACTTCTGAAAACTTCGTAAGATGTATGGGCAGCTTGTCGCCAAGACACATATGTACTGATTTTCCCGTCAAATTCTGGTAATGATTTTACCAGATCAAGGGGTTCGTCACAGTTTATGTTCGGTAATATTTTTACAGGTTGGTATATTTTTGGCGTTTGACCAGTGGTCAATGTAGTCATTTGCTCCGTTAATCGTTGGAGCTTATTCTCGAAAATCTGTCTTTGTTGTTCAAGAATGCTTGAGACGGCTGCTTGAACCACTGCGGTTACCTGATTTGAATCCATTTTACTGGTCACCTGTAGTTTAATATTTCTTTCTAAGAGGTCTTCTAATTCTGAGTCACTCATAGACTTGGAAATTAAAATTGAATAGACTTGTAACCGTTCCTATAGTCGAATCAATCAATCACACTCTTTTGTTGACATGGCTAGATAATTTCAGTTATTTATTACAATTTTCTTCACAAATTCTGTTTCTAAACTTAATGTTTTTGAGAAAAGACTACACTGTTTCCTTTTTATTAAACTCTGGAAAATTTGTTTCACAAAATTTTATGATTAGCTCCTTATATTTCTAAAATAAATTCCTTTCCGTCTATTTTGAAAACTTAGTTTTAATTCAAAAGAAATTATAATGTTTTTATTTTAATAAGCACTCTACTCGAAACATGTTTTTTATTATAAACTGCTTTCTGATAAATCCTCGGATCCTTGGAGTCCTTGTAGGATACGTTTTTAAAGATTGTAGCAATTTTCTGTGAGTCCTTGTAGGATACGTTTTTAAAGATTGTAGCGATTCTCTGTGAATCCTTGGGTCCTTTGAAGTCATTAAAGACGCTCCACCGCAAAATACCTTGGTGATTTTTATTTTCTGGAGAATCCTTCGTATCTTCTTTACCCGGTTGGGCGCCAATTATTTTTAGGCACTAGCGTGCTTTATTCAGGCTCGATCAGAACTAAACTCTAAAACATTCTTACTCTTAAGTCTAAGCCTAAGCCGTCCTCACTGCCGCTGCCGTCGTCGCTGTCGTTGCTATGTTTTGTCAGAGGCAGTGTCAGCGAATCCCACGATTACGCCGACTTGCGTGTAGTGTAAGTCGTCGCTTGTTTGCGCTATATTTGTGCTGCGCCAGCAAAAATTACGCCGACTTGGGTGTAGTGTGAGTCGTTGCTTGTTTGCGCTATATTTGTGCTGCGCCAGCGGATCCCACGGCTACGGTAGCTTGTGAGTATCGTTTGTTGTTGCTTGTCGTTGGATCATAACTCGGGCCGTTGGTCACGGATTGGGGTGGTGTTAATGTTCAGCATTGCCTGTAACGGATGTTAGGCAGACAATGCTGACTTGGTATTTTGATGGTTTGCGTTTCGAGTTAACTTATATAAAGATTTGAAATCGAAGTAGTCACAGGGCATTCAAACACGTCGTAACCAAATGCTACAAACACCCCGTAATGAAATTATAGCAATCTCAGAAAAAAAGTCTAATCATATTACTTCTAACAATAGTAATATGTAAGGAAGCTATGCAAATGTGTTGAAAGGCAACACTGTGTAAATGCAACTGCCGCAAAATCCTCCAAATGGAGGTATTGAAACTATGATTATAAATCTTACACAGTGTATGACACAATTCATGTCGACCATGCAAAACATGATCCAAGATTTAATAAAATCACAAAATCAAATGTTGCAAATTTTATTAAGTAAAAAATGAGCTTACTAAATATCTGTATATGGAATGCTAACGGTGTTAACCAACATAAATTAAAGATTATTAGATTTCTGTAGAATATAGATATAATGCTTACTTCAGAGACTCATCTAACAAATAAAAATAATTTCAATATACCGGGATTTAGACTATATGTTACAAAACATCCGGATGGAAAAGTGCATGGTGGCACGGCAGTATTGATTAGAAATCGTTTAAGCCATTTTTCTCTAGAATCTCATGCTACACCACAGTTACAAGCTACAACAATATCACTAAAAAAGCGGGGTTGTGACTTAAACCTTACGGCTATATACTGTCCACCTCGTTATAAAATTACATAAATCGAATTTAAAGACTCTTTTGGAACACTACTAGGTCAAAGATTTTTAGCAGGTGGAGATTACAACACAAACCACACGTACTGGTTCTCACGTGTTATTAATCCGAAAGGACGATAGCTGTATCAAACTGTTATAAATAGGCACAATAACCTTGAAATAATATCTCCTGGTAAGCCGACATCTTGGCCTAGTGATCGTAAGAAAATACCAGATTTAATTGATTTTGTTGTAGTCAAAAATATAGATAAATCGCACATAACAGCTGATACATGTACTGATTTATCTTCTGATCACTCTCCTGTACTAATAAAGTTATGTCAACACCCCATATTCGTTAATCTAAAAGTAGGTCTAACCTCTTATAAAACGAATTGGCTAAAATATAAAAAATACATCAGTAGCCACATCAATATTGAGTACAAAATAAATACAGGAAGAGATATTGACGAAAGCATAAGCGAAGTCATTGATATAATAACCAGCGCCGCTGTCCTAGCAACACCAAACAAAAGCTATAAGCCGTTTGGTTACAGAAAAATCTCTAATAAAGAAATTAAAATGCTTGTAAATGAAAAAAGGCGTGCAAGACGCGAATGGCAAATAAATCATTCCCCTTCCACTCAGCTTCAATTAAAATCTGCTGTACGTGAATTAAAAAAAGCGCTTAAACGTGAGGAAGAATTGAACACCGAAATGTATATAAAGAAGCTGTGTCCAAATTCAAACAAGCAAAATTCCCTTTGGAAAGCCCAAAAGTCCATGAAGCCACCAACTGACTCAAACATGCCTATACGGGACTTGGGTGGAAATTGGGCTCGAATGACAAGGAAAAGGCTAATTGTTTTGCAAATCACCTAGAAAAGGTATCTCAACCCAATTTGCCAAAGAAAAACTTTAAACTGTCAATCTTACCCAACACAGCTAAAGAGTCGCTCGAGTCTCTTAAGACTTCACCTTCTGAAATTATTGGTATCATCAAAGAAATTAAACCAAAAAAGGCGCCGGGACATGATAATATTTCCCCAAAAATGCTAATTGGGTTACCAATTATTGCTGTAGAGGTGCTCTCTTTGCTCTTCAATGCAGTTCTTAGTTTCGGATACTATCCAGTTTCATGGAAAAAGTCGCAGAGTATCTTGATAGATAAACCTGGGAAAGACTTAACACAGCCGTCTTCATACAGACCGATCAGTCTTCTACCCTGTCTTTTGAAAGTATTACTATCAAAGATGTCTCCTTTCCTCCCCAAAAATAATACAATACCAATTCATCAATTCGGTTTTCGTGCGAAAAATGGCACAATAGGGCAAGTAAATAGAATTACTAACGAGATAAGGCCATTTGAGCACAGAGAGTACTGTTCAGCAATATTTCTAGATGTAGCGCAGGCGTCTTTTATATAAGATTAAAAAAATTCTGCCTTTAGAATTGTATAAAACATTGGAGTCTTATTTAAAAAATAGAAAATTTATGGTAAAAGTGGGAGACTTCGTATCTGATGAACGACAGATAAGGGCTGGTGTCCCCAAGGTCAGTATTTTAGGCCCAACACTATACATCATATATACAGCAGACCTTCCAACAGCTAATAATGTATTAACTTCAACTTTTGCGGACGACACAGATATAGTGAGACGTAACAAATGCCACATTTTAGCATCAAGAATATTAGCGGAGCATTTAAGTTCTGTCGAAGAATGGCTAGCGAACTGTCGTATAAATGTGAATGAACAATAGTGTAAGCATATTACATTTTCGCTAAGACCAAAGATGTGCCCAGCAGTAAAAATAAACAATATTTTAGTACCCCAAGCGAACGAAGTAACATATCTTGGTGTTCACCTAGACAGAAGGCTCACGTGGAGAAAACACATCTCTAGTAAAATAACATGTATGAAGATTAGAGCTGAAAATTTAAATTGGCTTTTAAATAAAAACTCCAAACATGGCCTAGACAACAAAGCGCTTTTATATACTGCGGTCATAAAGCCGATTTGGATGTATGGCATTCAACTTTGGGGTCCGACCTGTGCAACTAATATTGATTTATTACAAAGGTTACAATCACAAATGCTTAGAATAATCACGAGTTCACCATGGTACATGCGTAACGAAAATATTCCTGAAGACCTTGGTATTCCTATGGTAAAGGAAGAAGTAGAAGATAGCAGAATTAAATATATATCTAAACTCCGAGATCACCCAAATCCTTTGGCTAATGCTTTGGTACATTCCTGCTATCAAACACGATTTAAACGAAGAGATGTGCCTGCGTACTAAAGAGCGACGTATCACCAAAACAACTCAATCTCTTGCTTGAGCCTGTCTAGTTTTTAAATAGATTTAAGATTTTATAACTTATTGTTAGGCTTTAAGAAAAAGCATATCCAATAAATAAAATAAGTTAGAAAAAAAGGAGATATTTTGTCTTGCCCTCGTTAACTGCCAGATCCATTTGTTTTGCTTCCTTGTCCAGTCTGGAGAAAGCAGAACTAACGACACGCATGTTGAGGACGATGATATCAATATCATCGGCATACGCCAGCAGCTGTACACTCTTAAAAAGATTGTACCTGCTCGATTAAGTTCTGCAGCTCGAACTATTTTCTCCAGCAGCAGATTGAAGAAGTCGCACGATTGGGAGTCGCTTTGTCTGAATTCTCGTTTGGTATCGAGCGGCTCGGAGAGGTCCTTCCCAATCCTGAGCTTTTGGTGTTGCTCAACGTCAGTTCACACAGCCGTATTAGTTTTGCGGGAATACCAAATTCAGACATCGCGTCATAAAGGCAGTTCTTTTTCGTGCTGTCGAAAGCAGCTTTGAAATCGACGAAGAGGTGGTGTGTGTCGATTTTCCTTTCACGGGTCTTTTCCAAGATTTGGCGCATGGTGAATATCTGGTCGGTTGTGGATTTGCCAGGTCTAAAGCCACACTGATGAACACCAATCAGTTTATTGACGGTGGGCTTTAATCTTTCACACAATACGCTCAAAAGAACGTTATACGCGATGTTGAGGAGGCTTATCCAACGGTAGTTGGCGCAGATTGTGGGGTCTCTTTTCTATGGATTAGGCATAGCACACTTAAATTCCAATCGTTGGGCATGCTTTCGTCCGACCATATTTTACAAAGAAGCTGATGCATGCACCTTATCAGTTCTTCGCCGCTCGGCCGGCAATCCATCGGCCCTTGTCGCTTTGTTCTTCAGACGGGTTATTGCTATTTCAACTTCTTCATGGTCGTCTGCTCCATCGTCATCGATTGCGGAATCGGGTTTGCCTTCTCCTGACGTTGTACGTTTACTGCTATTCAGTAGGCTGGAGAAGTGTGCTCCTCATAATTTAAGTATTCTCTGAGCATCGGTGACTAGATCACCTTTGGGGGTTCTACAAGAGTATGCTCTGGTCGCGAAACCTTCTGTAAGCCACCGCATTTTTTCGTAGAATTTTCGTGCATTACCCCTGTCGGCCAGCTTATCAATCAAGCTCTTCGTACTCACGCATTTCGGCCTCTTTCTTTTTCTGTCTGCAAATACGGCTCGCTTGTCTCTTCAACTGTCGGTATCTATCCCATCCCGCACGTGTTGTGGTCGATCGTAACGTAGCGAGGTAGCTAGTCTGTTTACTCTCCGCTGCGACACGACACTCCTCGTCGTACCACTGTTCTTTTACTGCACAGAGGCGGGTGCGGGTCTTGGCTGCAACAAGATAGTGGTCCGAGTCGATGTTAGGACCTCAAAGCGTACGCACGTCTAGAACACTAGAGACATCGTGGCGGCGGCAGCTCTCATAAGTGCGCTCCAAGCGCTCATAGAAGGCATCTTTGGTCACATCGTCCTTCTCTTCCCTCGGGCGTGGGCGCAATTTAGCGAGATGTTGAAGAACCTCGCTTTGATGCGGATTGTGGCTAGACGGTCATTCACCTAAGTGTTTTTGTAATTACAATAGGGGTATTTAGACCGAACTTGTTAATTTGGTAGTTGGTTAGTAGATGCTAAAACACTTAATTGTGAACATACATTTTGCTAGTAGTGGGTGTAAATTTTGTTTCAAAACAGCTGATTCAATTGTATCAAATACTTACTTTTGAAAAGTTTCTCAGATACTAATTTGTAGTAAACAGCAAATGTATTTTTTGCAATGAATTAAGTTAACTTTTGAGGCAACAACGCAAACAAAAGAGCTGAGTGATGTTA
Organism: Bactrocera zonata; assembly: GCA_037783105.1. NCBI lineage: Eukaryota > Metazoa > Arthropoda > Insecta > Diptera > Tephritidae > Bactrocera > Bactrocera zonata. The sequence continues at coordinate 1,543,435 of JBAWJQ010005925.1, read as the reverse complement.
CCAAGTAACGAAAAAACTATCATGCTTGCCAGTCTTGTACTTCGTTTCTCGGTAAAACGATAATCTGTTAATTTTACAAAAACAAAACCCACGTAAAAAACAATTGAGTAACGACTAACGAATTAATAAAGCTTGTCTAAATATCCCTAGTAATTCCATAATAGAAACTGAAATCATATTGGCACCAATTCATTCAACAATTCTTTGTTTTTGTTGATAATATTGTTTTTATACACCCATAGTCGAAGAAGTCGACATGTCGAATACTTTTTTAGACCACTGTATTGAATGTTCTCCATACTTTTGTTGTTGAAATTTGTACGATCGTTCTGCAATTATCGCAACATGATTCATGATGGTGAATGAAAGTCCACTGATTTAAGGCCTTGGATTAGGATCACCGGCTGATATTCCTTTTCATATAGCATCCTAACCCCAAGGAAAGTACGTTTGACATAATTGTCGGTCCACAAATTCATAGTAAGTGACGCTCTCCTCGACTCATAACTTCTTTCAACTCAGTTGTCTTTTTGTATTCAGTTTTTTTTTTACACTTTTAAGCAATACTTGTGGGATCTGGGAGGAGGTCATCGATGCTCACAAGCTCTCCATAGGTATATCCAATTTTTGTAAAAAAAATTTATCATTGACTTAAAACCGCTTCTAGTCACAGCCGAAAACGAGCGGCAGTTCTCAACTTGGAATCTCCATTTAGTGCCTCCTTTTTGTCCTTAGTAAACACAATTTTCAGTGCAATTGGTTGCTTGTATGATTGACAGCATTTGTGCCTACTCAAATTGGAGGTTTGATTGCCAATATATTTTAATATTTGTCAGTATGGACGGCAGTAAACTTCGTCGTTTACGATTGACCCGTCTTCTTTAATAATCTCAGCCAATACATTCCAAACGAAATATTTCCCTTTACGCTCGGGCTCCACGGAGTAAACACCACTTGAAATTTGTTCGGTAAAAACGCGTGGTCCGACATTTATAAGTTTTTTGGGACTAACTCGACAGGAGTATTTTAAATAACAAAGCCAGTGAATAGAATACATACAAAGCAAGAGTTAAAGAAGTTAAAAAAGTGAACAATAGGTAATATAGGGGGTCCAAATATTCGGTTCTAGGGGCCTGAAGAGTTTTTGTTAGATGTGAAAAATTTTTGACCATAAGGTGGCATGCTGTAACGGCATTTTTCGTGTAAAGATTTATCCCGTTTAATTGATTTCTTCTTGATTAGAACACTCGAAAGTAAAAAATCAGATGTAATTTAAAATTCTCACTTTCATAAATATGTCAATGGAAGTTCACGTACAAATTTGGTTCAAATCGGTTGGGCGGGTAATCGGGATATACGTTTCCACCTAAAAGTGCGGGAAGCTACGCATATTGTCTAATTTTGACCGTGGTTCCATTAAAATCCCGTCACACCTCCGGAGTAAAATTTAATGTCTCTGACGTATTTAGTCATAGCTTTTAAAAGTTTTTAACAGTACCATTATATGCGGAGTGAGCGGGGTCCCAATACTTTTCATTCATTTTCCCCGTCGGTAAAAGTTCCTATAATATTTTCGGTAACCGAATTTGGTTATTACAACTTAATTCATTTAAGAGATATGTATGTACATTAAACTTATTGCAGGACAGGGTCATGCCCAATTTTTATTGCACACAGGTTCCCCTGAGATCCTCTGTGCCAAATTAGAGTTTTAAAACTTCATTTAGTGCTTAGTTATTCCACTTTATAGATTTTCTGTTGATGGCGTTTTGTGCTCCAATTAAGCCCATTTACGAGCCGCCTTATTTTTTCCAAGGAATATACATATGTACTGTTGCGTCAAGCGACAAAATATATATTTAAACTTAAAACTGAAATTAAGAAAAATGAATTGTAAAAAAAATTATAAATATTGAATTACATTAGTATTGTATACTTACCCTAATAATATTAAATATACTTACCATAATCTATTACTTTAAGTTAAAATGAATTACTCACCTCTTTTTGTACATACCTGTATATTTCCATTCCAACTGTTCTATCCCGTTAGTTTTAAGACTTAGGCTAAGTAACTAGATGAGCTGAAATAAAGAAATCTTTGTTATTTGACCGCAATTGAATCCGCACGCGTTTTTCTATTTTTCGCTATCTCGTTCGTTCGCTTATTTTTCTTCACAGTATCGTGAGCCAAAGTGCAGGCAATTGGGTGAATTTTAATTTTAGTGATTTCACGTGTCCCGACTATTATTTTTACCTCAAAAACTCTTGAGAAATTTCATGGCGCCCGAGCAGGGACCTGAGCGTGATTAGAAAATTAAAATAACTACATACAATATAAAATATCTTTTTCGCAACCAATTGCCAAATGTCGTTTTCGGTTTTCGGATCTTCGGTTCTCACGGTTCTCACGGTTAAGTGAAGTGACAAGTTAAAAAAAAAAAAATATTATAAAAAGGATTAAGGATCCAACTATAAAAACATATATATGTACATATATGTACATACATACAGTTAAAATATATTTGAAGTGCGTGCAGTCCAATACAAAAATATAATAAGTGGAACCTATAATAAAAATAACGAAATATACATTTACATACATATAATATGCAGTGGAAATCTGTGGAAAAAATATATACATATACATACAGTGTTAAATCAAGTGCTAAAATACTTACCGTATACTTACCTCAGCATAAAAATCCTAAAAGAAGAAAAAGGAGAAAAATTGTGGAGTGTGTGCTTAGTGTAAAGTGAAAAATCTACCAAAGCGAAGAAGAAAGAATTAAAATAAAAGGTGGTACTAAGGTGGAAGGTGAATTTTATATGCGGAACAGTGGTGGGCGCAAATAAAAGCTCAAAGGTTTTTGAAATACCAAAAATAATATTATAAATACGTTACTGTTGAAAAAAAAGGGAAACAGTTTTATAAACTGTTTAAAGTGCCGCATAATTAAAAAACCGGTAAAGCCGGTAAAGTGCCGGTAAAAACGACAAACCGTTTCCACCGCTATCCGCAACTTTTTGGTGCTTCAATCCGCTGCTGTTATAACTCCGCTGCTGCCATCACGTCGCTGCCTTCAACCTATTGCTGTCGTCGCTCCGCTGCTGTTATAACTCCGCTGCTGCCATCACGTCGCTGCCTTCAACCTATTGCTGTCGTCGCTCCGCTGCTGTTATAACTCCGCTGCTGCCATCACGTCGCTGCCTTCAACCTATTGCTGTCGTCGCTCCGCTGCTGTTATAACTCCGCTGCTGCCATCACGTCGCTGCCTTCAATCTATTGCTGTCGTCGCTCCGCTGCTGTTATAACTCCGCTGCTGCCATCACGTCGCTGCCTTCAATCTGCTGCTGTCGTCAATCTGTTGCTGCTGCCGTCTATCCGCTGCTGCTTAAGTCATCGTGGGAATGAGCTGCCGCTGTATCCTGTGCCAGAGGGACGTAAGCGCCGGCAAACAGCCGACGCACCAGGTAACGAGTGCGAATTATTGAAAGTGGTGCAAACAAAAAACAATAATAATAAAACTGCAAACGCACACTTTCAGTTTTTGGCTCTCCCTTTTCACATTACACGCCTATTTACACATATATATATATATCGTTTTCTACATATATTATATATTTTACATATACGTATTATATACTATACTTATATTGAAGTGAATGTGAAGGGATTTTGGGATTGCGGATTTGCCTACATTAAGGTGCGACCTTTTTGTAAATCGCCTAATTTTAAAATTTTAATTCGGTCAGTTTTTTCGCATATTATCTCTTGTCTTCGCAAATTTAATTCCTGGACAATATTTTTTCGCGTTAAATTTTCGACTGTGCTAGTGCTCATTTTGCATAACTCATCGGTTTGGCTTTCATATACTTGGGAATCGATATTATTTTTTCTCGTTTTCGTAACCGATTCCAAATATATTTGTTGCCAACCTTTATTGCTATTGGTTTGGCTTTCGTATATTTGAGAATCGCTTTATATATTTTTTTTCGTTTTCGGTATCGATTCTTAATATATCTGTTGCCAACCGTTGTAGTTTTTTTTTCCGGAAATTTAATTTAAACAAGCAAAATGAGCAAGCCAAAGCCAACTATCGCCAACCTCTCTCCAAGTAAGCAGTTAATCGACTTAAAGTCATTAAAGCGTCAAAGGACGGTGGCAAAAAATAGTATTTTGCGAATAAAGACGGGCCTTTTAGAAAAAACCATGTCGTTAGATCCAATTGAATTGGAATGTCGGCTCGACATATTGAATTCACATAGCGAAAAGCTAATGAAATGCCAATCTAAAATTGAAGAGATTGATGAAGACGACATGGCCCGAGGGGAGTTAGAGGACATAATTGTTGAAACGAAATCAATAATTAAAAATATTTTAGCCAAAAACCGAACGTCAATTGCCGAAACATCTTTCGTAGCTTCTCACAGCTCAAGGCTCCCTAAAATGAATTTGCCGAAATTCAAGGGAGAATATTCAGAATTTAAAAATTTTATGAGTTTGTTTGAGAGCTTGGTTCATAATGATCCAAATATCCCAGATATAGAAAAATTTAACCATTTGGTAAATTGTCTATCTGGAGAGGCTCTGGGAACAGTTAAAGCGTTTCAGATGTCGGATGAAAATTATCCGAAAGCGTTGGCAAGTCTCAAAAAAGTTTACGATAATAAGTGCTTGATATTTTTCAATACAATATCTAAACTTTTTGAGCTGCCAACCATCCCAAAGCCATCCGCGCCTTCATTGCGATCAATGATTGATGAAGTGTCTGCCGTTTATGACTCTTTGCTATCTCTGGGCGATGAGAAGCAAATAACAAACGCCATTATAATACATATAGTTATGACAAAGGTTGACTCTGCCACCCGATCCAAGTGGGAAGACCAACTTGACTACGATCACTTACCATTATGGAAGGATTGCGAAGCAACCTTAAATAGAAGGTTTCAGCAGTTAGCAGCGGAAGGAGCATCTTGTTCAAGGACGAAATCCGGAGCCACAACCAGCACGAGCCACATGAAGCAGCCACACATGGACAGGACTAAATCAGCTTTAGTTGCTGCAGAGGCAAAGCAGCCAACTTGTCAAAAATGCAAGTCAAGGGAACATCCTTTAACTGCCTGCCCCTTTTTCAAGGCGCTTCCGGTACAACAGAGGTTCGAGTTTGTGAAATCGGTGCCCTTATGCATAAATTGCTTGCGTAAGGGGCATACTGTGTCCAAGTGTAGAGCGGATCGATGTCGTGTATGCAATCGATCGCATCACACATTGTTACACCAGTACCCGGTTTCCTTCCCCGCTGCATCTCATCCGCAACCATCAACCACACATGCCATGCATACAGCGAGTATGCCGGATCGGGTAATGTTGGCGACAGCGGTTATTCAAGTGAGGACCAGTTATGGTAAATACCTGCCTGCGAGAGCGTTATTGGACTCAGGCTCCCAAGTCAACTTTATGACGGAGGACTTGGCACAAAAGTTGCGGATTCGTCGCCAACACAAAACGTTGAATATAATAGGAATTGGAAATTCCAACACGAAAGTGGGGACAAAACTAAGCGCGTTTGTTAAGTCGCGGGTAAATAATTACGAATTTTCGGCAGAATTCTGGATAATGCGTTGCATTTCGGCTAATCATCCAGACCATAACATAAATGTTAATGGCTGGAAAATTCCGCGCAATATTAAATTGGCGGATCCAGAATTCCATAAATCAAAAAAGATTGATATCTTATTGGGTGCAGAAACCTTTTTCGAACTGTTAGCGGTTGGCCAAATTAAAAGTGGCCCTAATCAACCAACGCTACAGAAAACCCTTTTAGGGTGGGTTATGTCTGGCAAATATGCTAGCAATCTAAGTCCTCCTCCTTCTGCAACTAGCACATTATGCCAATCTGAAGATGACTTAACGTCAATTAATTCGGTGGTCCAAAAATTTTGGGCGTTAGAAGAATTACCTTCAGAATCAAATGGCATCAAATTCACACCAGAGCAACAAGAGTGTGAAAAATTTTTCGTAAATACAACTCAAGTATTGCCTTCAGGACGGCTTCAAGTTAGAATGCCCTTTAAAGCTGACCGTAAGTTACTCGGTCACTCATATGAAACCGCAGTTCGGCGGTTTCAGGCCCTGGAGAGAAGGACATTAAAAGATCCAGAACTTCGTAAAATGTATCTGGACTTTATGAATGAATATAAAGCATTGGGTCACATGAGCCCAACGAACAATAAGATCCCGAGTGAGACACACTACTTCATTCCGCATCAATGCGTTTTAAGGCCCGAGAGCACAACAACCAAATTACGTGTTGTATTTGATGCTTCGAGTCGATCTTCAACTCAAATAGCGTTGAATGAACTTTTGATGGTAGGTCCAACCATCCAAGAAGAGTTATACTCAACTCTTCTTCGTTTTCGCTTACATAAGTATGCACTAACAGCGGACATTACTAAAATGTACCGCCAAATAATTATGCACGAAGAAGACAGAAATTGTCAGCTTATTGTGTGGAGAGAGCATCCTTCTGAGCAAATTCAAATTTTTCGTCTTAACACCGTAACATACGGCACTGCGCCTGCTCCATTTCTCGCAACACGGTGTTTGCAAATGCTCAGTGATGCCAATACAATGAAATACCCACTCGGTTCATCGGCCATTAAAAGAGACTTTTATGTTGATGACTTATTAACAGGATCTGAAAATTTTGAGTCTCTAGATCTTATAAGAAGTGAAGTAATTGAAATATTAAACTCGGCAGGATTCACTTTAACAAAGTGGTTTTCGAACCACCCTAAATTTTTCGATAGTGATTGCACTGAAAAGTCATTAAGTTTCAATGACAAAAATTCTACTAAAAAACTAGGAATCCATTGGTTGCCGAAAGAGGATTTGTTTCGATTTGTTTTGGATGCCAACTTTAATGATCTGCGAGCCACTAAACGGAACATATTGTCAGTCTCCGCTCGCCTTTTCGATCCTCTTGGATTATTAGCCCCACTAGTTACCAAATCAAAAATCTTATTGCAAGAGCTTTGGATTCAAAAACTAGATTGGGATGAGTCGATTCCATTGCGCCTCAACACTAGCTGGCAGAATTTCAAAGCCAACCTACTGCAGCTCTCGTCAATTAGCATTCCTCGGTATGTAAACTTAGAGTCGACTGCTACATGCCAAATCCATGGCTTCTCCGACGCTTCAATAAGAGCGTACGGATGCAGCATATACATACGAAGCCAATCTGCTAGTGGTGTCAAATGTATGCTGCTTACTGCAAAGTCTAGAGTGGCTCCGCTGAAGACCAAGTCTCTTCCGCGTCTCGAGCTCTCGGCAGCACATCTTCTTGCCAAATTATGGTCACGAGTTGCACCAATGTTGAGTCGACGATTCGAGAAAATTACATTTTGGACAGACTCTGAAATTGTATTGCACTGGGTAAAAACGCATCCATCTTCATTACAAACCTTTGTCGCAAATAGAGTGTCCGAAATCCAAGAATTGACTGACAATGTACAGTGGTGACATGTGCCAACGAAACAAAATCCTGCGGATCAAGTGTCTCGGGGTTGTAACGTGGACGAATTGAATAATTCAATATGGTTTGGCGGTCCACAGTTCCTCCTAGAAGACCCTGCATTATGGCCAATAAATAACCACTTCCAGCTCTCACCAGAAGACGAAGCATTAGAGAAGAAGAAAGCTACATTTACATTAATTTCGACTGCTGAGAAAAATTCAATATTGGACCTCATTGAAAAATTCTCTTCTCATAAAAAATTGCTTCGTGTGGTCGCATATATATTACGATGGATCAGAAGACCACCAAAATCCTCCAGGGGACAAGATCTGACTTCAGAAGAGCTAAACTTGAGTTTCTTGAAAATTGTCCAGGTGACTCAACATTCCGAGTTTGCGAGCGAAATCCAAAAACTGACGAAAGGCACGACGCTATCCCCAAACTTGCAAAAACTCAACCCGGAGGTCGCCTATTCAATGCACCTCTCCCATACGATGCCAAATTTCCGCTTTTATTAAATAAAAATTCGCACTTCGTTATAACGTACTTACGGTTCCTGCACATTCGAAATCACCACGCTGCGGCAAAAGCGTTGGTTGCGCTTCTTCGAGAACGCATATGGCTAATTAATGCCCGAGAAGCTTGCAGTAGAACCGTAAGAAACTGTATACATTGTTTTCATTACAAGCCGAAGTTGCAAAACCAAATAATGGGAAATTTGCCAGTCGAAAGACTTCGAGCACTACGGCCCTTTCTGATATGTGGCGTAGACTTTTGTGGTCCCATATATACAACGTTAAAAATACGTGGTCGACCACCCGTAAAAACGTATATAGCAGTTTTCGTTTGTTTCACTTCAAAAGCAGTACATTTAGAACTAGTCTCGGACCTGTCTACTAATTCTTTCATTTTCGCCCTTAAAAGGTTCATTGGTCGCCGAGGGATGCCACAGAAAGTATTCAGCGACAACGCAACCAACTTTGTCGGCGCCGACCGCAAGCTGCGCGAGCTGAAGGAGGCGTTCCTAGCGCAAGCGCCAGAACTAATGGGGTTCGCAGCCGAAGAAGGATTCAGCTTCGGCTTTATACCACCCAGGGCGCCGCACTTCGGCGGATTATGGGAGGCGGCCGTAAAGTCCGCCAAGCATCTGCTCGTCCGCGCACTCGGCAACGCTCTTCTCACGACGGAGGAGCTATCAACACTACTGGCCGAAGTGGAGGCCATTCTGAACTCTCGTCCCCTAGCACCGTTGGGACAGGACCCCAACGACGGAAAAGCGTTAACACCAGCGCATCTATTAATAGGATGCTCCCTGCGGGCATTACCCCCAGAGAAGGTGCCAGTGGACCCAGTTCGTTGTTGCGAGAGATGGCAACTTGTTTGCTGTCTCAAGCAACAGTTTTGGCGACAGTGGTCCAAAACCTACATGACGGGCCTTCAGGAACGCAACAAATGGCTGCACCCCAAACGCAACCTGCAGCCAGGCGATCTCGTCCTCGTCCACGAGGACAACGTGCCGCCACAGCAGTGGGTACTCGGACGCGTCGTCGCCGCCGTCGAAGGGCAAGACGGCAAGGTGCGAGTCGCAGAAGTAGCAACCAAGACGGGCACAATTAAGCGCCCCATCCACAAACTGGCTGTCCTTCCACTGGATATTGAAGGAATCTGATCCTGTCAAGGTGGCCGGTGTTGTGTCAAGCGACAAAATATATATTTAAACCTAAAACTGAAATTAAGAAAAATGAATTGTAAAAAAAATTATAAATATTGAATTACATTAGTATTGTATACTTACCCTAATAATATTAAATATACTTACCATAATCTATTACTTTAAGTTAAAATGAATTACTCACCTCTTTTTGTACATACCTGTATATTTCCATTCCAACTGTTCTATCCCGTTAGTTTTAAGACTTAGGCTAAGTAACTAGATGAGCTGAAATAAAGAAATCTTTGTTATTTGACCGCAATTGAATCCGCACGCGTTTTTCTATTTTTCGCTATCTCGTTCGTTCGCTTATTTTTCTTCACAGTATCGTGAGCCAAAGTGCAGGCAATTGGTTGAATTTTAATTTTAGTGATTTCACGTGTCCCGACTATTATTTTTACCTCAAAAACTCTTGAGAAATTTCATGTACCATGTTTCAAAAAGATATCTTATTTTTTACTCAAGTTTTAGACAGATAGAAACAGACAATCACCCAAGTTTTCACTCATTTCAGTCATTTATATATATATATATCGATTAGTTGAAGGTGATACATATACCGTTAAGTGAATAAAACTACAATATTCTGTAGTAACATGCTGTAAGAGTATAAAAAAGGGACTTCAAAAGAAAATGAACAAAAGCAACAGTAAACTTCGAATTATAATCTTGCATATTGTCATTCTTCTATGTGACATTCACCTTTACCATTTTTCGGCTTGCGTTAGCTGTTACGTGGCATAAGAAGAACAGAAGTAGCCAAAAAACCAAAGAGGAATGCCGCGCATAAAAGACATACATCTTCTTCTTCTTCTTTACTGGCGTAGGCACCGCTTACGCGATTATAGCCGAGTCAACAACAGCGCGCCAGTCGTTTCTTCTCTTCGCTACTTGGCGCCAATTGGATATTCCAAGCGAAGCCAGGTCCTTCTCCACTTGGTCCTTCCAACGGAGTGGAGGTCTTCCTCTTCCTCTACTTCCCGCGGCGGGTACTGCGTCGAATACTTTCAGAGCTGGAGTGTTTTCATCCATCCGGACAACATGACCTAGCCAGCGTAGCCGCTGTCTTTTAATTCGCTGAACTATGTCAATGTCGTCGTATATCTCGTACAGCTCATCGTTCCATCGAATGCGATATTCGCCGTGGCCAACGCGCAAAGGACCATAAATCTTTCGCAGAACTTTTCTCTCGAAAACTCTTAAGGTCGACTCATCGGTTGTTGTCATCGTCCAAGCCTCTGCACCGTATAGCAGGACGGGAATTATGAGCGACTTATAGAGTTTGGCTTTTGTTCGTCGAGAGAGGACTTTACTTTTCAATTGCCTACTCAGTCCAAAGTAGCACCTGTTGGCAAGAGTAATCCTGCGTTGGATTTCCAGGCTGACATTGTTGGTGGTGTTTACGCTGGTTCCAAGATAGACGAAATTATCTACAACTTCAAAGTTATGACTGTCAACAGTGACGTGAGTGCCAAGTCGCGAGTGCGACGACTGTTTGTTTGATGACAGGAGATATTTCGTCTTGCCCTCGTTCACTGCCAGACCCATTTCTTTTGCTTCCTTATCCAGTCTGGAGAAAGCAGAACTAACGGCGCGGGTGCTGAGGCCGATGGTATCAATATCATCGGCATACGCCAGCAGTTGTACACTCTTATAGAAGATGGTACCTTCTCTGTTGAGTTCTGCAGCTCGAATTATTTTCTCCAGAAGCAGGTTGAAAAAGTCGCACGATAGGGAGTCGCCTTGTCTGAAACCTCGTTTGGTATCGAACGGCTCGGAGAGGTCCTTCCCGATCCTGACGGAGCTTTGAGTGTTGCTCAGCGTCAGTTTACACAGCCGTATTAGTTTTGCGGGGATACCAAATTCAGACATCGCGGCATAGAGGCAGCTTCTTTTCGTGCTGTCGAAAGCAGCTTTGAAATCGACGAAGAGGTGGTGTGTGTCGATTCTCCTTTCACGGGTCTTTTCCAAGATTTGGCGCATAGTGAATATCTGGTCGGTGGTTGATTTACCAGGTCTAAAGCCACACTGATAAGGTCCAATCAGTTTGTTGACGGTGGGCTTTAATCTTTCACACAATACGCTCGACAGAAACTTATATGCGATGTTGAGGAGGCTAATCCCACGGTAGTTGGCCATTCAGCAGGCTGGAGAAGTGTTTCCTCCATAATTTAAGTATGCTTTGGGCATCGGTGACTAGATCACCTTGGGGGGGTTCTACAAGAGTATGCTCCGGTCTTGAAACCTTCTGTAAGCCGCCGCATCTTTTCGTAGAATTTTCGAGCATTACCCCTGTCGGCCAGCTTATCAAGCTCTTCGTACTCACGCATTTCGGCCTCTTTCTTTTTTTGTCTACAAATGCGTCTTGCTTCCCTCTTCAACTCTCGGTATCTATCCCATACCGCACGTGTTGTGGTCGATCGTAACGTTGCGAGGTAGGCAGCCTGTTTTCTCTCCGCTGCGACACGGCACTCCTCGTCGTACCAGCTGTTCTTTTGCACTTTCCGAAAACCAATGGTTTCGGTTGCAGCTGTACGTAAGGAGTTTGAGATGCCGTCCCACAGTTCCCTTATACCGAGTTGTTGACGAGTGCTCTCAGAGAGCAGGGGTGCAAGCCGAGTAGAAAATCGCTCGGCTGTCCGTTGTGATTGCAGCTTCTCGACGTCGAACCTTCCTTGTGTTTGTTGGCGTGCGTTTTTTGCTGCACATAGGCGGGTGCGAATTTTGGCTGCAACAATATAGTGATCCGAGTCGATGTTAGGACCTCGGAGCGCACGCACATCTAAAACACTGAAGACGTGTTTTCCGTCTATCACAACATGATCGATCTGGTTGGTAGTTTTTCGATCCGGAGACAGCCAGGTAGCTTGATGTATCTTCTTATGCTGGAATCTAGTACCACAGATAACCATATTTCGGGCCCCGGCGAAGTCGATCAGCCTCAACCCATTTGGGGATGTTTCCTCGTGGAGGCTGAATTTACCGACCGTAGTGCCAAAGATACCTTCTTTGCCCACCCTGGCGTTGAAGTCGCCAAGCACGATTTTGACATCGTGGCGGGAGCATCTCTCATAAGTGCTAAGCACTCATAAAAGGCATCTTTGGTCACATCGTCCTTCTCTTCCGTCGGGGCGTGGGCGCAAATCAGCGATATGTTGAAGAACCTCGCTTTGATGCGGATTGTGGCTAGACGTTCATTCTCCGGAGTGAATGATAGTACTCGGCGACGGAGTCTCTCTCCCACCACGAATCCAACACCAACTTGCGTTCCTTTATATGGCCACTGTAGTAGATGTCACAAGGACCTACTCGTCTCTGTCTTTGTCCCGTCCATCGCATTTCTAGGACGGCGGTGATGTCAGCCTTTATTTTCACGAGGACATCAACCAGCTGGGCAGCGGCACCTTCCCAATTAAGGGACCGGACATTGCAGGTGCATGCCCTCAATTCGTAGTCCTTATTTCGCTTGCCATGGTCGTCATCAAAAGGGGGGTCTCTCATCCGAGGCTGATTGTTGGTTTTCATAGGTGCGTTTTTTTACGTGGCGGGTCCCAAACCCAGCGCTCAACCCTAAGTAGGGGATATTTCGCCTTCTCACTTTAGCTCGTCTTCAAACGGATGTTCTTAGGCTACCCAGAGGATACTTGGTCAGAGACCGGAAGTCGTGAGCTGCTTGAGTCATATGTAAAAGAATCGTTTCTGGCTACTCCCAAGTGAATGGCGATCAGAGAACTTTCCTCACTTGCGTGAACTTCTACACATGACTCCATCCTCCAAAAGACATACATATGTAGATTAAATTTTTGAGTACGTCTCTTTACGCCGCATATCTTTGGACTTTGTCGGCACCCTACTCACACTTTGCAAAAGGTTTCAATCAAAAATGCTTAGAACAATCAGCTCAATCACTTGCTTGATTCTGTCTAGTTTTTAAATAGATTTAAGATTTTATAACTTATTGTTAGGCTTTAAGAAAAAGCAGATCCAATAAACAAAATAATTTAAAAAAAAAAAAAAAATTGTTTGAAAAATATGTTCCGAATTGTATTGTTACTCAAAGTCCTAATTGATGGGTTTTGAGAGATTTATGTAAATTAAAAAATTAAAAATCTCGTGCTTTTAAACTTTTTAAAAAACTGGTTTAGTTGCTGACTATTCAAAATATTCTAAATTGCGTCGACAATTTGCTGGACTTAACAAAACACATTATAATAATTATATAAACAAAGTAAAAAATAATATTATACGTAATCGAAAATTGTTCTATAGTTTCGTCAACTCCAAACGCAAGACTTCTAATTCTCCGTCCGCGATGAAATATAAGTGAACTATGTCTGGTGATGATCATACAATTTCTAATGAGTCCGTTGAATCCTTTAGGTCGAATTACTCTCCAAAATCTCCAAAAAAATGTTCTGCATTAGGAAAAGTTATGTCCCATTTCTGTTATTAATGCACCCATCATTTTCGAACCAGACGTCTTATATCAGTGATCAGATATGATTCCCTCATGCTTTCTTAAAAAATGTGCCAAATATATGTATATACCAACCCTTAACAAAACTATTTAATTCATCTCTTAAGCAGACTTATTTCGATCTATATGGAAAAAGTCATTTATAAATTCTTTGCATAAGAGTGGACTTAGGTCATCCATTGTAGGGGAATACCAAAGTTGTCAGCAATACCTTAACTTTTTGAAGCAATTATAACAGACGACATAACCTTCCGGATTTCTCCACTAGTTTCATGTTCTCAGCACGGGTTTCGTAAAGAGAAATTTACAATAACTAATTTGCTCGAATTTGTATCACATGTATCAATGGGTTTTGTTCTTCTTGGTTTTCAACCAATATTTCTAAAATGGGTTGCTTCTTATCTTAGTAATAAAATTCAACAAGTCATATTTAAGGGGGTATTCTAGTCTAGAAATTTAAAAAAATCAAATTTTTATAATTTCAAAGTTTAACTATTTAAAATATGTGTACAAGAGGATTTTTCAAAATTCAAATTATTTTCGGAGATATAGGTATTTTTCTGACCCGGCATTTAAACTGGTTCGGCTGGAACGCGAAACTTTAAACGCGTTTTTCTCAAAACTGACTTTTTCGGAACGATGCCCACGATTTCTCAGGTTCTATTGGACCGATATACTTGAAATCTTCTATGGTTGGAACTAGCCCCATCCCAAAATTTTTATTTTTATTATTTTTAAAAAAATTCGAGATAATCAGAAAACGTGATCAAACAAAATTTTTTTTTTCAAGCAGTCGCCATTTTGTGAAAAAAATGTTTCCCACTTTTCCGTAGTTCCGACCATTGCGACATTATTCTAGATTAATATTTTTTTTTTTTTTGGTTTCAGATAACTAGGAGGGTTGAAATCATGGGCATGGTCACATGGAAATTTTTAGAGACCCCACACTTCGTCAGCTCATAATTTTTGAAATTTTTTACCTATTTCAGTTTTTAATTTTTTTTCTGTACTCTTCAAAAACTTAAAAATATTAATTGCCTTTTTTTACGACACTTTAAAAATTACCTGAAATTCATGTTTCTAGACTAGAATACCCCCTTAACAATACTATGTAATCTATGGTCTAAAGAATTTAAAGATCCGCTTACGAGGGCTGCTATATATATTTCTGGCGTAATAATGAAAATAGGCATATTTATCAACGAAAATGGTGTTTTTTTTTTGTAACAGTTTTTCACAGTGCTATGGGATGGTGCTTCATAGCCATACAAAGATTTTAGTTCATCTATGCACTCTTGTCGTGATAATCCACGTCGAAAGTTGTGAAAAATTATCGCACGAAAATGTTCACGAGTTAATTCCATTTTTTGGCCGAGATGAATTTTTTAATTCCCTGTAAATAAAAGAATTCACGATTAAATGACAAGACGTTCTGAGTGATGTTATGCTAAAAAATGTCGAACTTTCCAATGGAAATGTCAGATTGCACCTGGCAACACTTAGTGTTGTAGAGGGTAATCGTTGGGTATTATTATTTTAATAAACCTTTGCGCCAACCAAAAATGAAACAAAGCGGACCAAACCTATCGAAGTCAATCATTTATTTAGCCCATATATACGCACTAGAAAGATTTTCAAACATCCAGTTGCTTTATAGCGCATATATCGGCAAACATTGGGTTATGAGCCAGAACTTATTTCAGTGCCTTTGATCCTGTTGAGTTGCAGGCATATAAAATTTTCTTTTACCGGTGTTTGGCAACACCTGAATGTATTTCTCCTGCTTTGATCTTTGCAAGTTGCTAGAATATAAGATGTAAATTATGTATATATGTATGTATAAAAAAATGAATTGCTCTTCGTTAGTCTCGCTAATACTCGAGAACGACTCAA
The DNA here is from genome assembly GCA_037783105.1 of Bactrocera zonata. Lineage (NCBI taxonomy): Eukaryota > Metazoa > Arthropoda > Insecta > Diptera > Tephritidae > Bactrocera > Bactrocera zonata. The sequence goes on along the minus strand of JBAWJQ010005925.1, from coordinate 1,527,834 downwards.
CGGAATTATCTTATCATAGTCTTGAAATGTTCGTGGAGATCTAGGGAAGGTTTAAAAGGTGAATAATTGCCTATTAAAAACCCAAAAACAGCCCTTTTCTATTTCCCATACAAAAGTGACGTGATGTCACATCGCATGGCATGATATCACATCACATTGCATAAATACCCATCATATATGTATGTACATCTACATATATACTACTATACACGCAATTGAAAAGTAAAGTCCTCTCTCGACGAACAAATGCCAAACTCTATAAGTCGCTCATAATTCCCGTCCTGCTGTATGGTGCTGATGAGTCGACGTTGTGAGTTTTCGAGAGAAAAGTTCTGCGAAAGATTTATGGTCCTTTGCGCGTTGGCCACGGCGAATATCGCATTCGATAAAACAATGAGCTGTATGAGATATATGACGACTTTGTTTCACAATTGCCTACTCAGTCCAAAGTAACACCTGTTGGCAAGAGTTATCCTGCGTTGGATTTCCAGGCTCACATTGTTGATGGTGCTTACGCTGGTTCCAAAATAGACGAAATTATCTACAACTTCAAAGTTATGACTGTCAACAGTCACGTGAGTGCCAAGTCCCGAGTTGGGCGACTACCGTCTGTTTGATGACGGGAGATATTTCGTCTTGCCCTCGTTCACTGCCAGACCCATTTGTTTTGCTTCCTTGTCCAGTCTGGAGAAAGCAGAACTAACGGCATGGATGATATTAATATCATCGGCATACGCCAGCAGCTGCACACTCTTATAGAAGATGGTACCTTCTCTATTTAGTTCTGCAGCTCGAACTATTTTTTTCCAGAAGCAGGTTCAAGAAGTCGCACGATAGGGAATCGCCTTGTCTGAAACCTCGTTTGGTATCGAACGGCTCGGGGAGGTCCTTCCCGATTCTGACGGAGCTTTTGGTGTTGCTCAACGTCAGCTTACACAGCCGTATTAGTTTTGCGGGGATACCAAATTCAGACATCGCGGCATAGGGGCAGCCTAAAGAGGTGGTGTGTGTCGATTCTCCTTTAACGAGTCTTTTCCAAGATTTAGCGCGTGGTGAATATCTGGTCGGTTGTTGATTTGCCAGGTCTAAAGCCAAACTGATAAGGTCCAATCAGTTTGTTAACGGTGGACTTTATTCTTTCATACAATACGCTCGATAGAACCTTATATGCGATGTTGAGGAGACTAATCCCTTGATAGTTGGCGCAGATTGTGGGGTCTCCTATTTTATGGATTGGGCGTAGCACACTTAAATTCCAATCGTTGGACATGCAACAACAAACTAGTGAAAATAAAAATCTAAGACGACCTATCGAAATCCAAAACAAAATTTAAATAACTTTTGGCAAAGGCCAACTAATCAACATGTAATAATACCACAAAAGACAAATCCTTTTAATTTTAATCCACCGCAATGGCAAAATAATAATTTAAGCCAATGGTCAAGAAACCAATATAATCAACCTAATCATTATATTAACAACTTCAGGCAAAATCAATTTCAACCGAGGCAAAAAATGAGGAACAATTACAATTATGCACAACCTCAAAGTGTATTTAATACATACCAACCTCCACAAGAACGCATGGATGTTGACGAACCTCAAAGAAACAGTGAGCACAAACGAAATCACTCTAACAGAAACATCATTCCGTAGAAGATACAAAGGATTAACACACACCAACAACCTGACCCTCAACCAGAACAAACCTTCAGACACATGGAAGAAGCTGACGATACATCGGGTACTTTTTTAGGCTAAAGGATGGACTACCTTGTGTAACACTCAAAGATGGTCCAACACAAGAAGAAGTAAATATCATGATCGACTCAAGCGCTAAAAACAACTACATATCAAAAAAATGCAGAATAGGTAAGAGTATATCAATAGATCCTGAAATCAATGCATGGATATTCCATCATGACCAGTAAAAAAATATTGTATCTGTTAAGCCATGATTTACCATTCTTTGAAGTAGAAGATATTAAAAATTTTGATATGATAATAGGATTTTGTGGATTTAAAAAATAAATACAGAAATAGATTTCACGTCACTAACAAAACAAAAAAAATACCATTTACCACAACGTTAGAAGCAACCATGAGGACAGAAAGTAATGAACCTGTTTGGACGAAACAAAACCAATTTCCGTATGCAGATATGATTTCATCAATTCAGAAATAAAAAAAAAAAAAAATATTAAAGAATAATATAATACAACCTAGTAGAAGTCCTTATAACTCACCAGTTTGGACAGTACCAAAAAAGGGTATAGATGAAAATGGAAAACCCAAGAAAAGATAAGTGATAGATTTTCAAAAATTAAATTCAAAAACTATAACAGATAGATATCCTATTCCGTATATATTATAAATATGATAATACAAGCGTTCGGTAAAGCTAAATATTTTTCCACGAAAGATCTAGACGCAGGATTTCACCAAATTATGATAAAAAAAGAAGATAGGGAAAAACAGCATTTTATATAAATGGATCGAAATGAATTCATACTAATGCCCTTCAGAAAATTCACCCTCAATATTTTAAAGATGTGTTGATGAATTTGCGTTTGTATATACCGACGACTTATTAATATATTCCTCGACACCTGAAGAACATATTAAACACATCTAAATAATAGTAAACGCATTACATAAAGCAAATGTTAGAGATTAGATTATTATAGATTAGAGATTAGAGATTTTCTCTGATGAAAAATCACACTTCTTTAAAAATCAAAATAATAACACATAATAGGATAACGATAGATCCAAAGAAAGTAGAAACATTAGACAAGTATCCGATACCTCAAACACCGAAAAAATTAAGGTCAGTTTGGGTCTAACGGGATATTATAGGAAATTTATACAAGGATGTAGCAAAATAAAAAAAAACACTAGCCATACATCTACAAGGAGAAAATGGTATAACAAGTAAAAAAATGTCGTCTAAGAAAGAAATTAAATTAAATAAAGAAGCTATAAAAGCTATATAAATAATTTAAACAAACTATTTCAACCATATTTCTTAAAACCTTTTGATTTAACTACAGATGTAAGTAATTTCGCCATAGGATGAGTTTTATCACAGAAAAAGAAACCTTTATTTTTTATATCAAGAACATTAACAGAAACAGAAGAAAATTATTGTACAACGGAAAAAGAATTATTAGAAATAGTAAGGGGTATAGGAAAGCTTAGGAATTATATTTACGGTATAGTAGATTTAACTATACACACTAATCACCAAGCATTAATATTTTATATCGCGGAAAAAATTAAAATATAAAACTAAAAAGATGGAAAAATTTTATACAAGAAAAAAATAGTATACAAACCAGGAAATCAAAACGTACTATCAAGACAAAAAATTAACACTTCAACTATAGAATCGATGCACTCGACACGTTGTTCACCAAACGAAAACTATTCATACGCAAACCAAACAATAAATTCATTTAAGAATCAAATCGTATTAAAGAAAACTAAATGAAAAAAAAGAAACACAAACGACCTTTCCAAAGTATCACAGACACATTATTGAATATCAAAACACTGACTATTTAACAAAAACCTTAAAAGAAATTTTACACCTAACTTCAATAACGCGATTAAAATTGATGAACAAGAGCTTTTTGCAATAAAATCACTATTAAGTAAACATTTTCTAAACTACAAGCTTTTTATAACAGACAAAAACAAGAAATTGGGAATTATAACAAATACACATAACCGAGCGCATAGAAATGAGAAAAACAATGCGATGGAAATTAAACAACAAATCAAAAACTTTGCATGAATCTGTACAAATTGTTATGAACAAAATTACGAATTTAGACCAACAAAACAACTAATAGGGAGAACACCAGCAACAAATCTAGCAGGGAATCCATAAGTATGGATGTATTCTACATAGGAAATAGAACGTAAGTGTGTAACTACTATGTGTAGGCACTCAAAATATTTATTAAGGGGCTATTCCAGTGTGACGCATAAAAAATTCGGCGATTTTCGTGAATTTTTTTCAGAGAAAGTACGCTGTTGAATATTTCGCACTTCTTTGAATGTGTTGAAAAATAACGGAGTTATGGGCTGTCTTCGGAGGTGCCAAAAAAAAGTGACCCAACTGCTGGCATGATTCCGACCGAATGAGTAGCTGAAACCAAAAAAATTTAAAAAGTTTATTAAACTTAAAGGTATTTCCTATACAATGACCTACGACCTTTGAAAAATATTATAAATTAATAAAGTGGGGTCATTTTGAAAAAAAAATTTCGTTTTTGTAGGAAAAAAATTGTTGTTATTTTTATTGCCAAATTCACAATTTTCAACCAATCAAAAAGTTAAGTGTGTGGTAAATGAGTTTAAAAATACTCAGTTTTAATGTGAAGTTGATTGGTCAGTTTATCGTTGAGTTATGATGTCAGCAATTTTGAAAAATGTCGTTTCGAGAAAAACGCGTTTAAAGTTTCACTTATATATACGTATAGTATGTTTGCACCTCCGAGCGGTCACTCTTTAGAACGCTGCCATCCAAAAACTATTCAAGATACGACCTCCACGATTCCACAGGATATTTATGGAGATATAAGCTATTGAAAAAGCAAATAAAAAAATTTTTTTTTTTTTTGAAAGCGTCACATTTTAATGAGAGAAATAGCAGACAAAATCAACACCGTAGACAAACTAGAAGAAATTCTCACACTTACATACCCATATTGTAGAAACCTACAAACCGACAATGAGAGGATAATCACATCAATAACTTGTGAATGTGAATGCTTTCATAGTACACTGATAGACATCGCAGCAACATTAGCTAAACAAAATAACACGGATCCAGTTATAGAAATATTTAACGCAGCATACGAGTATAATAGAACAATTCACTCGGTGACAAAAAAAAAACCTGTGGAAGTATATTTCAATAAAAAGAATTATCCGGAAATAAGACAATTGATTTAAAAAAAGAAAGGCAAAGTTTCAGATTATCATAATAAAAAAAGAACACAAAAAGTATATGAACTGTTTGTTTTTTATTTAATACTTGTGGAATAAATTTGCGCCGACCGTTTTCCCACGGCCAACCACATCATCGGAACGAGCTAGCACCGTGCTCCACCATCCGAATTATCATTGGTCCTTCGAGCCGGATAACAGGTAACAAGTCGATTTTTTATTAAAGTGAAAGTGCATAATTTGCCCGCTTTAGCAACTCGCAAGTTACAGCCAAACATATTTTGGATTTGTGCTCTGCAAGCTATAAGGCAATAGATTGGTCAATTTGTGCATCATTTATGTACAAAACCCATTGTGCTGTGTGAAGTGGAGACCAAAACTTATTTTTGGCACTCTACCCACAAAATCAAAGCACAAGATTGCAGGTAGTATTGTACTTCATTTAAGTACAACAAAAAATACACCTGGCAAATGCACTTATTTCGCTTTGCAAAAAAAAACACACACTCTGTTATTCGAGAATATATTATAAATTTCTTGGACGCACAAATCGTCTGGAGCGTCAAAAATCTCTCTCGGTTTTTTTTTGGTTTTTTCTCATGATTAATTTGAGTTTAGTCGCTCAACTCTGCCTTTCCATACATTGCTCGAATAGCAATAAAGGCAAGCAGCAATAACGCAGCTGCAGTTTCGCGAGTGCGAGCAAAAAAAAAAAACATACAAAGTTACAAGTGAAGTGAGTGACTAACAATTAAACAAGTGAAGTGAGCGACACCAAAATTAGAGCAAGTGAAGTGAGCGACGGCAAGAAAGCCAAACAGCACAGGCGAAGACGCACAGGCCAAGCAGCAAAGGGAGAGCAGCAAAGTCCAAGCAACCCAGGCAATCAGAGAGAGAGCGGCATAGGCAAGTAGCCTAGGCAAAGCAGCAAAGGCAAGGCAGCGCAGCAGCCATTCCAGAAAGACAGCAGCAAACAAAAGTGTAGTGAAATTCGAATAACCCCATGAACAAAAGTGTAAGTGTTTAGTTGATAAATCAAATAAGTGCTTGTGCATTTTTATTTGTATGTATTTGTATTTGCATTTGAATAAAGCAACTAAGCACAAATAAATTTTTGTTTGTGTACATAATCGAAGACTAGGCGTGCAAGTGCATTGGGACGATAACCCAGCAAGCACATTCAAATTAAATTTGGGAAAATTAGTTTGCGGAAATACTTCACTAAATTTGCAAGTGCAAGTACAAGTGCATTGGGCCGATTACCCAGCAAGCACATTCGAATTAAATTTGAAAAAAATATTTGGAAAAAAAATACTTCACTAAATTTATTACTTTTTTTGTTCGTTCGAAAATTCACTCTTCACTAAGAATCAACGCACTACTAATTTATAACTTGTCCGGATTGGTTCAATAACTTTTGCAACATATTTGCAAATATTTTTTAAATTTCAATTTCAAGTTTTAGATCCGATTTTGTGCAACATTTTTGCAGTTCCGTTTAAATTTTTGAAAACAATGGAATCAATTAGAGCCTTTACCACAGCTGCAGACGCTCTACTGGAGTTTGAGGAGTCTTTTACTCCAACAGCAAACAATCAAAGTGCCTACTCTCTCGAAGTTCAACAAGCTGAACTGAAATCTCTGTGGGCAGAGGTAAAGTCAGAATACAAGTTGTGTTTGTCAAAAGTGGATCCTTCGGACACAAGCTCAATTGACGACATTAAGCTTAAATATACAAGCTGTTACCACGCCTACGTGTGTTGCGCGGCCTTGATGGGTGAACACATGCACAACCTCACGGCGTTCAACCAAAGCCCTACTTCGAATTCTACAGTGATTCAACCTGAACGGTTACAACAAACTGTAGAACCCGTGAGGTATTCTATCAATTTACCGCCATGTGATACCGAAATATTTCATGGCGATGTTTTACAATGGCCCTCATTTAGGGATTTATTTGCCGCCATTTATGGGAATAACCCAAGGCTATCTCCGGTAGAAAAGTTATTCCATCTGAACCAAAAAAACGCGAGGTGAGGCAAAAGCTATCGTTTCCAAAGCGCCACTGACGAATGACGGATTCGCATTGGCTTGGAATAATTTGTTGTGTAGATACGAAAACAAGCGAGTGCTTGTCAACACACAATTGAATTTATTGTTCAAGCTCCCGCACATCTCAACAGAATCTGAGACCGAACTCAGAAATTTACAGCGGGAGATTAATAGCTGCATTTCAGCTTTACAAATACATGGCATCAATGTAGATAGCTGGGATGCCATATTTACGTACTTGTGTTCTGTCCGACTGCCGGACTATACACTGTCGCATTGGGAACAATCTCTGGATTCGGGTTCAGAGATCCAAAAATGGGTCGAGTTAGACAAGTTTCTAACCAAACGTGTTAAAACGCTTGAGAGAGTATCAAATCTCAAAGGCGAGTTGAGTACTCAACTCAATATAAAGTCAGCTGATGCTGAAGGTCGGATACCAACCTTGCAATCAAGGATTGGATCCAGGCCCATCAATTCTCATCACGCCAAGACAAACAATACCAGATGTAAACTGTGCTCATCTCAATCGCACATTTTGAAAACTTGTCAGCGATTCATTGAGATGCAGCCTAATGCACGATTAAATGCTGTCAGAAAACTCCACGTCTGCCTAAACTGTTTATCGGACTCACATGAAGTCAAAAATTGTAAAAGTCTGTTTAATTGTAATAAATGTAAACAGAGACATCACTCTATGATCCACCGGGATCAGAGTGAGGATATAGCTCAGATATCTGACAGCACAGACACTACTGAGATTTCTACTAAATCTCATGTGGCCTCTATTAAGGCCAACACTTCAAATGTGCCTACCGGTCGAAGCATGCTCTTAGGTACAGCCATGGTGACCATATGTCACAACGAGAGCACCTTCACGGTCAGAGCCCTGATTGACTCGGGATCTGAAGCCACCTTCGTAAGCAATAGTCTACAAAAACGCTTACATCTGGCAAGCAAAAAGGTCAGCGCGCGAGTTTCAGGATTGAATAATACCGTATCAGGACGAGTTCAATCGGTATGCTCGATCACAATTGGCTCGCCCCGTAACAAAAGTTTGAAACTAGAAGCGGAAGCTTTGGTACTGCCAAAATTGACTGGACTGCTTCCATCCAGATCAATTAACTCTTCAATTTTAAAAGGGTTACCAAATATCCCCTTGGCGGATAATAATTTCTATACGAGTCAAAAGGTTGACTTGTTGATCGGAGCAGATCTTTACCCGAAAATTATACTAAATGGGGTAAAATCGAAAATCTTTGGATCCCTTGCTGCACAACGAACAGTGTTTGGTTGGGTCTTAACAGGTTCCGTTCCCACCGAAGAAACGAAGACAAATGGCAAAGGCGACGGACAAAATACAGTAACAACTCAACAACAAACACAAAACAATTTTTGTAGTATAATAGATACTAATTACAAACAACATCAGCAGCATCAACAGCAGCACCAGCTTCAACAGGGTCAAACTAAAGATGATGGCGAAACAAATGATGCGCCCGGCTCATCGAATCACACCGATACGCATTGTGGCGTCAGTGGGCCGACACTGCATGCAGCAGCGCTATCTCTGTCAGCAACATCCGTAGGCAGCACACCGCCGAGCAGCGCTGAAGCGACAAATACCAACAATTTCGATTACTGCACGGGCGCCGCCGAAACGGTGGCAGCAACGGCTGCCACAGCTGCAACGCAGCGACATGATGTCGCAGCATCGCCACCACTACCACCCCCATCACAAACGCTGCCGCCATCATCAGCTGTGGCGGCCTCATCAGCAACAGCGCACTATTCACCACCACACCAGCAACACTATGCCACGAGCAACGCAGTGGCGCCATGGTCGGATGCCTTTCACCACCAGCAGATGCAGCTACAGCTGCAACAACAATACGAGCAGCGTTATCAACTGCAAACAGCCTGTTATTACCAGCAACAGCAGGCGCCGCCGTCGCAATCGCAGCAAGAATACCAATCAGCAACGTATGTGACGTCACAACAGCCGTCTACCCAATACCAACATGCGGCAGCCACAACAACAACAGTAAATCAACATGCAGCGCGCAGCGACAGACGAGCAACGCAGTCGACAGCAGCACACCACACAACGAACACATCACAAGCAGCAACAACAACACAGCAGCAGCAACCTGCAGCAATGGCGCACGCGTTGACACACGCCTCACAGCAACAACAACAACCGTGTCAACGGACGCAAAGCTCTGACCAACGAGGCCTCTCCCGCATACCACATGCCCAAGATCGAGCCAGACTCGAGTCGTCTCGCCGACTTCAGCATGCTGGTAACTTCCTTTCGGATTGGCGGCATGGCAACGATCGACTGAGACTCGATTCGTCTCAGCGACATTGCCCGGACCGATCCAGACTCGATTCATCTCGACGGCCACCCCATCCGAAGCGAAGGCGTGGACGAGACGCTCGACGTCAAGCAGATGCACACCGTATCATCAAGGAAAGGCACGTAACACTACCTTGTCAGCAAAGACTTGCGGCGTCGTATAACGTCGGCACAATAAAGTGCACTGGCTGCCAACGCCTCTCACATTCACCACCTACCCAGGATCGAGTTAGACTCGAGTCGTCTCGCCGATCTCGGAAGGTGGTGACTTCTATGCAGATTGGCGGCATGGCAATGACCGACTGAGGTTCGATTCATCTCAGCGGCATTTCCCGGACCGAACCAGACTCGATTCGTCTCGTCGGCCACCTCATCTGCAAAGAAGACGTGGAAAAGGAAGTGCAGGAGCCAGTTAGTTAAGTTAGTTTTAAGTAATTTATTGTAAACTGCATTTGCAGTAATACTGCAAGGCGGGGAGAATGTTGACGCCGCCCCCGCCCAATTTCTTTTGCCACGTCTGTATCGGCAGATTAATCTTTTCTTTTCTCTTTTTCGAACTTTTTTCGAAGTATTAATTCGCGCGCAACTAAACACTTACTAAAAGTTGCGCGCTCGCTCTCCTTTTACGACAACGCTGCGATACAGACGTGGTAAGTGTGGTTCCAATTTATTTATAATTAAATATATGTATTATAAGAAACCTTTGTTTTTTATTTAATATTTTTGTGGAATAATTGCGCCGACCGTTTTCCCACGGCCAACCACATCATCGGAACGAGCTAGCACCGTGCTCCACCATCCGAATTATCATGAACCAAAACAAATAAATTATGCGCTATCAAATCGACGTACAAAAACTGAAGAAAAATATTCTAAATACATAGCTATAGAAAACCTTGAGGACACAGTTTTAGTGGAGAGATTAGGAATACAACGTGTCTTACATAAAGATAATGTTCGTAAAACTCCTATTGAACTTAATAATAAACATGAAAGCATACACAGTGAGCAATAAAAAAAATAAAAAATGTATATTCACCGAAAATGACGACGCATACCTACATATGTACATATGTATATGAAGATGCTGAATGTTTATACCATTTATTTAATTTAACGACAATAGTGGAAAAATATAAACAGATAGAATATAAATCATTTGGCAGGACACAACAGGATATCATAAACGAGAATAGAATCCCAAATTTAATCGAGCAAACTATTTCACACTCAATATAAAAAATATCCATCAACATTTTAGGGACTGTAATAAAAATTATAGCAGGGACTCCAGATCATGACGATGTTATTGAAATAAAAACACATTTAAATGAAATAATAGAAAGTGATTATCAACAAAGAGTCATTAACTCACACTTTGAACAATTCATCTCAAAGATTGATCCTCAATCAGTTTCAACAAGCCTGATCATATCAGAAACTTTAAAGAAATTAGAAACCGTATTTGAAACTATAAATTCTGTAAAGACAGGAAACTACTTGTCTAAGTCATTAAATTTAAATGATATAAAACAAATAATAAAAAACGGAAAGTTAGATTTTCCAGTTTTAAATGTAATGCAATACTCTACAATAAATGTAATTAGAGTTAAGGATACATATGTAATCAGTTATAAATATCCTTTATTAAATCAAAAATGTAAATTATTTAAAATAACATCGTTAAGCTATCTACATGGCAAATATATATTAGACAAATATATAGCTCAATGTAATATAGACAATTATTCAAGAGTAAAAGAATGTAAACAATCACTAAATAATTTTATATGTAAAACCAACAAGGATAATGAACGTATTTCGAAATTAGTGCTAAAAGAAGGAGCAAATTGTAAAACTATTGAAGAAACAAATGCAAATATCACAATATTCGATTATGGTAATATAATATTAGATGGAAAATATGAAATTAATAACAGCTTGGAGTCACTAAGAAGCTCGATGTGTGGGTGCCACACGAATTGATTCAATAAAAATACCGCAAAACTTTTTTGACAACACAATATTTAAATTTGACTTTTAAATATATATTCGATACATTTTATATTATCTTAGACTTCTAATTATTATTTTTTTTGATGGAAGTCTTCTTATATGTGACACATTGTACTATTGCCTGAATATATTTCAGCAATTTTTTTCTTTTACATTATTGAAATTCTTTATTTTTAAAGGCTTAGTACCTCCTTTTTTTGAGTATATTTTTTATTTTATTATCTTCAACTGGCGTCGTAGGATTTTCTTGTCCAAGTAATATAAATTCTGTATTTTAATATTTTGATATGTATATAAATATATACATATTAACGTAGCGGTCAATGCCAGTTTGTACAGACGGGCCGTTTTTATTGGTACATTCGCGCTTTGCGTTGTGATTTTCTTCGTTGCCTGCGCGCTTGCTGATACCTGCAGACTGGTTGTTGTCGGCGCATTTGTTGTTGGCCGATTGTTGTTTTCTGCTACTTCTGCTGACTGCGGTATTTGCTTCGTTTCCTTTTCAGCTGATCGCCTGTTGTGATTATCCCTCGCAAAAAATCTTTTAAGGATCGCCGCTGGGATTCTATTCACTGCGTATGTGTGCCATCTACCGCCACAAAGGGTGGCTCATACCTGTGATTCGCCAAACAATCGTACGCCTTCCAGCAATCCGTGCTTATTGTTGTTCCTGGCGCAGCATGCTATTTAATCAGAGGTATGAGCACCTCCGCAGACCTAACATTCTCTGGGCATAACTCCAGGTCGTCGCTTCCTGCCTGAAATGAGAAAAACATATAAGTAATTATCTAATATTTTATATTTTTAACCTTACCTTTATTAAATTTCCTCTTACCGAATTTATTTTCATCAATTTGCACGTTTTTGCCAGGGCCACTAATTATACCTACCGCCTCCTGATGTTCCACTTGGTATAAAATTACCGCTTCGCGACAGTATGTAAGTTAAAACCAAATTGGTTAACACCAAAATCTAGCTAACACAGCAAAAATACAAGCACGGAAACACAAGCGAATAAAAACACAAAGTTCAAATAAAATTAATAAACCAACATTGCTGACGACATGTCTGCATTAATTCAACAACAGGAAATGCAAAATAACAAATTGCGAAAATTAACAACAACACCACAGCAGAGTTACAACGACAGTGCAATGTGACCATAAATTATTGATAGGTATAAAGTAAGATATAATTGTTAGTATTAAGTAGTCGAAAAGTAGAGTTCAATAAAACATAATCAAACTTTAAAAAAATTTGTTTTTTTTCCACGTTTAAGTGGAAAGATGAATAATTGGCGCCCAAGCTAAAAGAAAGTGTTTCCTTCGCGTAGATATAGTAACTTAGTGCAACAGGTAAAGCAGAAAGTGCTACCTAAATTGAACAATAACGTATATAGTGCAACAGGTGAAGCAGGAAGTGCTACCTGAATTGAACAATATCACATAAAGTTCAACAGTGCTACATACTACAGTCCAACGGTGCTACAGTTCAACAGTGCTATAAACTACAGTTCTACAGTGCTATAGTACCACGGGTAAAGCAGAAAGTGCTACCCAGAATACAACACTCCACCCGAGGAACACAACAAGGCAGCATCACGGGAAATAAAGGCCCCTCAGTAGGATAATAAACGAATCCAAACAGGACGTCATAGGACAGCCAGCCCGGAAAGCAGAAGCCTTAATTAATATGCGACTCAAAATATTATTAATGTAAGTAAATCGATAACCCAAACAAAATAAAAATATTCTTGAACACCTTTGTTTTAAATAAATAAATGCTCACGTTACATTTCAAATGTAAATATATAATTCTAAATTCAGTTTACAAGAGACAAATTTAATAAATTTAACAAACTTGGCTAAATAAATATCATATTAATAAACTTTAACCAAATAGATATTATATTAATAAATTTATCTAAAAATAAGCACTACTAGATCTTGTTATAAAATAAGAAGACAATATCTTTCATCTTTTGGTTTCTCCGAATACATAGTTCGAATCAAATAAACTAGATTTAGGTACATATTTAAAATCTTAGAATATAAAACACGGCTTGTACAGCCAATAATTTACAAAAACTAAAGCTGCGATTCACTACCTTCGGGGGGACCCTCCAGCTTATAACAAATAAAAACTCTGCGATTCACCACCCAAGGGACCCTCCAGAGATTTATAAATTATAAAGTAAATAACAAAAGGCTCGTACAGCCAATAACTAAAAATAAATAAAACCCTGTAACAACGCTTAACTCTGCGATTTCCCCGGACCCTCCAGAGTAGAAAAGCTACCTTTCCTAGAAGGGTTAACAACGAAAAAATAGGAAATATTAGTTTTAGCGAAAATAAAATAATAAATAGATTTTTTTTTTTTACATATTTTGTAATCCTCAAATAAGTAAAAGGGAAGAAAAAAATGGCAAATCCAAATAATCTCATAAGGCCACCAGTACTACCCTCACCCAATCCAATTGCACACAACGATGCAAATCCTGCACAACCCGATTTAGCAAATCAAGTAAGAGAACTACTAGGTCAATTATTACTCACAGATGGACGAAACATAATACAAAGTATAATTAAGAATGACATGATCCCAGCACCCATATTGGACCAAACGATTGACGAACGTTATAGGAACAATCTTTCAGATATGGACAAAATCCCAGACGTTGTCAGGTCACTTAGAGAATTTAGCGAAAACCCCACCGAATTTAGCAGTTGGAGGAAAAGCGTTGAGCGCATCCTCAAAATCTATGAAAATTTGATAGGCACTCCAAAATATTTTGGAATCTTAAAAGTAATTAGGAATAAAATAGTTGGTAAGGCCGACGCTGGAGGATGGAGTCATGTGTAGAAGTTCACGCAAGTGAGGAAAGTTCTCTGATCGCCATTCACTTGGGAGTGGCCAGAAACGATTCTTTTACATATGACTCAAGCAGCTCACGACTTCCGGTCTCTGACCAAGTATCCTCTGGGTAGCCTAAGAACATCCGTTTGGAGGCGAGCTAAAGTGAGAAGGCGAAATATCCCCTACTTAGGGTTGTGCGCTGGGTTTGGGACCCGCCACGTAAAAAAACGCACCAATGAAAACAACCAAACAGCCTCGGATGAGAGACCCCCCTTTTGATGACGACCATGGCAAGCGAAATAAGGACTACGAATTGAGGGCATGCACCTGGAATGTCCGGTCCCTTAATTGGGAAGGTGCCGCTGCCCAGCTGGTTGATGTCCTCGTGAAAATAAAGGCTGACATCACCGCCGTCCAAGAAATGCGATGGACGGGACAAGGACAGAGACGAGTAGGTCCTTGTGACATCTACTACAGTGGCCATATAAAGGAGCGCAAGTTTGGTGTTGGATTCGTGGTGGGAGAGAGACTCCGTCGCCGAGTACTATCATTTACTCCGGAGAATGAACGTCTAGCCACAATCCGCATCAAAGCGAGGTTCTTCAACATATCGCTGATTTGCGCCCACGCCCCGACGGAAGAGAAGGACGATGTGACCAAAGATGCCTTTTATGAGTGCTTGGAGCGCACTTATGAGAGATGCCCCCGCCAAGATGTCAAAATCGTGCTTGGCGACTTCAACGCCAGGGTGGGCAAAGAAGGTATCTTTGGCACTACGGTCGGTAAATTCAGCCTCCACGAGGAAACATCCCCAAATGGGTTGAGGCTGATCGACTTCGCCGGGGCCCGAAATATGGTTATCTGTAGTACTAGATTCCAGCATAAGAAGATACATCAAGCTAGCTGGCTGTCTCCGGATCGAAAAACCACCAACCAGATCGATC
Organism: Bactrocera zonata; assembly: GCA_037783105.1. Taxonomy (NCBI): domain Eukaryota; kingdom Metazoa; phylum Arthropoda; class Insecta; order Diptera; family Tephritidae; genus Bactrocera; species Bactrocera zonata. The sequence continues at coordinate 1,512,649 of JBAWJQ010005925.1, read as the reverse complement.
ATGTTGTGATAGACGGAAGACACGTCTCCAGTGTTTTAGATGTGCGTGCGCTCCGAGGTCCTAACATCGACTCGGACCACTATATTATTGCAGCCAAAATTCGCACCCGCCTCTGTGCAGCAAAAAACGCACGCCAACAAACACAAGGAAGGTTCGACGTCGAGAAGCTGCAATCACAACAGACAGCCGAACGTTTTTCTACTCGGCTTGCACTCCTGCTCTCTGAGAGCACTCGTCAACAACTCGGTATAAGGGAACTGTGGGACGGCATCTCAAACTCCTTACGTACAGCTGCAACCGAAACCATTGGTTTTCGGAAAGTGCAAAAGAACAGCTGGTACGACGAGGAGTGCCGTGTCGCAGCGGAGAGAAAACAGGCTGCCTACCTCGCAACGTTACGATCGACCACAACACGTGCGGGATGGGATAGATACCGAGAGTTGAAGAGGGAAGCAAGACGCATTTGTAGACAAAAAAAGAAAGAGGCCGAAATGCGTGAGTACGAAGAGCTTGATAAGCTGGCCGACAGGGGTAATGCTCGAAAATTCTACGAAAAGATGCGGCGGCTTACAGAAGGTTTCAAGACCGGAGCATACTCTTGTAGAACCCCCAAAGGTGATCTAGTCACCGATGCCCAAAGCATACTTAAATTATGGAGGGAACACTTCTCCAGCCTGCTGAATGGCAGTGAACGTACAACGCCAGGAGAAGGCGAACCCGATTCCCCAATCGATGACGATGGAGCAGACGTTCCATTGCCCGACCATGAAGAGGTTCGAATAGCAATTGCCCGCCTGAAGAACAACAAAGCGGCAGGGGCCGACGGATTGCCAGCCGAGCTATTCAAACACGGCGGCGAAGAACTGGTAAGGAGCATGCATCAGCTTCTTTGTAAAATATGGTCGGACGAAAGCATGCCCAACGATTGGAATTTAAGTGTGCTGTGCCCAATCCATAAAAAAGGAGACACCACAATCTGCGCCAACTACCGTGGGATTAGCCTCCTCAACATCGCATATAAGGTTCTGTCGAGCGTATTATGTGAAAGATTAAAGCCCACCGTCAACAAACTGATTGGACCTTATCAGTGTGGCTTTAGACCTGGTAAATCAACCACCGACCAGATATTCACTATGCGCCAAATCTTGGAAAAGACCCGTGAAAGGAGAATCGACACACACCACCTCTTCGTCGATTTCAAAGCTGCTTTCGACAGCACGAAAAGGAGCTGCCTCTATGCCGCGATGTCTGAATTTGGTATCCCCGCAAAACTAATACGGCTGTGTAAACTGACGCTGAGCAACACTCAAAGCTCCGTCAGGATCGGGAAGGACCTCTCCGAGCCGTTCGATACCAAACGAGGTTTCAGACAAGGCGACTCCCTATCGTGCGACTTTTTCAACCTGCTTCTGGAGAAAATAGTTCGAGCTGCAGAACTCAACAGAGAAGGTACCATCTTCTATAAGAGTGTACAACTGCTGGCGTATGCCGATGATATTGATATCATCGGCCTCAACACCCGCGCCGTTAGTTCTGCTTTCTCCAGACTGGATAAGGAAGCAAAAGAAATGGGTCTGGCAGTGAACGAGGGCAAGACGAAATATCTCCTGTCATCAAACAAACAGTCGTCGCACTCGCGACTTGGCACTCACGTCACTGTTGACAGTCATAACTTTGAAGTTGTAGATAATTTCGTCTATCTTGGAACCAGCGTAAACACCACCAACAATGTCAGCCTGGAAATCCAACGCAGGATTACTCTTGCCAACAGGTGCTACTTTGGACTGAGTAGGCAATTGAAAAGTAAAGTCCTCTCTCGACGAACAAAAGCCAAACTCTATAAGTCGCTCATAATTCCCGTCCTGCTATACGGTGCAGAGGCTTGGACGATGACAACAACCGATGAGTCGACCTTAAGAGTTTTCGAGAGAAAAGTTCTGCGAAAGATTTATGGTCCTTTGCGCGTTGGCCACGGCGAATACCGCATTCGATGGAACGATGAGCTGTACGAGATATACGACGACATTGACATAGTTCAGCGAATTAAAAGACAGCGGCTACGCTGGCTAGGTCATGTTGTCCGGATGGATGAAAACACTCCAGCTCTGAAAGTATTCGACGCAGTACCCGCCGCGGGAAGCAGAGGAAGAGGAAGACCTCCACTCCGTTGGAAGGACCAAGTGGAGAAGGACCTGGCTTCGCTTGGAATATCCAATTGGCGCCAAGTAGCGAAGAGAAGAAACGACTGGCGCGCTGTTGTTGACTCGGCTATAATCGCGTAAGCGGTGCCTACGCCAGTAAAGAAGAAGGCCGACGCGGTACTCGAATCTTACAACACACCGCTGAATTGGACAGCGATCCCTAAATGCTTAACAACGCATTACGCGGATAAAAGAGATTTAAGTACATTGGAATATCAAATGACGTGCATTATCCAAGGACGTCGATCGGTACAAAGCTTCTATTCGCAAGTATACGCACATCTGTCACTAATTCTTAACAAAATCGCCTGTATGGAGATGAGCGAAGAATCAATACAAATTCTTTCTCGAACCTATAGGGAGAAAGTCCTCGATACATTCGTACGAAGACTTTCAGGAGACCTCTCCAAATTGCTTGGTATGAAAGAACCTGCCGACCTGCCAGAAGCTCTGCACCTTTGCATGAAGCTAGAAAACCAAAATTTTAGAACCACACACGCGAACAATTACAATACACCCTACAGAAAGGATAGACCACAACTTTCCCCAAAGCCGCAACACCAACATTTCCAAAGACAAGTCTATACACAACCCTTTTAACAATATTTTCACCCAGAGCTCGCGTATATGCCACGCACACAACAAGCGTTTTCGCCAAACGCATACCGCCCACAACAATTCGCGCAACGCACCTATCAACCATTCAACAGCCCACAGTATAACACCTATGACAATCCACAATATAATCCTTACAACAATCCACCCCCAAGACCTCTAGCGCAAAAACCATTATCAAAACCGGAACCAATGGACATAGACCAAAGTATTAGAACAAACGCAATAAATTATGCCAATAGACCGAACTTCAAGTATGCCGGAAAACGACAGGAAGGACCAAGTTCGAATTTTACGAATCCACCCCGCAAAGTTCAAAGAAATTTCCATATAAACTGCTCTCAGATACAGCCGGAAGGCCCCAATTCTGCAAACCCTCTTGAAGAACCAACATACTACCATATTCTTGACCAGGACTCTCTCAACTACAATCAGAACCAACCCGAAATCCTAGACCCAACAGATATACATTTTTTAGAATGAAAACTTCTTCGCTTCCTTACTTCGAATGTAGAACAAGGAGCGGAGAAATCCTTAAAATACTACTAGACACAGGTTCTAACAATAACTATATACAGCCTCATTTAGCAAGGAAAATAATAGCCCATTTCATGCAAACGCGATAGGAGGCAAAATAAAGATCACCCATCACACATATATAAATCTTTTCAAGCTCAAAAATCAATTAAAGTTTTTCCTACTACCCACCCTAACCACATTTCACGGAATATTAGGTAATGACAGCATAAAAGAAATTAACGCAATAATCCATAGTAAGGATAATTTTATGATTATAGCAAACCACACGAAAATTCATCTAAAAGAATACAAAACACAGGACGTAAACGCAATCCAAATTAGAGACACGCATATGAATACTCAAGAAATGAGGAAACTCATCCATAAACATAGCCATCTTTTCTCCGAACCTAACGAAAGACTGACCTACACCACCAAAGTAGTGGCCGAAATAAGAACAAACTCCGAAACGCCAGTTTACTCGAAATCCTACCCTCACCCATTTTCCCTCAGGGACAAAATAGAAAAACAGATAAATAAATTATTATAAGACGGCGTAATAAGACCATCCAGATCGGCCTACAACTCTCCGATATGGGTAGTCCCCAAGAAAGAGGACGCATCGGGAGAGAAAAAGTATAGAATGATCATCGATTATAGAAAACTGAATAGTGTCACCGTGTCAGATAGGTATCCAATACCGGAAATAAACGAAGTACTTTTTCAACTAGGAGACAACAAGATATTTTCTGTAATCGATCTGAAGAGTGGCTTCCACCAGATTCCTCTTAAGGAATCCGATGTTGAGAAGACAGCTTTTTCCGTGAACAACGGAAAATATGAATTCACGCGACTACCCTTTGGGCTTAAAAACGCCCCTGGTATACTCCAACGAGGGCTTGATGACATCCTAAGAGACCATATAGGGAAAACATGCTACGTCTACATAGATGACATAGTCATATTCAGCAAAGATAAAGAGTCCCACCAAAAACACATTGATACAATTTTTGACACCCTAAATAAAGCTAATATGAAAGTTCAGATTGATAAATGTGAATTTTTTTAAAACCAAAGTGGAATTTTTAGGCTTTATTATTTCATCAGATGGCATCTCAACCAATCCCACCAAGGTTCAATCAATAGTCAATTTCCAATACCCCAAAAACCTTAAAGATTTGAGGTCATTCCTCGGCCTTTCAGGATACTATAGACGCTTCATAAGAAGTTATGCTTCACTTGCAAAACCATTAACAACCCTACTCCGGGGCGAAGAAGGTCGCATCTCGAAAAATATGTCAAACAAAGTCCCCATTACACTTAATAGCGAAGCAAAAGAAGCATTTGAAAAAATTAAATCTGCACTCACTTCCGAAGATGTGATTCTTCAATATCCAGACTATAAAAAGGAATTCTCTCTAACCACCGATGTTTCCAAACATGCAATAGGAGCAGTCCTAGAGCAAAATGGAAGACCAATCACTTTCATTTCGCGAACTTTAAGCAAAACAGAGGAAAACTATGCAACTAACGAAAGGGAAATGCCTGCCATTATCTGGGCACTCAATTCCCTCAGAAATTATTTGTATGGTACTGCTAAAATAACCATTTATACGGACCACCAACCCCTTACGTACGCACTCAGTAATAAAAACAACAATTCCAAATTGAAAAGATGAAAGGCAATTTTAGAAGAATATCATTATGAAATAAAATACAAATCAGGTAAAGCAAACGTTGTTGCAGACGCACTCTCCAGACCATTTGAAATAATTTCGTTATCAGTTGCCACTAATTCAGACGAAAGCTCTTCGCATAATTTAATTCCGACCATTAATTCCCCAATAAATGTATTCAAAAATCAAATTTGGATCTTAACAGACCAAATCGATAGCTATCAATTCAAAATACCCTTCCCTACGTACCATAGGCACATTTTGACTAAACCTAATTATTCAATAGACGACTTGACAGCAATACTAAAGCGCTACCTCAACCCTTCAGTTATTAATGGAATATTCACAACCGAAAAAATAATGGGGCAGATTCAACAAATCTATCCCCTACACTTCAAGAACTACAAAGCTAGATACACACAAACGCAAGTTAAAGATCTCATTACAAACGAGCAACAAGAGAATGAAATACTACGAACACATAAAAGAGCTCATCGAAACCCAGTAGAAAATAAACAGCAGTTAATAGAAACATTTTATTTCCCTAAAATGCTCCAGAAAATTAAAGCAATAGTTAAACAATGCGGCGTATGCGCAGAAAACAAGTACGACAGACATCCCAATAACCCAAAAATTCAAGCAACTCCTATTCCCGAATACCCAGGACAGATAATCCATAAAGATATCTATATTACCGGAAAAAAAACTAATACTGACTGCCATAGATAAGTATTCAAAATACGCCCAAGCGAAAATATTAAAATCAAGAGCTACAGAAGATATTAGAGAACCACTTAGACAGATCATTTCCAATTTTGAAGTTCCACAAAACATAATAATAGACAATGAAAAATCATTAAATTCCAACTCAATAACTTTTATGTTAGAAGACCAACTCAGAATAAAAATACATAAGATACCTCCACATACTAGTACAGCTAACGGTCAGGTTGAACGATTCCATTCAACCCTATCAGAAATTTTAAGGTGTTTAAAATCGGAAAATACAGAAAGATCTTTTGAAGAACTGCTGGACAGGGCAGTATATGAGTAAAATTATTCAATTCACACAACTACAGGACAAAACCCGATTGAATCATTTTTTGGACGAAGAATATTCACTAATCCCGACCAGTACGAAGAGGCAAGACAGAATAACATACAAAGAATAAAACAAAAACAAGAGAAAAACCTAATATTTCACAATAAAAACAGAAGCCTATTTAAAAAATGTTAGAATCAATAGACGTTACGGAAACAAGTTAACTTCACGGTACAAAGAAGAAATAGTAAAAGAAAATAAGAATTCTACAGTTTTAACACAAACCGGCAAGGTAGTCCACAAAAGCCTTATAAAAAGTTAAAAAAAAAATAAAAAATGAAATTGGAAAAAATAATTAAAAATTAATCAAAACAATGAACAAAAAATAAATAAAAAGGAGCGCATAGTACGCTTATTATTAAAAAAAAATATATATAAAAAAAATATTTTTTTCTTTTATAAGAATAAAAAGAGTGCATAGCACGCTTATTATTACACTTTTGACAGAAATATATATATTTGTTTTTTTTAGACTTTTTGCCTGCATGGCATACGGAATCGTACAAATAGTAGACTATTCATCATCCCAACTAGTCACAATCGACGCAGGTCCCGCAAAACTACAAACAGGCACATTCAAAATAATCCATACAATTGAATTACAAGACTACGACAACACAATAAACCGTGTAGAAATGACAATTAATGATAAATTAGCAAACCATCCATTGAAACCCATCCTGACATCCCTCATAAACCAATCGAAAAATTATCTTGATAGAATTAGAATAAACAGTAAAGTTAGGAGATCACTACACTTTATAGGCTCCGCATGGAAATGGATTGCCATACCATGCCGATTACAATATCTTAATGGAAAAAATCAATAATGTGCTAGGAAGTAATAATAGACAGCTAATAATTAACAAACTGACAAATGCGAAAATCAACGAAATCATAGACAATACTAATAAGATATCTAAAGTGGTGAAAGAAGAAAAAGAAGTTGCGAATGACTTAATATTACAAATAAAATTTAAATTAGAAATTATAAAGGAAGAGCTAATTAATATAGCATACGCCATACACTGAGCCAAATCTAACATAATAAATTCATACATATTGTCTGATAAAGAAATGGAAATAACTAAACAATTTTTAATAGATGAAAACATACCATTCGTTAATGTAGATGAAGCATTAGAATTTGCTGAAATAAAAATCGCTTCAAATAAAGAAAGCTTAATTTATATAATAAATTTGCCTACCACAGAGCAAAACGATTGTAAAACTTTAGAAATAAGACCAATAAAAGAAAAATAATTAATAAATAAAATCGAATTTAAATCAATTTTAATTTGTCACAATAAAGTTTACGGAAAAAGTAAAGAATGTAAGTCATATAATAAATTATCGATATGCTCAAGAAATATAGTAGAAGATATTACGAATAGCACATGCATAGCACATCTGCTAAAAAGTAAAGTCGACAATTGTACGAAAATTAATAATCATCATGTAAAAGAGATTGAGAAATAACAAATTATGTATTGTTTCTAAACCAATATACAGGTTTCGTAAAATTTGAAAACGAAACAATGAAGTTAAATGGCACGTATTTAATAAAACACTACAATACTAATATCGAAATAGATGGTAAAAGCTATTTTTCTAAGGTAATAACTGGTAGCAATCCTTTACCAGCAATATTGCAACCAATGGCAAATAATAGTAAAGTAGAAGAAATGTTATCTCTCAAGTCCATAAAAAAAACTACAATTAAACGAAGAAAAAGAAATTTCTATGCTAAAGACAAAAAATTATATTTATTTTTCTGCAAATGTAACAATTATATCAATAATAATAACTGTAGGCATATTTGTATTATTAAAAGCAAAATTAAAAAAACATAGAGTAAATAGAAGACTAAATAAAATAATAACCGGCTGTAATACCACGAAAGTATGCGTTGACGATCTACCTAAATTTTGTGAAGATCCTTCGAACGAGGACGCTCGAATTTAAGGGCGGAGGAGTTAACACCAAATTGGTTAACACCAAAATCTAGCTAACACAGCAATAATACAAGCACGGAAACACAAGCGAATAAAAACACAAAGTTCAAATAAAATTAATAAACCAACATTGCTGACGACATGTCTGCATTGAAGTGCAATGTGACCATAAATTATTGATAGGTATAAAGTAAGATATAATTGTTAGTATTAAGTAGTCGAAAAGTAGAGTTCAATAAAACATAATCAAACTTTAAAAAAATTTGTTTTTTTTTCACATTTATGTGGAAGGATGAATAATTTGTATACCAGTCACATATGGTAGTGCTAGATCATATACATACAGGGTAGGCCATTTAAAGTTGACCCATCTGGCAACGCTGTAACTTTTAACAGCGCTGACAAATCGGCTAATGTCATACCGCGTTAGAAGCGTCATTCGAAGACAATTTATACCATGGAACAGTACACTCCAAAAGAACGCGCTGAAATTGTTCAGCTTTATATTCAAAATAACTTTTCAATTGTGTTAACTCAACGTGCGTTTCGCAAAAAAAATAAAGTGAAAAGTGCTCCAGTTAAGAACACAATTAAGTCTTTATACGCAAAATTTGTGAACACCGATAATCTCAGTAATGCCAGTCATGCATCCAGACAACGCACAAGACGTTCTGATGAAAATATCGAAGCTGCACGAGCCAGTATTGAGGAGACTCCATCGACATCGAGTTATCGCCGCTCTCAGGAATTAGACATCTCTCGCACCACTCTCCGACACATAATTCATAAAGATTTGAAGATGTTTCCATATAAAATTCAAATGGCACAAAAACTAAACCCAGCTGATTATCCGCGACGCCTTAATTTTGGCAAATGGGCAAATGGGTCAACTTTAAATGGCCTACCCTGTAGATACCCTGACAATGCTGTGTTTCCTAACCTCCTCGTGCGACTAATGCGATCCGTAAAAAAACATTAAATAGAAAATTTGGGGCAGAGATATTTTCTCATTTTCCAACCAAGTGGCCTTGCACGTGTTCGGAAAGATCACTTGCGGCACCTAAATGTACCGATGGTGCTAAATCCCATGACTGCACCATTGGCAGTCTATGTACCCAGCAAATTCTTTCTTCAAGAATGATATCCTCCTCTTCGCAAAAAGCTGAGTGGATTATTTTGTCAATATTCCACATTCCCTTCATCTCCGACACGTAAATTGAAAGTAACTGAGTTCGTTCTACGAACACGACTAGTCGATTGTTCTTGCAGATCTAAATATAATTGTAACGAAGTATTAAAAACATAATTAAAATATTGTATTCAATATTTAATTAAACATACCTGATGAATTAGAAGCCATTTTTTCCAAAATAATTGATTTAATTTTAATAACAACTCTCTCAAGTACACACAGCTTATTTGCCAAACACGAAATAATTAGAAAAATTACAAAAAAAAGTAATTTTCTTTAAAAGTAGCGGTACTTATATCCGTTAGAGCACATTGATTTTAGAGAGGTTGTTATACACTCTAGGACATTGCTACTTTTTCGCGTATGACTCTTTTTTGCGTGGGCGATATTTGGCCGCGCTTCAAAAAAATAACCCTGGTCGGTCCAACACCAGGGTGTATCAAATTTTTTTCGCATTGAGCTCCTTTTTGCGTGAGGGCTCTTCGGCCGCGCTTCAAAAAAAATTCCCCTGGTTGATCCAACACCGGGTGTATAAACTTTTTTTTCCCGTGGAACTCATTTTTACATAGGCGGCTTTCAGGCCGCTTAAATTTTTTTTATATATTTTTATTATTTATCAACGATTATGTTTCCTGTATTTACGGTAAAATATTTATTTCTATTTTTTTGTTAGTTTGTAACTCATTTGTTATCCTTAAATAATCTGAATTCAACAATAAGTTAAATGTATAATAAAAGCTATTTGTGCACTATCCCTACTAATATTATAAATGCGAATGTAAGTGCGTTTGTTACGTTTTCACGCAAAAACTACTTAACCGATCATCAAGAAGCTTTGTGCATATACTTTTGAAGGTGTTAGAAGGAACATAGGATACCTTATATTAAAGTAAATTTTTACAAAAGATAAAAAATTTTTGTCAAAAATTTTTCAAATTTAGCTACTTCAACGCCATCTTGCATTACAGTAATGAAGTTTCAACCCTGAATACTGTAATACCGTCCCACCGTATTACCGGCGGTGACGGCAATATCTAATTCAATTCAATATAGTTTCAACTGTTTCTAATTTTTCTATATTTATTGTTATTTTGGTCTGTCGTTGCATGCAGTATAAAACTATTCAAATTTTTTATGTAATCCGTAATTTTTGCGGTTAGCTGTCACTTTATTATTTTAGATCTTACTCGCCGATTTTAATTCTTAATCAGCTTTTCTTTGAAAATGCCTCGGAAGCGGAAATCTGGTCTATCCAAAAATTCATCGCGGGCCCGTGCCGCAAAAGTTGCACGAAATCAAGAAACTTCGGCTCGCGAAGAGCTGAGAAGACAACAACAACCAGTGCGACAAAAAGTTTTGAGAGTAGCTGAAGCGCCTCTTCAGGCACGAGTTCATTTAGAAAGACAAGCTGCACTGCAGACAACTAGAAGAGCGATAGAAACACCAGAACAATCGCAGGCGAGAAGAATTCGTAATGCAGATATGCAGACCACGTGCCGAAGAAATTTCATGCGTAATGATTGGGCTGTGTTTAATGGTACTGAGTTTCAATATGATCCTTCAATTGAATATCATAATCATCCATTGATTGTTATTGGCTCAATGAAAAAAATGTCGGTACTGCGATGCTTTTAAATGGAAAGATAAAACTGCTGGAATGTACTGTTCAGGTAAGAAAGTTTCACTTCCATTACTTGGTGAACCAAAAGAGCCTTTGAAAACTTTATTATTAAATGCTACAGATTAGTCAAATCCATTTTTAAGCAAAATAAGAAAGGATAACTCTTTCTTTCAAATGACATCCTTTGGAGTTGATTAAGTGATAAGAATGCCCAAGTTTTCACCAACTTTTACTGTACAAGGACAGATATATTTTTAAATTGGATCACTATTTCCAGAAGATGATGATCAGCATAAATTTCTGCAGGAATACTATTTAGGTGATGAACAAAATGAAGTAAATCATAGTTGCCAATATATTGAAGGGGTAGAATGTGAAACAGTATTGAAAATTCAACGAATATTACACAGTCAAAATGTCTTGGTAAATATCTTTAAAATAGCGATAGACAACTGACCTTCAGACAACTACAAAGTTAACATTCATGCTGATCGAACTCCACATGGCGAACATGAAAGGCGTTATAATGCGCCGATGGTCAATGAAGTTGCTGTTTTGGTTACTGGTGACCCGAGCTCTCCACGAAACATAGTACCACGGGCACATTACAATACGCTAAAGCGTGTAGTCGATACTCATAGATTCTATGATGCTTTGCAGTTCCCATTAATTTTCAGTAAAGGAGAATCTGACTGCACTGCGGGCGAAGCCGCGGGCAAGAAGCTAGTATTATATAAAATAAATGTGCACAAACGAATTATTGAAATGCTAGTAGATATAAAAGTGCAAAATGAATTTCATATCGAGAAAATACGTATTTCAAGTAGTGGTAATTGCGGCTACAACTATATATGTTCTTGATCTGGAGAATCTCTTCTATCCGACCATACCCATTTTATTCCCGAAATTCTGGGACGGTATACTAAAGGCAACCCCCAACCCAAATCTTTAGGTTTTGTTTCGATTATTTAGTAGATGGTTCGTATGAAGTTTGCACAAAATCAGTCGAACGACACGAAGTGAAGCTGTTGATCCGGTTATTAATCTTGCGTGCTGCTTTACACGGTCAGATTGATTATAGTATGTACTGATACATTGGAATGATGATCGTAATTTGTCCACATTGTAATCCGGTTAACTTTCAAAGTGATAGCAAAGTGAGATTGCCAGCATTTAAAACTCTATCTTAACTTGTTGCTGTTGGCAGTGAAAAAGTTGTTGCCAAAGTTGATTGAAGCTGCGATCTTAACTTCTAAATCAAAAGGAAGAGTGTTTTGATACCGCGTATCCCTATGATTCCAACTGATATGCCATTTTATTCAAACGATTATAATTAAGTTTAAAAATAGCTAGCAATTACTAAAATAGTTTTTTATTTGAATAAATGAATTTGGTGTTAAAATAAAATTATTTTACATTATTACTTAACTTTTTACTTAGCGTAGCACGTACCGGGACGCTAGTTGCATATAAATGCATACGTTTCTCATATAAATGTATGCGTGTTCATTATGTATGTTCTTAATTTAAAATCTATAACGTAAATATATTTTTATATTTAAGGGGGTATTCTAGTCTAGAAATTTGAAGAAATCAAAATTTTTTTCATAATTCGATAGCTTTGATATTCAAAAATATCTCCCTAAAAGGATTTTTCAAAACTCAAATTATTTTCAAAGTTATAGCCATTTTAGTGATGTGGTAACTAGACCGGTTGAGCGAATATCGTATAAGGCAAAACTTTTTGATGCGGTAGCCACAATATCTCAAGTTCTAATCAGTCGATTTATTTGAAATTTGGCATGAATATTCTTTAAATATATCTCTATCACTAAAAGCAACAAAAAATAAAAATTTTAAATTTATATTAAAAAAAAAAAAATGACAAAATAGAAAAATTAGTGAAAAAATCGACCTTTGTTTTGAGTAGCCGCCATTTTATGAAAATTTTTTGTTTTAGTTTTGCTGCTTCATGACATAGTGACATTCATACTCATTAAGAATCTGTCATTGTTTTATTTTTCAGATGACGACAAGGGTAGAAATCATGGCGATAAGGACACGGCCTCTTTTTTTTTTTGAAATATATTTTATGTACTATTTTAAGTTTAATAAACAAATGACAAAAAACGGATGGAAAAAATATCTAGTGCTTCTTTTTCATTAATTGTTGAAAAAGGCTCAAAATTCGAGCCTCTAAAATAGAATACCCCATACACGTACATACATATATAAATAAACATGTTGCAGCAAGATCGTCGTTTGTTGTCATCGTAGTAGCGCAGCGAGTTTCGGCGTTGTTCACTTTGCTCACATTGTTCACTTTGTACACTTTGTCACTGTTTAAATGAGTTAAGCATCCACCCCCTCTACCCGATAAAACTGGCGCTTTCTAATAAAACAGCGCAATTCACCACAGGATGCTACTGCAACGCAAAACCAATAACTCACCACACCTATACCAACTCAACCAACAAAAGGGATGGACAACGGGGAAGCTGACACATTCGCTATCTACAATTCGTTCTTCACAAGCCGTATTTGCCACATTCGCGTATTGAAATTCGCCACGAAGATCCGCTGAGACACTGCGCCGCGTCGACACCCTTTCCACAGTTACTTGAACTTTTTATTGATTGTCAGATTTGTAATTAAAATAAACTAATCCTTTTGATCGAAATAACCAATATTTTCACTTACATATACATATGCAGGACGCAAAGAGAGTGTAAGTGAACTATTCAAAATTTAAGCTCAAGTGCATGCATCCAACGAAGTTGGGCATCCAGCTATCTAGTCACTGAGCTCTAAAACACCACTGAACTCGTCATTCCTTCTTCTTTCTGTGCTTACCACCGAACCACACTCGGCGACAGCGTCACCACGCTAGCGCTCCGCTAAAACGAAAAAAAATCGCAGCACAATCAACGGCTGATGCAATAATGAAGAACTTAGTCTTCTAATGAAATTCCCTAAACTGTATACACAGACACTCACATACGCATACCAATATCCACTCACTATTAGGGTGCGCCGACACGGCCATCATGACCAATACACGACCTCGTGCAATTTTACCAAAGATGCTTTGTTACCAATTAACCAACTTATACCTCGTGCAATTTTACCAAAGATGCTTTGTTACCAAGTAACCAACGTATACAGTTTATTCAATTATAACTTCTAATTTTCTATCTAAACTTATGATTTCCATTACAATTTACATTAACATTTCCATTTTTTTTTAAGTAGTACAATTTGTTTTCTTTGACATAGTTCATTTTTACATTCTCATTAACCATTCAGGTTTCACATCATGTTATCTAATGCGCCACACACCATGATCAAAACAATTGATTTGCACTTGTGCTTACATTGTAATTACAGATTTCATTATTATTACAAATTTCATTATTAGCCCTTAAGGCACCTGTACTGTCTCTTTCAACAGTTTCTTTTTACATGCTTTCATTACTGTCTCTTTCAACAGTGTCTTTTTCAACTATTTCATTCATAAAATCCTTATCACAACTTTCAAACTCAACTGGTATTTGCCCATTTGGAATTTTTCTTACGTCATCATGAGCATATTTATATTTTCCATTATTTGTCAAAGTCCTGAGCATCCATCTATTCCCCTCTAACAATTCGGTTATTTGAAACGGCCCTTTAAGCTTTGGACTTAGCTTTGTTTGAAGCCTCTCCTCATTTTTTAATAATACGATATCTCCAACCCTGCATCCTACAACTTTAGCCTTGTTTTCATCAAATTGCTCCTTGTTTTATGCTGCTGCAGCTGAAATATTTTGGCCTGCTCGTGCTCTCATCTCTGCCAAGTCGATCTCTTCTACCATATCGCAGGGTGGAAGCAACCCCAACGGGCGGACAACTTTGCCGATAAACAATTCTAAGGGGCTTGTCTTTGTCACTCGACTAGCCGTACAGTTCAAAGCTAATTAAACTTCTCCTAATGCATCTTGCCAAGATCGATTGCTAATTTCAACGGCAGTTAATAAGTTCTTTAAGGTGCTCATAAAGCGCACCTGTCGCAATCAAATGCAAACAGAGAAATAGCAGACGTGACAGCATTTATGCAATTTTCAGCATCAATTTTAAGCGTGTGGGTTAAATAAACAAATTTGGTAATGGCGTCCACCTGAACAATGATATACCCCTTCTGATCAGACTTGCCACTCAGCTTTCCAGTTATGTGGATGTGAACTAACGGCGCGGGTGTTGAGGCCGATGATATCAATACCATCGGCATACGCTAGTAGCTGTACACTCTTATAAAAGATTGTACCTGCTCGATTCAGTTTTCCAGGTGGAATAATTTTCTTCAGAAGCAGATTGAAAATGTCGCACGATAGGGAGTCGCCTTGTCTGAAACCTCGAACGGCTCGGAGAGATCCTTCCCGATCCTGACGGAGCTTTGGGTGTTGCTCAGCGTCAGTTTACACAGCCGTATTGGTTTTGCGGGGATACCAAATTCAGACATCGCGGCATAAAGGCAGCTCCTTTCCGTGCTGTCGAAAGCAGCTTTGAAATCGACGAAGAGGTGGTGTGTGTCGATTCTCCTTTCACGGGTATTTTCCAAGATTTGGCGCATGGTGAATATCTGGTCGGTTGTTGATTTGCCAGGTCTAAAGCCACACTGATAAGGTCCAATCAGTTTGTTGACGGTGGGCTTTAACCTTTCACACAAAACGCTCGACAGAACCTTATATGCGATGTTGAGGAGGCTAATCCCACGGAAGTTGGCGCAGACTGTGGGGTCTCTTTTTTTATGGATTTGGCATAGCACACTTAAATTCCAATCGTTGGGCATGCTTTCGTCCGACCATATTTTACAAAGAAGCTGATGCATACTCCTTACCAGTTCTTCGCCGCCGTGTTTGAATAGCTCGGCCCCAACCGCTTTGTTGTTCTTTACGCGGGCAATTGCTATTCCAACCTCTTCATGGTCGGGCAATGGAACGTCTGCTCCATCGTCATCGATTGGGGAATCGGGTTCGCCTTCTCCTGGCGTTGTACGTTCACTGCCATTCAGCAGGCTGGAGAAGTGTTCCCTCCTTAATTTAAGTATGCTTTGGGCATCGGTGACTAGATCACCTTTGGGGGTTCAACAAGAGTATGCTCCGGTCTTGAAACCTTCTGTAAGTTTGATTTATTACAGACCATTTATTACGGACCATCTAAATAGTCGAGGAACAATTGGTAAAGATCGAGTTTTACCATTTCGCTGAATTTTTCGATATAATATTCCTGCTCTCAACTCGTAGGTTTTAGCAATATCCTCAGCAAGAGAATTTTATTTTACTTTATTTACAATATTAAGTATTTCAGAATCTTGACAATGTTCGGCCAAAAGCCAATTGTCAGATATTTCTGCCAAATTAACTCGTTTTTCCAAAATTTTGCAAGTCAACTCAGCTGAAGGCAGATTTCTTGAAAAGAAGTCAACATGAGACATTCGTTTACCTTCTTTATATTGTATGTCAAATGTAAAATACTGTAAATACGCCCACCATCTTTGTACCCTGGGGCATAGATCCTGTTTAGTTCTTGATGCTTTAAGTGAGTTACAATCAGTGAAGACAACAAAATTTCTACCTAATAAATAATGGCGAAAATGTTTTATAGACAAAACAACAGCAAGAGTTTTCAACTCATAAGAATGATACCGTGATTCAGCAGGAGAAGCAGCTTTACTAAAATATTCAATGACATGCGACTTGTTGTTGATTTTGTGTAACAAGATGGCACCGTATCCCCTGAACTTGCATCGATATGCAACTCAATAGGGTGTTTCGGATCAAAAATTACTAAGACTGGCTTTTGCGTAGGGATAGAAATAACTTTTTGTCTAATTTCTTCATGTTCCGATCTCCAAACAAAATCATTCTTCTCCGAAGTTAAAAGATATAACGGTTTCATAAAACAGGAGAATCCTTTCATAAATTGCCTGAAATAAGACGCCAATCCAATAAATTGGCGTAAAGCAGAGACTGATGCAATAATGAAGAACTTCGTCTTCTAATGAAATTCCCTAAACTGTATACACATACACTCAAACACGCATACCAATATCCACACACTATTAACCCAGCAAAACTTGCGTGACCGAAACTTCAATACTTTTACACAATTTTTACTTGTCACTAACACTCCCTCACAAATCTTTGAAATGAGTAAGAAGTCAATCTATTGTGTCTTTTGTTTGTTTTATATTATAAGCTCTTCACTCAACAGATGTTAAGCAAAAATATAACAAAGGAACACAAACAAATTTTTTAGCTGTCACCGCGTATTGAAAACGATGGAGGTGAAAGCGTACAGCATGATATCGTGAATTCGACGTTTGCTTGTTCGTTGTGACAAATTGAATTCGAAGAAAAAAAATTCGGTTACAAACGCGTCAATAATTGAGAATTGTGCAGATTTGTGCTTGTGCATATTTATGCAAAATTGTTTAAAGTAAATATGAAAATATTCTATTTGTGTTTGTTAAATTTGTGAACATTTTTGGGAACATTTCTAGTCTACAATATTTGGAAAAAGGGTGAGTAGAGAAAATAATAATTCAATATGAACAAAAATACATTTAGTGCACATATGAGCCGGGGAAAAAAGGCTTTTAATATAAGTGCATCTAAATTTGTGAAAAAGATGTAAATTTTGATTGTGATTCTGATGTGGAAGGATGCAGTTCACTAAGTTCCCATGTTTTTTCTTCAAATTGCAGTGATAGCTATGTTAGTGATAGGAATAATAGTGATAGTGAAATTTTAAAAGTGATAGAAAATAATTCATTTAGTTTAGAATTAAAAGCCTGGGCTTTAAGAAATAGGGTATCCCATAATACAGTAACCGATCTTCTGCAAACGTTGCGAAAAATAGGTTGCACAGATTTACCTCTAACGGCTAAAAGTCTCCTAGGTACCATCCGATGCTTTGTGACATATTTTTCATATATCGAGCATGCCACGCTTTTCTCACAATAATGCAGGAATTTTTTCTTCATTATTATTGTTAGTTTATGCAAAGAATTATTTTTCACTTTTTAGTTTGATATGCTTTAAAAGCGTGTTTTTTGGTTTTTTTAAACTATATTTTTATATATAGAAAAAATCAAAATCAATCAGAAAAATTCATTTCCTCAACTTGAAAATGAAAATAATATTGTGCTTGATGTGGGAATAGATGGCCTCAAATTATTAAAGAATTCGAATAAAGTATTGTGGCCTATTCTAGCATCGATAGTTAATTTTCCAAACGAATTGCCGTTTACAATTGCGTGCTTTTCTGGAAAAGAAAAACCTTGGAGCATCAATAATTTTTTAAAAGAATTTTGTGAAGAAGTAAATTAATTAAAAAAAAAAATGGTCTTCAGGTTGGAACTTATCCTGTAAAGAAGAAATTTGATATTCGTTTGTTTTGCTGCGATGCTCCCGTTCGAGCTTGTGTTACAGGTGTGCAGTCGCACACTGGAAAAAGTAGTTCTAAATATGATCAAGTGGGTGACTAAAAAGAAAGGAGAGTTTGTTTTTCAAAACAAATAAAACATTTAAGAACTGACCAATCTTTTAAAAATAGAAGTGACAGATCACATCACATTAATCCTTTTAAATTTAGAGAAAGCATTTTAGAGTCCGGAAATTTCAAAATAGTTTCCCAATTTCCTTTAGACCCAATGCACCTTGTAGATCTTGGTGTATGTAAAAAGTTGCTTCAATTGTTAATAAAAAAAGGCTATATAAACATAACGAAATTTAACGAAAAAATGACATTTCTTTCCAATTTAGTTCCTTCAGAGTTCGGTCGAATATGTAGAAGTTTAGATGAAATCAGCAATTGGAAAGCGACAGAGTTTAGGCAGTTCTTATTGTATACCGGTATATTTGTCCTAAAGGATTGCATTGGTGGTGACCTTTACTACCATTTCATCTTATTGCACGCAGGTATAAGGCTACTATCATGTAAGAAGTCTTATAGCACTGAAGCCAATGTTGCCCAACAAATCTTGGAAGATTTCGTTGATTTGTTTGGAAATATATACGGTGACCATTTAGTTAGTTACAAAATACATGGTTTACTCCATTTAACTGACTGTACCAAGCAATATGATCCTCTAGATAACTTTTCCGCTTAAAAGTTTGAAAATCACATGCAATATTAAAAAAACTTACAAATAAGCCCAGCAGCAATTAAATTTAAGGATTAAAGAAAGAAATTTTTCAAATTTTACTTGCAATGAAATATCAAAAATTAATTCGTTTAATATAGATTTTATAAAAGAAAAAGTTTTAGTCAAAAATTAGGCCCCATAAAAGTTACAGGCATGACAGAGGGATCTGGTATTGTTATTTTATCGGAACATTGTTTCTTGGGTGTTGAAAACTACTTTCAAGAACCATTGGAATCGTCATCTGGCTTAGGTATTTTGTTGGCAAATAAATTGGACCCACATTTGTTTAAAATAGAAAAAGACGATATAGTTTATAAATATTTTTCTATTCCACATGAGGGCAAGTTTCTTCTAATTCCGATTTTACATCATCAATTTCATGAATTTTCATATTAGTATTTTTCACTGTAATTATTGCATTGTCCCGACGGTATTTTATTATATTATGTTAAGTAATTTAAAATGAATTTTGATACTGCCAAATTTTTATTCCTTAATCAGATGGATTCACCAGCGCTATTCGATGAAACCTATTTGGAGGAGTGCCCAGCAACGTCTTCGACTCCCGTAAAAGGTATATGTAAAATTGTCATTTTAGTTTTCAATTTATTTTTACGCATTTAAATATATTGTAGAACCAATCTCTAAAATTTTTTTTTTTGCCATTTTCTGTTCCCTTTTCTTCTTCTTAATTGGCGTAAACACCGCTCACGCGATTATAGCCGATTTAACAACCGTGCGCCAGTCGTTTCTTCTTTTCGCTACGTGGCGCCAATGGATATTCCAAGCGAAGCCAGGTCCTTCTCCACTTGGTTTTTCTAACGAAGTGGAGGTCTTTCTCTTCCTCTGCTTCCCCCGGCGGATACTGCGTTGAATACTTTCAGAGCTGGAGTGTTTTCGTCCATCCGGACAACATGACCTAGCCAGTGTAGCCGCCGTCTTTTAATTCGCTGAACTATGTCAATGTCGTCGTACATCTCGTACAGCTCATCGTTCCATCGATTGCGATATTCGCCGTGGCCAACTCGCAAAGGACCAAAAATCTTTCGCAGAACTTTTCTCTCGAAAACTCGCAACGTCGACTTATCCGTTGTTGACATCGTCCAAGCCTCTGCACCATATAACAGGACGGGAATTATGAGCGACTTATAAAGTTTGGTTTTTATTTGTCGAGAGAGGACTTTGCTTCTCAATTGCCTACTCAGTCCGAAGTAGCACCTGTTGGCAAGAGTTATCCTGCGTTGGATTTCTAGGCTGACATTGTACAATTTCAAACTTATGACTGGAGGAGATATTTTGTCTTGCCCTCGTTCACTGCCAGACCCATTTGTTTTGCTGTTGTTCTGTTCCCGTATACCCTTAGAATTAATGTAGAAACCCACTTTACCGTTGGAAGGTTTCGAAATAGACCCAAAAATAATAATACGGCTCAACGGTCGGAGCGTTCGGAGTGCCTTACCTCAATTTTTAAACACTTTTTTCTCAAAACACGCTTTTTTAAACTGGCGGATACAATTCCGGCCGAACTACTCAACCGATTTGCTTAATATTTTTTCTAATGTTCTCAAATGTTCTGGCTATCGTCCCTACTATACCCACCACTTGTAACACCAAGAAGGAAGCGTCGAAGACCCTCTAAAGTATATATATGTATAAATGATCAGTATGTTGAGCTGAGTCGATTTAGGCATGTCCGTCTGTCTGCCTGTCCGTCCGATCGCCTGTCTGTATATATACGAACTAGTGCCTCAGTTTTTAAGATATTGTTTTGAAACGTTGAAATGTCATTTTCTTTTCAAGAAGCTGCCCATTTGTCAGAACTGCCGATATTTGATTTCATAACATATAGCTGCCATACAAACTGAACAATCGGAATCAAGTTCTTGTAGGGAAAACTTTCAGATTTGATGATGATTATTAATAGAAATATTGTAAAATCGGAACAAATTGTTCAGATTGGTTTACTATAGCTATAGCTGCCATACAAATCGAACGATCGGTATTAAGGGCTTGTATGAAAAACTTTTGTATTTGACAAGATATATTCACGAAATTTGGTAGAGATTATTTTCTATGGCAACCATGTAATTTCCAAAGAAATTATTCAGATCGGGTAACTATAGCATATAGCCGCCATACAAAATAAATGATCGGAATCAAGAGCTTGTATGGAAAACTTTCGCATTTGACGTGGTATCTTCACCAAGTTTGACACGGATTACTGCTTAAAGTAATAATACAATCTCCGCAAAATAGTTCAGATCGGATTACTAAAGTATATTCGGTGCAGCCGTAGTTAACGTTTGTTCTTGTTTGTTATACCAAAATTTAGTTAAAACAACATGGGGAAAATTTAAAAAAACAAAACACTTTAATTACTTTTTTATTTTCAACATTTTTTCATGATTCTAGTAGGGACGATAACCATTCACGTACTTTTTAAGAATGAATTGAGCAGTTGTGTTTCAGGTGATCCAAACATGAGAAATCGTGGCCGCCAGTGAAAAAATGCATCTCATTCACCCAGCCATTTCTCCGACAGATGTCATCAAAACCATATACCTCTTGATAGTATGTGAGAAAAGTTCTGTTGTAGAATAAAAATTTCTATGAAAAAAAAACGGGTGCGTGGAGTCCCTACGCGCTGAAAAAGTTAAACTTCTTATTGATATTTCAAGAAATGCATATCATTTTGTATGAAAGAAAACTAGCAAGAGGGAAAGGATAAAAATATGATGCAGTGACCAATACTTATATTCAAATACAACATCATACAGAATGCAATTTGCACCTTCTCTATGATTTAAGCAGCGAACTTAAGATAATATTTTAGAATTTGTTCAATTTATGATTCTTAGCTTTTGCCATCGTCGCGAAAAGACGCTTGTTAACAAAGGCATGCTCGGGGAGAAGTTACGGCGTCTGTTTTTATGAATGAAGCGAGGTCGCTTGTGGAATTTGCGCCTGCGTTTATGAATGAAATCGTTTTTGTAGTAAAATTTACTATATTTGATTAAATATCCAAATTGACTATAAATATTACTATGCATGCATTCATATAAAATTATACTCATATCATAATTATGCTTACATGTCAATATTGAATTGCTGAGGGCAAAACGCAAAAGCATACATACATACATATGTATGTATGTATATGCATACATTGTACATACAAGCGATTCCCTGGTTGAAAGTAAAAATTTAAACAAGCAAAACGAAATTCTTTATATTCGTTGGGAGTGTAATCATGGGCACGCATACATATACATATTTATGTCTCTTCATATTCTCTGCTTGGGCCACGTCATCATATGCCGAAAATACATACTTATATTTATTTCTCTTCACAGCGTGAATTCTCTGGTAGCGAGGTAAATTCCTTACTACAAATCTTATAGCACAACCAGTGAAAAACGAAAAACCGTGGCCCGAGTCAGCTGACACGACTTATCTTATGGGCGCGCAATGTAACTGAACAGTGAAAAACGCTACTCCCTTCTCTCTATGACGTGGCATGACGTTAGAATTCACGACATTTGGATTTTTGCCGCAGATAACGTGGCAGCTTATTGCTCTCTCACAACGCAGGTTGACAATATCGATATACTGCCGTAATTATCAACTTTTATAGTTCAATCTGTGTAATATATTTGAAATTTTCTTAAAATATCTCATTTGTCTGCATGTTTCCGAAAGCAAATGCGAGTCACATACGTACATATGTACATGCATTCATAATAACGAGTGTCGCACATACATATCGCATGTAAGTTAGCATCAATAACATTTAAAGCAATCAAAAGACACGCGCATCCGTTCTACTCGCAAAAGTGCTGACGATACGTCTAGCGCAGTGTGGAGTGATTCTCTGGAAATCCAGCGGAACGTGGGAACCGACGTCAGCAGAACTGCAAGCGCATTAAGTTACCATAAGAATTATAAAATTTGTTAAGTTTAGAGTTAAGCGAGCGGTTGAACAATAAAGGTCGGAAGACCAGAAAAAGAAGATAATTTTTACTTTCGACAAGTGAACCCATAACTGGCGCCCGAGCTAAAATAAGCTTCTACGTCGCGAAGGAAAACAAAAGGCGTTAAGAATCCTTCTTCGGAGAACGTGGAGTGATAATAAAAACAACTGTGCTAGTGTGAGATCAGGCCCCTTAATAGCAAAGCAAAAAGGACGCGTTGGACGCAAGCCAACTCATCAGCACCTATCAACATTAACAACTAACAGTATCAAGAGGCAAAGAATGAAAGTCGTTATTGTATTGTAAGTTAAGTGATAATTACTAATTAAGAACATTAAGTGAAACCCAGATTGTGAAATTTTTTTTTTTACCAAACTAAAATTGAAATAAAACCTTTAAGCATTAATTGTAAGTGCAAAAACTGAAATGTTATTGAAGTAGAAAAGAAACCGATACGTAAAGAGTAGTAGACAGTGAGAAAAAATATAAAACGAACTCTTTAACAGACATAACAAAATAAACAATGTCGAACCCAAATAATCTGGTTCGTCCACCAGTAATCAGGGCGAATGATCCTGCAGGAAATTCAGGATCATCTAACGTTACAATAAACGAAGATGACCTCGTAAGCCTAATAGGAAGGGTAGCTTTAGACGTGGTAAACAGGCAGGGGCCCAGCATAGTTAGGGCAACCCTTAACCCGAATGCGGGCTTAGCAGACACTTGCGACCAAACCATCAATACAGAACATGCAAGCAACTTATCAGATTTAGACAAGATATCTGATGTGGTAAAATGTTTACGCGAATTCTCGGGAAATCCCGCCGAATTCAATTCGTGGAAAAAAAGTGTAAATCGAATATTAAATAATTACGAAGCGAGTAAGGGCACACCTAAATTCTACGGAATCCTTAACGTGATAAGAAATAAAATCGTCGGCAACGCGGATGCTGCCCTTGAGTCATACAATACACCCTTACGCCGACAAGCGTGATATATCCACCCTAGAATACCAAATGACTTCTTTGGTTCAGGGAAATAGGTCAATTGAAGAATTTTACCAGGCCGTTTATTCCAATTTATCTTTAATACATAATAAGCTAGGCTGTATGGAGGTGGGTAGCGAGGCTCGTAATCTTCTTACTGACACATACAGAAACAAGGCGCTAGGACATTTGTGCGCGGCCTCAACGGCGACTTGCCTAAACTATTGGGCATGAAGGAACCAATGGATCTGCCCCAAGCATTACATTTGTGCTTGAAGTTGGAAAATCAGGGATTCACACACGCACACGGTACGCACACAACACCAATATTAATCGTAGAGGGATGCAGCGAAACACCGCACCACCTTTACCTTCAAGAAATTTTCGGAAGCAAGTAAACCAACAAAATTTCTTCCCCGAAATTGCTTACTTACCACAGCCACGACCACAAATTATTTCACAAAATCTTCCTAATCAAAGACCTAATCAGAATTTAAATGCACAAACACAATTTAACCAACCAAAACTTATTTCACATAACTTTCCAAATCAAAGATTTGATCGGAACTTAAATGCACAAACACACTTTAACCAACCGCCTATGCGCCCCCCAAAAGCGGCGGTGTCTATGGAGATAAATGAAACTTTGCGCTCGCGCCGCATTAACTATATGAACCTGTCACAAAATAATCAATTATTTGGCAAAAGGCCACCACAGACCACTTCTGAAAGAAATCTCAATCCACAAAAGGCACAACGCAATTTTCATATAAGTTATACTCCAAGCCCCCTGCATAGAGTTGTGCGCTGGGTTTGGGACCCGCCACGTAAAAAGCACCCCCAATGAAAAGGAAAAAACAGCCTCGGATGAGAGACCCCCCTTTTGATGACGACCATGGCAAACGAAATAAGGACTATGATTTGAGGGCATGCACCTGGAATGTCCGGTCCCTTAATTGGGAAGGTGCCGCTGCCCAGCTGGTAGATGTCCTCGTAAAGATAAAGGCTGACATCACCGCCGTCCAAGAAATGCGCTGGACGGGGCAAGGACAGAGACGAGTAGGTCCTTGTGACATTTACTACAGTGGCCATATAAAGGAGCGCAAGTTTGGTGTTGGATTCGTGGTGGGAGAGAGACTCCGTCGCCGAGTACTATCATTCACTCCGGAGAATGAACGTCTAGCCACAATCCGCATCAAAGCGAGGTTCTTCAACATATCACTGATTTGCGCCCACGCCCCAACGGAAGAGAAGGACGATGTGACCAAAGATGCTTTTTATGAGTGCTTGGAGCGCACTTATGAGAGATGCCCCCGCCACGATGTCAAAATCGTGCTTGACGACTTCAACGCCAGGGTGGGCAAAGAAGGTATCTTTGGCACTACGATCGGTAAATTCAGCCTCCACGAGGAAACATCCCCAAATGGGTTGAGGCTGATCGACTTCGCCGGGGCCCGAAATATGGTTATCTGTAGTACTAGATTCCAGCATAAGAAGATACATCAAGCTACCTGGCTGTCTCCGGATCGAAAAACCACCAACCAGATCGATCATGTTGTGATAGACGGAAGATACGTCTCCAGTGTTTTAGATGTGCGTGCGCTCCGAGGTCCTAACATCGACTCGAACCACTATATTGTTGCAGCCAAAATTCGCACCCGCCTCTGTGCAGCAAAAAACGCACGCCAACAAACACAAGGAAGGTTCGACGTCGAGAAGCTGCAATCACAACAGACAGCCGAACGATTTTCAACTCGGCTTCTACTCCTGCTCTCTGAGAGCACTCGTCAACAACTCGGTATAAGGGAACTGTGGGACGGCATTTCAAACTCCTTACGTACAGCTGCAACCGAAACCATTGGTTTTCGGAAAGTGCAAAGGAACAGCTGGTACAACGAGGAGTGCCGTGTCGCAGCGGAGAGAAAACAGGCTGCCTACCTCGCAACGTTACGATCGACCACAACACGTGCGGGATGGGATAGATACTGAGAGTTGAAGAGGGAAGCGAGACGCATTTGTAGACAGAAAAAGAAAGAGGCCGAAATGCGTGAGTACGAAGAGCTTGATAAGCTGGCCGACAGGGGTAATGCTCGAAAATTCTACGAAAAGATGCGGCGGCTTACAGAAGGTTTCAAGACCGGAGCATACTCTTGTAGAACCCCCAAAGGTGATCTAGTCACCGATGCCCAAAGCATACCTAAATTATGGAGGGAACACTTCTCCAGCCTGCTGAATGGCAGTGAACGTACAACGCCAGGAGAAGGCGAACCCGATTCCCCAATCGATGACGATGGAGCAGACGATCCATTGCCCGACCATGAAGAGGTTCGAATAGCAATTGCCCGCCTGAAGAACAACAAAGCGGCAGGGGCCGACGGATTGCCGGCCGAGCTATTCAAACACGGCGGCGAAGAACTGGTAAGGAGCATGCATCAGCTTCTTTGCAAAATATGGTCGGACGAAAGCATGCCCAACGATTGGAATTTAAGTGTGCTATGCCCAAACCATAAAAAAGGAGACCCCACAATCTGCGCCAACTTCCGTGGGATTAGCCTCCTCAACATCGCGTACAAGGTTCTATCGAGCGTATTGTGTGAAAGATTAAAGACCTTCAGACCTGGTAAATCAACAACCGACCAGATATTCACCATGCGCCAAATCTTTGAAAAGACCCGTGAAAGAAGAATCGACACTCACCACCTATTCGTCGATTTCAAAGCTGCTTTCGACAGCACGAAAAGGAGCTGCCTTTATGCCGCGATGTCTGAATTTGGTATCCCCGCAAAACTAATACGGCTGTGTAAACTGACGTTGAGCAACACGAAAAGCTCCGTCAGGATCGGGAAGGACCTCTCCGAGCCGTTCGATACCAAACGAGGTTTCAGACAAGGCGACTCGCTATCGTGCGACTTTTTCAATCTGCTGCTGGAGAAAATTATTCGAGCTGCAGAACTGAATCGAGCAGGTAAAATCTTTTATAAGAGTGTACAGCTGCTGGCGTATGCCGATGATATTGATATCAGCGGTCTCAACACCCGCGCCGTTAGTTCTGCTTTCTCCAGACTGAACAAGGAAGCAACGCAAATGGGTCTGGTAGTGAACGAGGGCAAGACGACCTGGCCTCGCTTTGAATATCCAATTAGTGCCACGTAGCGAAGAGAAGAAACGACTGGCGCGCTGTTGTTGACTCGGCTATAATCGCGTAAGCGGTGCCTACGCCAGTAGAGAAGAAGAATACTCCAAGCGCTACCTCGAACGCTGGCTCAGAAGATAATTTGAATGATTATTTGGGTCTGGCGGACGACAATATACAGGATGAAGGACAATATTACGAATATATCGATGATAATTGTTTAGGTTAAAAAGCTCTTCGTTGCCTTACTTTGAATGCCGCACGAAGAGCGGCGAAGTATTCAAATTTTTAATTGACACTGACTTCAGCCAGAATTGTATTCAAACCAATTTAGCAAAAAAAGTACTAGAAAACAAAGATATATTTTTAGCGAAACCTATTGCTGGTGATATAAAAATAAAACACCACACATTTTTGCAGCTTTTTAATCAAACAGAAACTTTAAAATTCTTTATACTACCCCCTTTAAGAACTTTTCATGGCATTTTGGGCTATGATAGCTTTCGGCAGCTAGATGCTGTAATTAAAATTAGAGAGGGAACCTTGACAATTAAAAATAATTTAAAAATATTAATTAAAGAATTAAAAACAGATGCAGTAAATGCTATCAAAATACACGATGACAACATTACTCCCCATCAAAAAATAGCTCTACAGAAATTGGTTACAGAGCATCCTAACTTATTTTCAGAACCGGATGAACGGTTAACTTATACTACCAAAGTAGTGGGAGAGATCAGAACGTCATCCGATTCTCCTATATATAGTAAGTTTTATCCACATCCAGCATCGCTTAGAGGCGAAGTAGAGAAACGGGTGGAAAAACTACTAAACGATGGCATTGTAAGACCATCCAGATCCTCCTATAATTCCCCTGTGTGGATCGTGGCAAAAAAACCCGATTCCAGTGGAAATAAACAGTATAGGTTGGTGATCGGCTTTAAAAAATTAAATAGTTTAACTATAGCGGATAAATATCCGATACCCGAAATAGAGGGTATGTTATCGCATTTAGGCGACAATTCGTTTTTTACCACGCTAGTCCTCAAAAGTGGGTTCCATCAGATCTAACTAAAGCCGTCAGACATAGAAAAAACGGTATTTTCGGTGAATAATGGGAAGTTCGAGTTTACTTGGCTACCATTTGGGCTGAAAAATGCGGCCGCCATTTTCCAGCGTACACTTGAAGATATCCTCCATGAACATATAGGCAAGATTTGCTATGTGTATATAGATGATATCATAATATTCGGAAAATCTGAAGAAAAACACTTACAGAATATTCGAAAAGTTTTCGAAACTTTAGAGGAAGCAAATATGAAGATTCAACTGGACAAATGTCACTTTTTTCAAAAGGATGTAGAATTTTTAGGATTTATAGTATCACAAGAGGGCATTAGAACTAACCCAAAAAAGGTAGAAGCAATTACTAATTTTCCCGAACCCAAAAATATTAAAGAATTGCATTCATTTTTAGGCCTTTCCGGCTATTATCGTAGATTTATTCGCGATTATGCGAAATTAGCAAAGCTATTAACAATCTTACTAAGAGGCGAAGAAGGCCGAATTTCAAAAAACAAATCCGCAAAGGTACCGATTGAATTCAATGAACAAGCTGAAGAAGCATTTCAGTAAATTAAAAATACATTGGTTTCGGATGAAGTAATTTTATCTTTTCCAAATTACAATAACGATTTTGAGCACACAACTGATGCCTCAAATTTTGCACTTGGTGCCATTCAAACTCTAAGTAAGGCGGAGGAACATTACGCCGCAAACGAGAAGGAAATGCTAGCCATTGTCTGGGCATTATCCACTCTACGGAATTTTTTGTACGGGCACGCTAAGGTCAAAATCTTTACAGACCATCAGCCCCTAACTTTTGCTTTAAGCAACAAAAATACAAATAGTAAAATGAAACGATAGAAGGCAGAACTAGAAGAGTATAATCACGAAATATTTCATAATGCACTATCAAGAATTACAGCACAGCAACAAATAAATTCAGTTCAGGTCAAAACTTGATTCAATTCGTGGATGTACCTATCAACGTTTTCAAAAATCAGATATTTTTCAATTGGTCTACAGAATCAAGCTATAAATTTCAAATTGTTTTTCCAACCGTCACAATATAACAGAAATAGAATTTTCGGAGGAGACAATCATATCTTTATTGAAAAAATATTTAAACCCTTCAGTAATAAATGGGATCAGCGCTCCCGAACCAATAATGGGAATAATACAAGAAGTTTTATCAATCCACTTCAATAAATATCGTATTAGGTTTGCACGAAGAAAGGTAGAAGATGTATTAGAAGAACAAAGGCAGAAAGAAATTATCATAGACACACACGGAAGAGCTCATCGTAATGGTAGAGAGAATAAATCTCATATACTAGAGAAATATTTTTTCCCCAGCATGAATAACAAAATAAATAAAATAGTCAAACAATGTAGTATTTGTAAAACAAATAAGTACGATAGACACCCTAATAAGCCCGTCTTAAAAGAGACACCTATCCCCTCATATGCAGGACATATAGTGCATATAGATATTTACAAAACGGAAGGCAATCTCGTGCTCACTGCTGTCGATAAATTCTCAAAATATGCGCAGGTAAAACCAATAAAATCAAAAGCTACTCAAGACATAAAAGAACCTCTAAGGGAACTTCTCTTTCAGTTTGGAGTACCCAAAACCGTAATTTTTGATAACGAAAGGGCATTCAATTCAGCGACTATTACTTTTATGTTGGAAGACATATTATACATTCAAATTTTCAACACTTTCCGAGATTATGCGTTGGCTAAAAGCCGAAAATCGAGATCAATCAATCTTTTAGACAGAGCTGTCTATGAATATAATTACTCAATTCACAGCACAATTAATAATAGACCAATAGAAATTTGTTTCGGTCGTACGGTAAGCACAGACCCCGAACAATTCGAAAAAGCTAGATTAGATAATATTCAAAGAATAATAAAAAAGATAAACAACAAGATCTTAAAAAATCACAATAACAAATTACAACCAATTATTGATTATAATCCAGGAGAAACGATTTACGTGAAGGTTCACAATAGGTTAGGAACTCAAATCTCACCTAGGTTTAAAAAAGAAGTAGTTAAGGAAAACAGGTCGACCGAGTCAAATAGGGTAGTTCATAAGAGTAATATTAAAAGCTAAGTAATAAAATTAAACAAAACACACGCATTTTCTAAATTTTTTCTTTTTGCAGACTAACGCTTACAGCGACAGCAATGGCTCTGACCGACTTCCAAATTACAAACTTCTCAACAGCTCATATAATTACAATAAGCAAAGGACTGACAAAATGCAAGACGGAACGTTTAAACTAATACACCTTATCAACGTGGAACTGTACGAACAATTTTTGGCAGAGGTAAAGCAATTTACGGACAAAAACATACAGACAAACAGAATATTTTACTCAACTTTAAAACAAGAAATAGAACAGACCAAAGAAGCAATTAAATCTATTAAAGCATCAGGTAGAAATATTAGAAGATCTATTAACATCCTGGGTACAGCATGGAAATATTTAGCTGGAACCCCAGATCACGACGATTTTACTGCATTGGAATACGACACAAAACAATTAAACGACAATAACAATAAACAAATTCTAGTAAATCAAGCACTAACAGAACGTATGAATAACCTCACAGTAATTACGGACAAACTAACAAACGCAATAACAAAAGACAGCTACTTCAACGACGAACTAGTAATAAGTATTCAAAATAGATTACGTTTAGTTAAGGAAGAAATTGTAAACGTTAGATATGCCATCCAATGGGCAAAATTAAAATTAGTAAATAGCATTTTATTGAACAAGAAAGAAACAGAATTAACTCTTAAAACACTAGAAGAGGAAAATATACCTTTTTCATCAACTGAAGAAGCCTTAAGTTTTGCAGAAACAAGCGTCCTTTATAATTCAACAATGTTAGCGTATATCGTAAAAATACCAATTACGGAAAAAGAAACTTATGAAAATATTTTAATTAAATTAAGAGAAATAATACGATTATAAATATTGTTTTCAATAATATTATTAAGAAAGAAAATAATATACTTGGAATAAATAGCGAGTGTAAGACAATAAATTCTATATCTATTTGTAATAAAAACCAAATTGTTAGCCTAGTTAATGAAACCTGCATAACAAAACTTCTAAATAGTAAACAAAATCCAACTTGTCAATATAGCAACGCAAATCATGTTAAACCAATAGAAATACTTCAACCTGGACTAATTCTACTAAACAACTTTAATGGTACCGTAAATAATAGCCTGGAAGAAATGTCTGTTGCAGGCACATTCAGCAATCTTACCATAAAAATAAATAACGATTCTTTCTACAATGGGGAAACGCTTTTAACCGGGGCGAAAAAAGGAAAGAATAATTTTATTTTTTTTTTTTTTTTTTGTTTTTATTTTATAAATTATTTGTACAATACTTAATATTCTACAAATAAATATCTAGCAGCACTGGCAGCAGAGGCCTTCGGCTGTCTGTTATGCTACATACATATGTATGTTTAATGTAATATTAAAACAGAAGTTAAAGGATAGATTAGTACTTAGGAAGTAGGGTTAGTGAGTTAATTAGAGTAGCTATAAATCTTTATATTCGTCGAAGTAGATCTGTTTCCTTAAGAAAATTATAAATCATATTCACATTTTTAGCGGTGGGCTCATTCAGAAGCTGGAACGGATCGGCCGAATTGAAAATCTCATGTCTAATTGTTGTAGTTATAGGACAAGCGGTTAAAATGTGTTCTAACGTTGCGTTTACGTCGCAGAAAGGGCAGTTTCCATGAGGGGCACGTTGCAATAAATGAGCGTGTGTAATTATGGTGTGTCCCAGACGTAAGCGGGTAAAGGGCCTGATGGCGCGTAAGGAGATGTCGGCAGTGTAGGTAGGCTTAATTCTGAACGGGTTGATTTTAGAATAGTGATGAATATATCCACTCCAATTATCTTTTGCTGATTTTTTCCTTAGGCGTGTAATCTCAGTTATAATGTCTTGTTTTGTGAAATAACCGAAAGTTATGGTTGGTGTATTTGCTGCATTTTTCGCAGCTGCGTCTGCTTTTTCATTACCGGATATCCCTGTGTGCCCCGGGATCCACATCAGTTTCAGTTTGTTTGGATATTTCAGAAGATTGTTGCGTATTGCGACTATTTCATTTTGTGTATTTTCCGGCGATTCTATGGCTTCGATGCAAGATTTGCTATCGGTGCATACGATATACTTTCCCCTGGTGTAATTTACATAAGTAACTGCTTCTAATAAAGCGACGACTTCAGCCGTATATGATGAACATATTGTGTGGAGAGAGCCGTGTCGAATCAAGTCACCATTTTCTTTTGTGACTGCGAACGTTGAGCTGTTTGCTGTTTTTGAGCCGTCGGTGTATATAAAGTTCCAACCGTAACTGGAGTATTTTGACTTCTCCGAGGCGAAGAGTTGCCTGTATTTTTCGCTAGAGGTCTTATCCTTCGGCAGTTGCAGGGTCTTAATAGCAAAGGAAGTATTTTTTATCATCCATTGTGGACGAGTTTCAGGTCCAAGAGAACATTTATAGGAAGGTAACTCAAGTTGCCTGGCGAAGTTAACGCATCGCGCGATGGCTGACAAGCACTTAGGTTTCCGTTTCCTCGAGAGAGCATTGTGGACGTCTTTGGCGAGAATAGTGTTGGTCGTGAATAGAAGCTTTGGTAGTAAACGTCTGGTGCAGTCGATCGTCCTGTCTGTTATAGTTGGCAGGCCAGTTTCAGCAAAGAGGTTCTTTAGTGGTGTTGTTGGAAATGCTCTAATGCTTCTGCGCATGGCCACATGGTAAGGGGAGGAGAGTATTTTCATAGTAGAAACCGGGCAGTTGCCGAAGATAGGTAGAGCGTAGTCGATCTTGGAAATCACTAGAGCCTTGGTGACGTTGATAAGCGTTGATGGATGAATTAAACTTTTTTTCGACGTTAGATATTTGATTATATTTAGTCGCGTTAAGAGGCAGTCCTTAATGTGCTTACAATGGGCCTTAAAGCTATATTTAGAGTCTAGTACTAGCCCTAAGATTTTAAGTTCATTTACCATACTAATATTAATATTGTTAGAATAGGTTAGTAAACCTGAGCATGTTCGTTTTTTACAAATGTGTAATGTTTTTGATTTTTCGTAAGAGATAGTAGTTCCTGATGATAGGGACCATGTCGAAATTTCGGATAGGATATTCTCAAACAGTTGGGCTGTATTGATGAGGTTTGCATTCTTTGTGTAGAAAATTACATCGTCAGCATAAAGCTGGCACTCGATGCCGCGATGGTTGTAAGTGAGTTGAGTAATCTATTATAAAAAGGAAGGCGGATAATGGAGACCCTTGTGGGATTCCATTGTCAAGTGAAGCTATGGAGGATAGGAAACCATTTATTTTTACTTTGCATTGCCTGTGACTGAGGAAGTTCTTGACAAATTTCTTGATTTTAGGGCCTAGTTTCCACTTATCTAATTGTCTCAGAACGATATGGGCACCAACACGGTCGAATGCTTTCTGAAAATCAATTGCTAAAATTGAGATATGGTTTTTAGAGGAAAGAGCGCTTGATATAAAGTGATCTAGGTGCAAAAGAGCATCGATTGGGCCATAATTTTTTCTGTATGCGGTTTGATTGGGGCTTATGAGTTTTCTTTTGTTGCAATACCACATCAGTCGGTTAACTATAACTTTTTCAAGAAGTTTTCCCAAACAGGGTAAGAGCGATATCGGTCTATAGTTGTTGACATCAAGCGCTGACTTATTGGGCTTCAGGATAGGAACTATACACGAAGTTTTCCAGGCATGAGGATAGCATCCGATTTCAAATATATTATTATAGAGGTTGAGTAAACGATGCTTAGCTTGGATGGGCAAGTTTTGAATGATTGGATACGTAATTTTGTCAAGACCAGGGGTTTTGCCTTTAACGGACGAAAGGGCGAATTCGAGTTCGGTTAGTAGGATTTCCGACTCTAGTTGCTTAGCGGGAGGCGATAAACGGTACAAAATAGGTGGTTCAATACTTATTCGTTGAGATTTTAAGTTGCGGAACGTGTCTGAGAAGCTTGCATCGGAAGAAGAGAGTGACAGGAAAGAAGCAAGATGGTTGGCAATATCTACGGGAGCCGTTAATGGACCGCTTTGTGTTTGAATGTAGGAAAATAGAGGCTGTTTAGGAGATCCGGTTAGCATTTTGATATCATCCCATATTTTCTTTGGGCTAGTGCGGGGGTTTATGGTCTCAGTGAGTTCTTCAAACTTTTTCTTTTTATAATGTTTGGCAGAACGTCGGAATAACGCATTTGCCTTTTTGTAAAGGAGCAGGTTTTCAGCTGAGCGTGTTCGCTTGTATTCATACCATAAATTCTGCTTGGTGAGCCGTTGTTTGGACAAGTCAGCGTTTCACCAAGGAATATTTTTCCTACTTTTGTTGGGAAGCGTTCGAGGGATGGAAAAGTGAGAAGCGGTACGTATGATTCTCGAAATTTTAGCAGACTCTTGGTTCGAGTTGGAGGAAACTTGCGTGGCCTCACAAAGATTGTTGCATATTTGTCTGAACTTTTTCCAATCAGCCTCATCAGTTTTGAATTTAGATGTAAATTTACATGTACTAGTATTTTGATTGTTGCGCGGATATGTTTGTATGAATATTGGGAAGTGGTCACTGCCAAACAAAGAATTTAGTACTTGCCATATGCATTGGGGCGCTATATTAGTCGAGCAAAACGTGACATCAATATTGGAGAAGGTGTTGTGGGTGGAAAAATGTGTGGCGGATCCATCGTTAAGACAGATAATATTGGATGCAAGTAGCGCATCTTCAACTTGTACGCCTCTTGAATTTGTGTGCGTAGATCCCCATATTGTACTCCAGGCGTTTATATCTCCTCCTAAAATTAGTGGTTTATCTAATTGGTTTATCAATTGTAGAATATCAGAAGAAGCAAAATCTTGTGTGGGTGGAATGTAGATGCAAGCTGCTGCTAGTTTTGTTGGAGCATTAATTTCAATAGCAACTACTGAGAGATTAGACCGAACAGGTAGTACTTTGTGGGGTATGCTTCTTCTTATTAAAATAGCAGCGCCTTGTTTTTTTGTTGTTACGTGCGGGAGATTGTTAAAATAGCCTACGTAGGATTTTGGCGTGTGAGCAGGTTGATTATGTGGAATATGAGTTTCATTAAGGAAGATCATGGATGGAGTGTAAGAATTGATGAGAGTTTCTAGTTCGTGATAATTGTTGGCATAACCGTTCATATTCCATTGTATGATCGACAGCATACCGAAAAAAGTAAAGACAAGAAACAGAAAAGGGAGAAATGTAAATAGCTAGTGAGTGGGGAGAGAAAATTGAGTCTTGGCAACTATGAGTAAACTATGCTTGGCATAGCGCGTCTAGTCGCGTGAAGAAGAATGTTTAAGACTTGAGCTATTAGCGAATTGCGCAATGTCATTTAGCTTAGCGCTTGCTAGGGTGGAATGCATTGCTTCGCTGAGCTGAGAGTTTAGAAAGGTGGGAAGATTGGTATTAGTACTTTGGGGGAATGGGGATAAAGTGGTAAGGCTTATTGTATTTGATTTTAATGAAGAGGTGGATGGTGTATCGATTGATGGAGATATAGGAATGATGTTTGCATTATTGTTTGTTGTTGTAATTTTTTTAGTGGGTATATTGACATTGTTGGTTGCTATGGGAGCAGGTCGCTTAGTAATTTCAGAGAATGATTGAAGAGGAGAGGGGGTGGGAGCTTGTGCTCGGTATTTCTTTGCTGCTTCGCGCATACTGCACTTTTCTTCCGTTTTTATTTTTAATATTTCTTTCGCTTGTTGTAATTTTGGGCAACTAATTGAGGATGCGGGATGTTCACCAGAACAATTTGCGCACATTAATCTTAAGCATTTTTCTTCTTCGTGCGGAGGGAAATTGCAATTGACGCATGATGGAAGATTTTTGCAATGCTTTAGTGTATGGCCAAGCTTTTGGCAAGATTTGCAACGCATTGGGTTGGGGAAATATTGGCGAACAGAAATTTTCCTCCATGCAACATCTATTTTTTCGGGAAGTTTGTAGCTTTCAAAGGTTAAAAGTAACGCACCTGTTGGTGTTAGAACTCCTTCAGTTTTTCTCTGAAATCTGTAAATGGATGTTACACCATATGCTTCTAAGCCTTCCACAATTTCGTTGTCTGGGACGTGATTGAGGAACGGAGCGAAAATTGTGCCTTTGACACTGTTGAGTTGCTCATGGTATTTTGCTTCGATTTGGCAGATGCCTGAGAGGTTTTTGATGTTAATAAACTTTTCGGCAATTTTTTTATTTTTTGCAAGTAGCAAGAGATTTCCATCTCTCATCTCTGTGATTTTCACATCTTTACTTATGGCGTTAAGGGCTTTATGTACCAAAAAACATGAAAAATGTGATAGGGGCTTGTTGTTGTCGCACGATTTTAATACAATGAACTTAGGATCGTCGTTCTTTGTAATGTTTACACGAGGGAGATCAGGAAACTCTTCAACAGATTTTTTGGCTTTTTTCCTTTTTGCTTGTGGACTAGAGGAAAGCAGGGCAAACCTGTTTTCCCCTAGGTTAGAAGCCCCGGGGGGCATATTGCACTTTTAGATTATTAGTCACTTGGTAGAGTATACCTTTGTTCGCACAAGCAAAAGAAACACGTGGGATAGCGCGCAAAAGAAGAATAATTAAAGATAACTGCACTGAAGCGGGTGAGAAAGTCAGACGAGATCCGCGAAAGAGAGCAAACGTATGCACACGGCGGTGTTTAGTCGATGACTGAGGAAAGAATAAATCTTTTGTCATTGGAATCAATCCACGAGTTATTCATAGACAACGTAAAACGTTTGGATTGCCTTCAGAATAATACGAATACCACTCAAACTTCTGTGGCAATCATGGCCATTCTCACACTAGCAGCTTCTTCAATAATATTCTTCTGCCATAGGAGAAAGAAGATAATCCTGCAAACAAGCTTTACATCAGAAACATCGTCCAAGGGTAAGAACCCAGCAGTACCAGAAATAGTACCAAAAACAGCAAACCCCATAACACACTTCAATTTTGACAACTTACCATATTTTTGATCAATTGAGGACAATTGATTTTAAGAAGGGAGGAGTTAGCAACAACAACATTTAAAGCAATCAAAAGACACGCGCATCCGTTCTACTCTGGTTCTCTGGAAATCCAGCGGAACGTGGGAACCGACGTCAGCAGAACTGCAAGCGCATTTAGTTACCATAAGAATTATAAAAATTGTTAAGTTTAGAGTTAAGCGAGCAGTTGAACAATAAAGGTCGTAAGACCAGAAAAAGAAGATAATTTTTATTTTCGACAAGTAAACCCATAACTTGTATATTATTTCTTCGGCACATTTGTCTGTATGTTTACGAAAGCAAATGCGAGCCACATACATTCGTATGTACAAGAAGTGTCGCACGCATCTTTCCCATGGCCGAAACTCACGCTTTGTCAAAGAGTCAATGTGTCGAAGCACTGTCACGACGACAAAGCATCACAACATTAGGGGTATTCGCTTGCTCTTGCAAAACCCTTGCACGGTGCAAGAATTGCATATATTTCTTCCTGGTGCATCAGCACAACAACAAACACACGCAGAAAATTATTTTCAATGGCAGTAAAACATGTCTGCCCAAAACCCATGTATATTTGCGTGCAATGACATGCAAAAATATTGCTGCAACCCTGTTTTAGCTGTCATTTTACATAAAGGCATATTACGTCGTCAAATTGTTGAGAAAGGTAAGTTTTAAATAGGTTTTATAATTTCTATTTAAATTATAAAGATTTGTTACAGGTTTTTTTGTCAAAAATTTTTGCAATAGGTGCGCCAATTCACGATAACCATGCATAATAGTCATTCACAATAAATTAACCGAATCAGAGGTTCATACATCACTAGATTCAGCAATGGGTGCTTTCGTGCCCTTGTATATTTCAGTATAGTATTTTTGCCATCTGCAATCTTGCAAGAGCTAGCGAATACCCCTATTGTGTTGCTGGTAGAAAATTCGAGCTGTGCCGAAAGAAACTAACAAACGATCGCCGATTTCCACCGCTTCCCTTGCTGCTTGAACATCTTCGTCGGCAAGCTAGCGTAAATATGTATGTATGCGTTAAACATTTAACGCCACCTTTTCCGAACTCGCATAAGAAGTATAACTTAAAAAAAAAATCAAAAAAACAGTCCACATTATCCTGACCCCTCAATATGCAATACGCATGCACTCAAATATACAACAATACAAATATATTTACTTAGGTTAAGATGTATGCATAGGATAACATGTTGATAAGATATATAGTACATTTAGGCAATGCCCTTGAAAATAAATCCAAACAATACTATACACACGCACACACATGTATTGCATTGTGCAATTAAAAACAACCCCTGCTAACCACGGCTACCTACTTGTGTCAAATATTTCAATACAACTACACATTTTTTCTCTATGCACTAACACCAACGCACATTTTCGGGTTATTTTTTTTTTCTTGATTTATTTGAATGAGTGCGAAGGACAAAAAAAAATAATTGTCAATAGTGCCAAAAGAAAATCCCAAAAAGGGTAATAAAAACGATTGAAAGACGCATGTCATTCGTGCTCGTACAACAAGATTGTAAGTAAGTGAACTTTATGTGATTTTTTTTAATAATTTGCAAATAATTACTTCATTTGTTTTTATAGTATTAGAAATCAGAATGAATTGGAAATAGCAGCAGCAGCAATATCATCAGAAGCAGCAAATATAAATAGTTAAGTAAGCATGTGAAAAAAAGTGTGTGTACTTTGAAATTGGACTGCGCAGTCCAACACAATACGCAAAAATAAATGCATACATATGTACATCTGTATTTTATGCGTTTAAGGCGGCCTGCACAATCCAATATAATATGTGAAAACAAATGTTTGTCTTATACTTTAAATGATCAAATAATATTTATCTTTTCTTTCAGATGTTATTATTATTTTTATTTAATAAATCTTTGCTTTCAGAGTATATTCTATTTGTATTTAATATATATTATTTTTTCAGATAATATTAATCTTTTCTCTTAGATATTACAAATTCAAAGTAATTATTATTTATTTTCAGGTATTAATAACCTTTATTTTGTTTCAATCTTTTTTCAGACATTAATTATTTTCTTAAATTAAATATATTTTTATTTTTATAAATTATAATCAATTTTATGTGAATATGTGTAAAATAAAATACAATAAAAATTTAAAAGTTGTGTTTGAAATTTTAAAAGTAGGAATCAAAAAATACAACCCTGCATCAGCCGTCGATTGGGGATATTAGAGCGGCCTATGGCAAACTACCCACATGTTTACCCACTTAACTATCTACTGATTCACTGGTTTTTTACCCGCTCATGGTTAGCAGGGACCCCTGTCAACTACGGCTACCCTCTTGTGTCAAATATTTCAATACAACTACACATGTTTTCTCTATGCCCTAACCCCAACGCACATTTTCGGAATAGTTATTGTTTACCTATTTGAATGAGAGCGAAGGAGAAAACATAATTGTCAATAGTGCCAAAAGAAAATCCCAAAAAGGGTAGTAAAAAAACGATTGAAAGACGCATGTCTTTCGTGCTCGTACCATCGTAAAGGAGGCTCGTACAACAAGAAGGTAAGTAGGTGAATTTTAGGTGATTTTTATAAAATAATTTGCAAATAATTACTTCATTTTTTTATATAGCACTGGAAATCAGAATGAATTGGAAAAAGCAACAACAGCAATATCATTAGAAGCTGCAAATATCAATTGTTAAGTATGTGAAAAGAAGTGTGTGTACTTTCGAATTGAACTGCGCAGTCCAACACAATACGCAAAAATAAATGCATACATATGTACATCTGTATTTTATGCGTTTAAGGCGGCCTGCGAAATCCAATATAATATGTAAAAACAAATGTTTGTTTTATATTTTAAATGATCAATTAATATTTATATTTTCTTTCAGATGTTATTAGTATTTTATACAATTAATCTTTCTTTTTCTTTTAGATATTAAAATTTCAATTAATTATTACTTATTTTCAGGTTTTAATAACCTTTATTTGATTTCAGGTATTTGTATTTTATAAACTTTTTTCACTCTTTTATTTTCAGGTACTTGTCTTTTATAATCTTTTTTCATTCTTTTATTTTCAGGTATTTGTCTTTTATAATCTCTTTTCTTTTTTTATTTTCAGCTATTAATATTTCTTATCTTTAATTTATCCTTTTTCAGATGAAACTATTTTTTAAATAAAATACATTTTTATTTGCACAATGTTAGCGTTAAGATATTTAGTTACAATAAATTACAATTTTATGTAAATATGTATCGAAAATAATAAAATTAATAATTTAAAAATTAAAATTTTTTTTGGAGTTTTAAAAAACTTTTAAAGTTGGAATAAAAAAATGCAACCCTGCATCAGCCGTCGATTGAGGATATTAGAGCGGGACAGATATACTTTTTTATATGACACTGCTGAATAAGCGCAACAGAGATGTAAGATCACATGTATACGTACGTGTGAGGAAATAGTTCTACCAACTGATTACCTGGTTTTTTACCCGCTCATGATTGGCAAGGATCCCATGTGGTGTGCAGTAAATACACATATATTTAATTAGATACGTAAAAATTCAAGGCTTACAATATTTAAAAATAAAAATAGAATGAATAAATTCACAGCTCAAATAAGGTCTTTATTTTTCTCCCACCTGCGGTAAAAACTTAAAGATTCTTATTTGAGTTTAACGTTTGATCATACAGTTTGATATTACAATTCAAACACTGTTTAGATCTTCAGTCTTAACACTTGGAGCAGCGGCCTTTTTGGGATTGATCGC
Organism: Bactrocera zonata; assembly: GCA_037783105.1. NCBI lineage: Eukaryota > Metazoa > Arthropoda > Insecta > Diptera > Tephritidae > Bactrocera > Bactrocera zonata. Next base: position 1,471,527 of record JBAWJQ010005925.1, on the reverse strand, counting down.
TAATTTTATTGAATTGCGTTTCCTTTTTATAATGGGTGTGTGATGCAACTAGAGCTACTTTGTTCAATAGCTTGTTTGTGGCAGATCATGCGTGAGTCGCGTCAAGCTCTCATGTTATTTTTTTGCAGTATTTTCTAGAATTTCATCGCAGGAAGACGTACTCCTGAACAACGTTTACAAATTGTTAAATTTTATAAAAATTTGTTTGTAATGAACATCGGCCCACTGGGCATACTATTCGCAACACTATCACCCATCTTGAGACCGAGCGTTTATTATTAGATAATATTCGACTAAACAGACCGGCACAGCATGGCCGCGGCGCGGTGCGGCCGGACGCGGAACGGCCGCACGCGGCACTACAGGACGCGCCGCAGCGAGAGAGTGGTGCAAAGGAGAGTAATCACAGACCCGCCAAACTATGTACTATCCTGATATACTCACATTTTTCCCTAAAACATTGAAAGCGAAATAATGTCACATTTTGTTTTCAGAAAAAATGGTACAGGAAAGCCTTTAATCATTCTTCTACTCCTACCAGTAACGTGTTAATAGTGTTCACGAAAAACGTAGGTTTTTGAGAAAAATCATATATTTTGTTTCAACTTTGCAAACGCTCTAGCCGCTTAACTATTGGAACGAGGTAAATCAAACATAAAGCATTCGTTAGATAATTTAAAGGGCTTTCAGGAAATTCTTCAATCATTCTTCGCAGTGACGTTATTTCCAGTGACGTTATTGCACCCCACCTGAGAAGAAATGCATAATATTAAAATTCTTAATTTATTCTTCAAATTCTATGTCATCCCCTCAAAGTATTCCCCTTTGGTCCCAATACAAGGAATACAAAACCTTGATTTTTGATTTGCTCTGACGTGGTTTTTATAACTTCGGTTAACCTTTGCCACGATATTCGCTGTTAATAATACTTTTTATTGCATCCTGGTAGTTGAAAAGCATTATTTCAATGACGTTAACACGACTCTGTTTTTCGAAAAAATTTAGTGATTTTGGAAACAATCGTGCTTTCACTTTTATTAGTCCCGAATGATCTTTTAAAATTTGGTCTCACTGATCCTTAACATATTCCAAAGATAATTTTTAACATTTAAAGGCACTTGCTCGCGACAAACAAATATCGCGACGGTCTCTTTCAACATTTGTTCGTTGCGACTCCAGAAATTTAATTTCTCACACAAAATTTAAGAAATTTCTTTGTTGAATAAAGTCACTCATCGTGAGAATCGCCGAATGCATTTTATAAAATTTAGAAATACAAGCGTATACTAAACACTAATGATTATTTTGATAAGACCATTTAAATTATTTCGTAGATTGCCTTAATATTTCGGGATGTGGTAACCTTATGACTTCTGTTAATGACCTCTTTTTATTCCCGTACGCAAAACAAAAACTAATACAACGTGTTTTAACACCTGAAGAAACGTTTGATGTGTTCTAAACGAATGTTTTCACATACGTGCACGTAAGTTGATGGCATATATGAGTATTAATGCTTTTGTGATTATCTAGCTTTCTGCGCTTTTGCCAAATTGCGAATTGACTTCAGCAATCGTCAAGAGAAAAAAATTGTTGACAACGATACCTGCGGCGGGTAGAAAAGTTTGATTGAATGTTGTTGTTTTTTTATAACGCTAGGACCTTTGTTGTAGTTTACATACAAGTATAAATTTGTATAAAATTTTTCTTGACCATAGGTGTATGTAATTGAGTTTACGCAAATGATAATATGAGCGTGCATAAGTACTATGTAAATGTGTAGAGAACTTTAGTGCGACAAGCGACATACGGAAGAGAATATTTGAGGCTTTTTTGATAAAAATATTCACTGTAAATATAAAAGGATTGTTTAAAACTGTAATAAATACGTTATTGATGGAGCAGTTTGGAACCAAATATTTTTCTTTTTGCGGAATATCCTCAATTTCGTTGTTAGGAACGGCAAGGGCGCATTCATGTTGAAGACTGAATACCTGGTAATTGGAGTAACTGAATCTTACTGAAGTCATTTCATATTTTATATAAAACTTACCAGGTATCGTATAATGAGCGTGGAGCTTTTCTCGAGCTGCATAGACATTCATACTGATATCCTTTGCAATTACATTTAATATTCCTTGTCATTATATTGCTGCCAGTTTTTGTGGGAGGTTTCTTACTCTTGCCACCACATGAAGAACATGGCTGCTCATCCTCGTTTATATTCAGAGACTTTGAGTCTGATATATATTTACTATAATCTATGAAATCATAATCGTTCTTGTACAATGGATTTCGTTCTGCTAAATCATTGTAATGAGTGAATCTTCTTTTTTGTTTGGAGCTTTCAATAAATGCTTAGTTAGAAAATAATAGAAATAGAAAAAGATCGAGTTTGATTAGCAAAGGTTCTATTTCTGGTGTCAAATTTAGTTTACCATTCACTTTATGATGGTTATCTGCAATATTTCGCCCCAATTTTTGCCGTTTACGTAGAAATTTAGGTGATTGCCGATTTTGAAACTTTTTGGGGAAGTTTTTACCAATTTGCGGGAATACTTTTGAATATGAAATGTAATTAGCACTTTATTTTTGAATAAGTTCAATTTTCTTACAATATTCTTCATAAAATCTGTTGAAGTCGAATGTATTTCTTTCTCTTCTAGAAATGTCTTGAAATATACCCCGGTTCATGTTCTTTAAATCTATTCCGGATCTGAAAATATTTTAAAATTATAATCTTTGTTATATATAAATAAATCTTAAGATTGGATTAACAAAAGAGTAAATATCATCTTGATTATATTACTTTTAAAGGCGCTTTACATCAATAAAGCAGTCCAAACTTTCGAAACACTGCTTATGAAACATTAATATTTAAATAAAATATTGATTCTCCGTATTATGAAAACAACTTCCAGAAGATCAGTTGAAGCCTTCGAGCTTAGAACTGCAATTTATTATAAAAATTATAAATAATTTTTGCTGCGTACTTTAGTTTGTATAATAATTTGTTATTATGTAAGCTTTAATAAAATAAAAATAAATAATTTTAACTTCCATAGTTACGAATTAAATAAAAACTTGAACGTAGTTTGCCCTTTTATCACAATTCTGTAATACATAAATTGTTTTCAGACAAACTGATAGTAAATGTAAGGGACAAATGTCAGATTTACAAAAAAATTAAATCTTATATTTAAACAAGGGCTAATGGTGCTAATTTAGATCGATTTACTCTACAAAATAAAAATCTTCTTTAAAACTCTTCATCGAATTCAGATATATGGTAGTTTTTGCAGATCCGGGTTACTGTTCAGGCTGTATGTTTGGGTGTAATCATTGATAACATAGCAATAAGCTGCTGATTAAAAAAAATATAAAATGACGAATATAAGAATAACAGATTCAGGTATCTGAACTTATCGTTCATCGAGTAGCCTGTGTGGCTGTGCGAAACCCAAAAACTGCTTTCTTAATTATAATCTTAATATAGTATGTTAATTTGGGTGTACGAAAAGGCACAGAACGATAGGCGTAGCACTACCTACATTTAGACGAAAATCCATATCGCGCGATTTACTGGTCTGATTTCAACTTAATTCAACGTATCGGACGAAATCCGGTTAAACCGAGCCCACTTCATATTTTACAAATGTTAATAGTAAAGAGCTTAGTAAGACTTTGATCCTAGTTTTAAATTTATTCTTTAAAATCTATGTCACCCCACTCAAAGTAACGGATCTTAAGAAGAACTATTTCCTACTCTACCAACAACAAAAGAAAAATAGCTTCTAATACATTGCGGTAAAATAGAAGTGAAACAAATAAACCATAAAGCCGACTCCATTTGGCGTGGATCTTTTATCCTTCGAACGCTACTACCTGTCCAAAAAAATCGTGCTTCGCTGATCATAAAGCCCACTCCATTTGGCGTGGATCTTTTAACCTTCGAACGCTACTACCTGTCCGAAAAAATTTTTGTATCATAGCATACAAACAAGGTAGGACCCTTCTACCTCTATCCCACTCTCTGTAAAAATTGTTCTGCTGATCACGCAATTTCATGTAAATTGTGTCCAAAGTCCATTCAAATTAAAAAAATAACAATAATTCAAACAGATAATAAATGCTCATTTGGCGAAGCAGTAAATATTCATAAAGCACAAATAGCATACATATGTTTTTAATTCTTCATTTTCTTCATTCGCTAACATACTCAGCAATCTGACAAACATACAAGTATATCTCTTTAATAACAAACTTAATATCCAAACAGGAGCGGATATCCCTCCCTCAATTCCAAATTCATTTTCACCATCTAACTCTAAAACAAATAATAAAGAAAATAAAACCACTATAGTAAACGCAACAAATTCAACGTACTCTCTGCTAAAGTGTAGTCAATGACTCATCCACAACTCCTTTTGATTACTCTACAACAACCTCCTCATTTCCAATGTCACCCCGTCACCCGCTTACCCACCAAAAACCCCACCACAGAATATATCATGAGAATTCTTTAGTGGAATATGAAAGGTGCATTCAACAAATACCCAGATTAAAATATACTCATAAATAAATTCTCACTACACCTCCCAGTAAATAAAACAACATACGCGCCTCACAAATACATCGTTAATTTTCATAATTTGCAACATAGAAGTTAACATTGTTTTCAAGTTTTCTATAATGTCATGCTATATCCCTCCGTATTAAAAGTTTGACGCAAGTGATCTTATAAATATCACAAACGCTGTTCCTCCACTCACTATAATCATCGGAGATTTCAATGCTTGGAGTCCACTATGGGGATTCACTCCCTCAAACGTAAGAGGTCAAATAATATAAGACTTTATAGTAGCAGAAAATCTCGTTGTCCGCAATGATAGATCACCAACCAACTTCTCTACGCACAATTAGTTCACCCATGTAATATACGCTTAAACCGCGATCAAAATTTCTTATAGAAAAAGCCAATTGGCTTAACTACTACTCCTTGGTTAGCACAATTACAATTACTAGAATAACGTCAAAGAACATAAAGACAGAAGCGTCAGCATACATATATAAACAATGATAAGCTAGCTGCGCTGCTCATTTAGCCATTCCTCAAACAAACATAAAAAATTTACCGCCCAACATCCTGCATTGGTCCAATCTATTTACTAATCTAACAAGCACAAAGCAATAACTTTGGACTCCATTTAAACAAAATAGAACAACAGAAAATTTAATTAAAAGCAAAAAATCCAATTTCAGGAGAGATCTTAAATCCGCAAAAATTAAAACAATTGTAAAATTAACGGCCGCTATAAAACCCACTTCAATTCCTTTCTTCCTTCTTTTTAAGAAAAAAGATTTTATACAATCTCCACAAGGTCCTATTTATGATCCCCAAAAAATGGCTCAAAATTTTGCCAATAATGATCAAACAATTCAAAGAATTAAAATTTTCACTCTAATTTTATAAAACATCCCATCACCGTTTCGAAGCTATCTTGATAGAATCTGCCATTACAATAGAAAAATTTACTATCAGCAAAATATCCGGAAAAACAGCTTGATCAAACAAAATTTCTTACCCCCTACTAATAAAATCTTCCAAACATTTTTAAAGGCAGACTAATAACTTACAATAACATATTAGAATAAGGCTATTTGAGGTGGAAAAAGCTGTTGTTATTCCCATCCCTAAATCCTCTATCGCTGACTTTAGATCACATCAAAAGTTCTGGAAAAAGTCATTTCAAAGAGAATAATGTGGTATACAAAACAAAAGAAATTATAAGCCCCAATCAATTAGCTTTTCAAGGTGGTCTTGGTGTCATTGAACACTTCGCCTCTTCAGCAAAAACCACTTATCCATCCTCAGTCTAGACTTTGAAAAAGCTGTTGAAAGAATCGGAGCCCATACAGTACTACCAGAACTAAAAAAATGGACCATTGGAAACCAAATGTAAAATTTTATAAAGGCAATCCTTTCAAATCGTAAGTTATTACTAAGTGTTAGCAACTTTATTTCCCCCCTACAAAATGGCCTACCACAAGGATCTCCTCTCTCAGCAACGCTATTTATTGTAGTCATTAACCAACTCACCAACTTAATAGCCTCAAACCGCAACGTTGACCACCTTACCTACGCTGACGATGTCTTAGTATTCTCGGCTTTAAAGAATTTGAACGATGTCAAAATCAGTTTTACTAATATACTAACCGACATAATGGAATGGTCTATAGCAGTGTTTCCCAAAGTGGGCAATAACGCCCCCTTGTGGGCGCTGCAGATGTCAAGGGGGGAGGTAAGAGACCCAGAAAGAAAATGGGGGCGTTGTGTAGAGGCCTGGGGGTTATTTGTAATTTTATTTAGTTAGGAGGCCTCTTAGACAACGACTACATGAGCTCTCGACTCTCAACAACAACTTGTGAACATCAACTAATATGAATTAAAAGATTGCTCAAATTCGGTTATATATTTCTCTCCGCATAGTTCATATATCTGTCCTATTTTATTGAATATAGAAAAAATGAAAATCATCTCAATCGGTCGCTCCGTTTCATAACGGGGCATCTCGAAAGGATAGAATTTATAAAATACTAACTGTCAAACGTATTGCTATTGAAATTGCCAAATCTGTATGTGGGCATTTGCTATCATAATATAATCATTTGCGCAAAGGTGTAGGGTAGGTAGGTTCGAGTTGATGTAGCGCATGCTTTGAGCCTTGAAAAATTTATTTTATTATTTGCAAAATGCCGTCGGGTAGGTAGCTAATCTTTTATGTGGAAAATAAAAAAAGAATCTTTATCCTTTCTTACAAATGTATAAATGTATTTCTGGAAAAAATAAGATAATACGAAAAGTAGAAAGATCCTTTTTTTACAAATGTATTTCTAGGAAAAATAAGAATTCATATTTCCGGACTACTATATAATAATTGTGCTGAAGCATTCCTATATAAACAATGTAATATTTATTTTATATTCATTTGTAGTTTTGCGCGCAATAGATGAGCATTACTTACGCCTCCTTTATAATACTCGCGAAGTTAAACGAAGTTCTCTAAGCAAAAAAATGTAGGAAGTAAAAAAGAAGAGACGGCAATACTGTGCGGAATACATTAAATGCGGATTCATTGAAAATCCCACAAACCCATCTTCGCCTTTGTGTCTCCTATGTCTAAACACATTTTCGAATGAAGCAATGAAGACTTCAAGACTGCAAGATCAAGAGCATATTTTCAAGACCTAGAGAAGAAGCATAATGCTCAGCCAAGTGTAGCAAAACTATTTTCGGTGGCTGCTAAGCTGCAAACCACATCACATCGGAGAAGAGCAAATATTGCCAGCAATAAATGAAGTAATAACTAACGTGCTTCATAAACCGGCCGCAGATATTATCCGAAAAATTCCTTTGAGTAATAATTCTTTGCAAAGACGAATTGATGAAATGGCTGAAAACATTGAAAAATCATTGTGCGATCACCTGAGGACAAGCCAACTCTCAATTCAGCTCGTTGAGTCCACTTTACCAACTAATGAAGCATTGTTGTTGTCTTACGTGAGGTTTATTAAAGATGAGAAAATATGTGAAGAACTATTATTTGCTAGAAATTTAGAGACCGATATAAAAAGCGAAACCATATTCAATATATTGGAAAAGTTTTGCGATGAGAAAGAGTTTCCTTTGAAAAAGATTATTTCAATTGCCACGGATAGCGCTCCGGCTATGATAGGGTGCCATAAAAGCTTAATAGCGCACTTAAAAAATAAAATTCCAGATGTCCTTGGTGAACATTGCGTTATTCATAGACGACATTTAGTTGCTAGAAACTTAAGTGAAAAACAATTTCAATCACTGCAATATGTCATCAAAGCAGTCAATGAAATCCGTAACAGCTCTTTGAATGATAGATTATTTCATCAGCTTTGTGTTACTAATGACGAGGATTTCAATCGTTTGTTGTTTCATACTCGATTCTACAACCTGTTTGACTCTGTTATAGAGTTCTTGGAAACTAAAGATACAGAATTTCAAGACAAGCTCATAACATCAAAGAATAATATAGCTTACATGACAGACCTGTATAAATTGTTCAACGTCATGAATCTCCAACTGCAAGGCGATAAACCCAAACTGCTTCTGTACAAAAAGAATCTAGGCAGACGTGAGTTTCACAATTTTCTAAATTTATCAGTATCATGCAGTAACGACGAATTGTTTGCCTACTGCCAACATTTGAAAAACCTCCACATTGACTTCACCGAACGATACCGGGACATTTTGAACTTGGAAATACCAGACTGGGTGTTGGATCGTTTTCAAATGTCAACACAGCAATGTCACCTCAGCTGGAAGAAGAACTTATAGAATTGACAACAAACGAGGAAATAAAAATCAAGTTCAGAAATGGTTACCAAGAATTTTGGCTACAAAAACCGATCTCGCAATTGTACCCTGGATTGTGGTCAATCGTTCAACGATTCTTGATAGAATTCCCATCGTCATATTTGTGTGAACGTGGATTTAGTGCTGTGACAACATGCTTACTAAAAATAGAAATCGTTTGCTTGTTACCGAACGTGGCGACTTGCGACTGTTCTTGAGTAAATTGGAACCTGATATTAACAAACTTATTAAACAGCATCAGATTCATCCTTCACATTAGTTTTTATATATGGATCGATTATTTTAGTTTTATTTTTAATAAAAGATTCTCTGTTTTAATACTATAAAGTTGTGTTTCAATAATCATTCTTATTGGCAGGTGGAGCCCGTGAGAGTTAACTTGAGACCTAAGCGCCATTGTATGTTACCTACTGCGTTCAGGTTTCAAGTTGCTGGTTATAGTAAATTTTCGTTTAGAATTCTCCGTTAATATACATATATAGGTTACAATAATTAATTTGAAGTTATAGTGGTTTTTAAATAGGTGAAAAAATGGGGGCTCTAAAAAAATATTTATTCTCAAAGTGGGCGGTAGACAAAATAAGTTTGGGAACCACTGGTATAAGGTGACAGAAACCAAGATTACTGCAAGCAAAACATCAACATTTCACATCTGCAGGAAAAGAAAATGTCCCTTCCCCAACCTTTCCCTTGAAAACGTTCAAATCCCTACTCTTAACGCTTTAAGTTGACGTATTTCCACGTGGTATAATTTTTGTGTCTAACGTGATTATCACGGGTCTGACTCGTGATACAATTTCTGTGCCTAACATGATTCTCACGAGTCTGACTCGTGGTGTGTAGAAGTGTATATTTGATGAAAAGAGAATTTAAATTTTCCCGTTATTTTCAGCTAATAATGTGAACAAAAAACGTTGTTGCAGTTTAGTGCGTTATTTACTTCTGATCAGTTGTGTAACTATCCATGTTTTTTGTTGCACATTAAATATAAATCGTAGTATTTTATTTTTTGTAAATTTGTAAAACAAGCATGTTAGTCATTTGTGACTTGTTTAGTACAAGTTGTGTGCGAACAGTTGGAAGCAAATTTCGTTGCGCTAATTGATACTTCAAGGGGTTAAGGAGGTATTCTAGTCTAAAAATTAAAAAAAAATCGATTTTTTTTTTTATATTTTCAAAGTTTAACTATTCAAAAATATGTGTACAAAAGGATTTTTCAAAATTCCAATTATTTTCTGAGATATAGGCATTTTTCTGACCCGGCATCCGAGCTGGTTCGGCCGGAACGCGAAATTTTAAATGCGTTTTTCTCAAAACTGACTTTTTCGGAACGATGCCCACGATTTCTCAGGTTCTACTGGACCGATTTACTTGAAATTTTGTTAGAGTCTTTTTTATAGGCTTGTCTATGGTTGGAACTAGCCCCATCCCAAAATTTTTATGTTTTTTATTTTCAAAAAATTCGAAATAGTCAGAAAACGTGATCAAAAAAAAAATTTTTTTCAGGTATTCGCCATTTTGTGAAAAAAAATGTTTCCCACTTTTCCGTAGTTCCGACCATTGCGACATTATTCTAGATTAATAATCTTTTCTTCTTTTTGGTTTCAGATAACTAGGAGGGTTGAAATCATGGGTATAGTCACGTGGAATTTTTTAGAGACGCCCCCTTCGTCAGCTCGTAATTTTTGAAATTCTTTACTTTTTTTAGTTTTTAATTTTTTCTGTACTCATCAAAAATTAATAAATAACTAATAAAAAAATCTATAGTAAAAAGATTAATTGCCTTTTTTTACGACACTTTAAAAATTACCTGAAATTCATGCTTCTAGACTAGAATACCCCATTAAGAATGCTCGACCTAATTTTTGATAAAAACACAAACATTTAAGAAACATTGTAAGTATGTTAGATTAAGCTTACTCCATAGATGGAACATTATTAATTTTCTTTCATTAAAACACTGTCACATACATATTTCAACACTTGTAAATTTTGTAAAAGCTATTAAAAATAAATTTTGGACTCGCCATTTATGGACACTGTGCTAAAACGCACCTCACTCTCATTTAAACCCCTTAACATATAGCGGCAAGAAGAAGCATTGGCGCATTCCCCACCTCCACAACCATAGTTGTAGTAACTGAAACAGGTCTTCCAAACATTCACCATAGAACAAAGTTCAACACAATGAAGCTCATACCAAAGTTTATGCAGTGTTCTCACTTGTTTGTGTTCGCTCTTGTTTCATCTATTGAAAGAAAATCGTAAACACAACAATCAATCTATGATCATAAAATACTTGAACATTATCAGTCAGCTTCATATGATTTCGACATTGCAACTCTGAAATCGTTCATAATAAGTGCGCTCTTCAAATTTCAAAAAACAACCACCAATGCAAAGCAATATCTCCAGCTATACAATGAAGCAATAGAAAGGCACAAACCATCCAAAGACAAATAAGACACCCACACTTCTTCAAAAAAGTCTTGCGGTATTTTTATTGAATCAATTCGTGTGGCACCCATACATCGAGCTTCTTAGTGACTCCAAGCTTCTTAAAATGGTTTATATCGGTTTGATGACTACTATGCCGGTCCCTTTCGGCCAATTCAGCGATTTTATCGCAATTTTCGACGACAGGCCTTCCGGAGCGTGGCACATCTTCGACCACTTCTACACCAGAACGAAAACGTTGAAACCATCGTTGTGCGGTGGAAATGGAAACTGTATCGAGTACATAAACTGCACAAATTTTATTGGCGGCTTGAGATGCATTTTTGCCTTTATCCTGGTAGTACTGTAAAATATGCCGTATTTTCTCTTTATTTTGCTCCATGTTTGCGACGCTATAACTCACGAACGACTTAAAAGAAACGACAATCAATCAAACACGTGAGCTTTCCAAAAAGGTATAGCATGACCCGATGCGACGAATAAAACTAGAACTACGCGCTTTCAGCGCCAATTTGCAAAAATACCGCAAGACTTTTTTGACAACTTAATATATAGGTCACAATAATTAATTTGAAGTTATAGTGGTTTTTATATAGGTGAAGAATGGGGGCGCTAAAAAAATATTTATTCTCAAAGTGGGCGGTAGACAAAATAAGTTTGGGAACCACTGCTCTATTGTCTTTCCTCTGAACCACTGCGTGCTTGTGATGAAGTTCATTAGAATAAAAAGTTTTGTTTTTTTTTGGTTTGTCTAGAAATCCTTGATCGATAGCTGAAGATGTTATACAGTCTCCTCTTCTTCTACCTCCTGACAGTTTCTATAATCGTCATTGTATGGTGCACCTAGGCATGTCTGCCAATTATAAAGTGGCCATTTAGCACTGGTACTACAGTTATTATGACATTTCTTTTCAATTTTAATAGTTGGCATGTGCGGCCCAAGTTTCATTCACACGGAGCTTATCTACCTGTTGAGCAAGTGCAAGAGCACTGGGATTCCACCGAGACTCAGATATATTTATAACATGTTTTCGGTTAAAAATCTGCAACATTTAATTTGTATCTTATGTGTATTTCTATTAGTCATTCCATTGTTTAAGAGGGATGAGGAGAGACCAATTGGTCTGAAATTCTTTGAACTTGAATGTGAGCTTTTGCCCGCCTTTGGTATACGAGCATATATCATTTTACCTTTCTTCCATAACGAAGGAATATAATTTAATAGCAGAACCCTTTAGGAATTGTTACTAAATGGCTATTTTGTAGTCCTGAGAGTGCTGTAATTGAGACGGGAATAAACTTTCTGGTCCCTGCGGTTTGCCCTGTAAGACTACACATACTGGAATGACATCTATCTCTACTCCACTGTTATGTGTATGCTCAACCGTATGGTTTTTAGAGCTACCTGGGAAGTGAGTATTTATTTAATAGGCTTAAAGTGTTTTGAATGGATACCGTCTAGTAGTGGTCTGGCTTTTGAAGGTATCCAATGCTATGTAATGGTTGTGCCTTTATTTTCATAAGTCAAAACGATTCCGCCGCACACTCAATTTTCAGTTGAGAGAATTTCTTTTCGCTTTCCTAATACCTTTTTGGTACGACCTTAAGATGCTGTAATATCTGTCCCAATAAACCTCGCTTTTTAGCTAGATTAAACTGTTTGCTGCAATTCTTCTGTAATATTGCCTGACACTGACACCAGCCAGTATATACATGCTCCCGTGTCCCAGTTTATCGGTGCCTTGTCTTGGTTGCTACAACACTGTAGCATGAAAACTTTAATGTTACCTCCGCCATTCTACATGCCCTAGTTTTAGCTTCGTAATTGGCCATATATAACTTGTGGTTCGGTGTCCTTCGTTCGCAGATATGCCTCCATTAACCCATGGTTTCTGAATGAGGATAAACTATTCGGTTAATAAAGCTTACTGGAGCTAGTTTTTTGTGAAGGAGATTAATTGGTAGAAGACGAATTAATTATCAATTGAGTTATGTGCGTCTTCTTGAGTAAACTGTAATACTGGTCAGTCTGCAAGCTTAGAACCCAAAAACATTTTCCTTTAACTATACTTTCAATATCACTCAAGGATTCCAAAGGATATTTGCCAATCTCGTTTTTCGATGCTAAGTGATCTGCAGATCGCAAATTTGTAATTGAATATACCACTTTTCGTCAGAGGTAGATTTATTTCGTGCAATCATTGTATGCTTGAAGCTTTTTCGTAAGCTCCTCATTGGTTGGTGGAAGTTGCAATCTTCTCGTCGCTTCTCCGCATTCCTTGTCTTCGTTGGGTCATGGTCCTTAAAATAAGGCATTCCGTGACAGCCGCAGTACTAGCAACGACACTTTTGGCCCTACTTTGGCTACTGGGTTGGTTACGTCTGGCACTGCTGTTGTTGCCTTGCGAGAGTTAGGCTTAGCTTCAATTCCCTCGCTAGTGCCACCTTTTGCACTTAGCCCAAGCTTTGCTCCAGTCTTAATGTTTGTTTTATCGAGCTCATCGAAAACGCAGCCTTCTTTTTATACGGATTTCTTTACTTCTTTTTTGTATGGGAATGCAAGCGAAGTACGACCTCTTTCGCAAAGCCCCACTATGCTAGTAAGGCCTTCTTATTAAGGAAAGCGCTAGGTCTCCGTCTCCTTTCGAGACAGGGATACTTAGGGACCTTCAACCTGTTTTTGAAGGATTATATTTCACTTTGATGCAGCTTTTTTCACACCCTCAAACATAATAAGACTTCCCATCTGAGTGATGCTATATTGAAGATCAACGAATAATCAAACAAAAAGTCAAACCTTAGTTAGATATTTCCCAACAGCAACAAAAGAGAACTTTTACTGGACTCTGCCAGCCTTCGTCCGGATACTGTGGTAACTATAACTAGTCGAAAACCTCTATTATCAAAGCAGCATTTTCCGTGAATTTTTTAATACATCATCATTAAATTTTGTGTGTGAAATTAAATTTCTAGTGCCGAAAACGTTCAGATTACAAATTATTAAAAGGGGGTGGGATCGCATAGACGACGAACCACGTCTAGGATGGTCATCAATATATGCTACTGGCATCGCTGAAATATCGGAGTATCAGTGAAAACTATTTTGAAATATCATTTGGGTTTAAAAAAGTAAAACACAGGTTCTGAAATCACTAAATTTTTCAGAAAAAACAGCGTTGCGTTAACGTCTGTGAAACAATGCTTTCTGAATACCACGATAGTATGAAACGTATTAGTACTGGCAATGAGTCTTGCATCTATGCTTACGACCCGGAAAGCAATATTATGGCAATGGTAAGGCGAACCCAAACAAATAACTTCAAAGAAGGCCAAAAACGAAGGTTATGTTGACAGTTTACTTCGAGGTGTGGTGTCCCAATTCCTTCCGATCGGCCAAACTATCAACAAGAAATACGATTTGAGTGCTGTGTCACGTTTGCGCGAAGCTATTCGTAAAAAGAGGACTGCATGGGCCGACAACGCTTGATTTTTGCAAAACTATAATGCAATGTTGCATACTGCATAGATTCTTCGTGTGTTTTTCGCGAAATTTTCAACCAATATTGTGCCGCAAGAGCCGTATTCGCCTAATTTACTTCGTATGACTCCTGGCTATTCAGCAAACTTAAACGACTGCACCGTGGAAACCGTTTTGAGTTAATTTTTTAAATAATTTATGGTATTACACTTCACTAAAATTGCAATTACTGACAATTGCAAACTAACAAGCAATGTTTTTCTTAACTTATAAGCTTTTATTTGACTAAACGTTCTTTTAAAGTTCTGGCATTCACTCCGAAGTTCTGATATGCGACCAGACAAAAGACATGTTTCAAGTACTTTGACGCCTCTGTGCAGCAAAAAACGCACATCAATCACAGCAGACAGCCGAACGATTTTCGACTCGACTTGCACTCCTGCTCCCTGAAAGCACTCGTCAGCAAGTCGGTATAAGGGAACTATGGGACGGCACAGGTGATGTAATGAAAGATGCGCAAAAAATATGGAGGGAACACTACTTCTACCTGCTGAATGGCAGTGAAAGCATAACGCCAGGAGAAGGCGAACCGGATTCCCCAATCGATGGCGATGAAGCAGACCTTCCAGTTTTCGAGATTTATGGTTCTTTGCACGTTGACCACGGCGAATATTGCAATCGATGGAACGATGAGCTGTATGAGAAATACGAACTCATTGACATAGTTCAGCGAATTAAAAGACAACAGCTACACTGGATAGGTCATGTCGTCCAGATGGACGAAAACACTCTAGCTCTGAAAGTATTCCACACAATACCCGCCGGGGAAAGAAGAGGAAGAGGAAGACCTTCATTCCGTTGGAAAGACCAGGAGGATAAGGACCTGGATTCGCTGGGAATCTTTAATTGGCACCACATTGCAAAAAGAAGAAACGACTGTCGCGCTGTTGTTGACTCGGCTATAATCGCGTGAGCGGTGGCTACGCCAGTAGAGAAGAAGAAAGGGTACGGGATTACATCATTCCCAATATCTAGAGGGATATACGTAGCATTTTTATTAGTTATATTTCTGTGTTCATTCTACAATTTGATTGATTGAGGATTGCATTTTGTTCACTCATTTGTTGGGCGGCGTGAGCAGGTAAGAGGCAAGTAGGATACTGTAGAAAGAGAAGCCTTAATTTTTGAAATAGAGCCAGATGTGTATTTTTTCTATCGCATCTCCTATTATGCCTTTTATTCGATGAACTTGATCGATTGTGGAATGTTGAGATCTAAATTCAAATTGAGGAATTGGTACAGAGCATTTTTCTTCAAACATGTTCTTAAGTCTTTTTATAATTACAGCTTCAAGTAGCGTAGACAAAATTGGCAACAATGAGATTGGAAGATGTGACCAGGCCCCAGCTGCTCTTTTTCCATAGTTTTTGTACCATAATAATTTCAGATATATTCTATGACAATGGGACGTATCTGAGATTTAAGTAAGCGTTTATTATCGGTTTTAACTTTGCGAATGCGATTCTTCCAGCTGAAATAAAGTACCATGGAACACAAAAAGACTTAACGTTTTAGTTGTTTCTTTGAAAAAATTTGTGCTTTTTCTTCGTCGCTTTTGACCCAGGATTCGATTGGCTTTCTGAGGGGTGTATTCGACAATATTGGTTTCCTAACATTTTTTACAGCTTTCCAATGAAAATAATCTGTAATATCTTTTATATTTTTTTTTTTTTTGTTTCTAAACAGGATAACTTTTCCAAGCCGATTCCTGAATAACTTTCGAAAATGTAACTATATATTCTAAAATATCTTGAGGTGTTATATTTACTTTAAAATCAATATTTTTGACAAGCAAATTTTGGAATACTCCCAATCCGAATGTGTATTAGAAAGATGAGCCGTTATGTCGATTTCTTTTAGATGGTCATTTAGGAAGATATACTGGCGAGTGGTCCGAATTTAAGTCCAAACCATTTTCCATTGTGTGGAAAGTCTTGAATATTTGTCGAGTGATGAAAAAGTCGATCAGGTCAGGTAATTTTCTTGTGTCGGAAGGCCAGTAAGTCAGCCTGCTAGTAGACATGAAGTCGCATTCAGTGGCCATACCTGCTTTAAAGAGCTCTCTTTCCATAGTGTTTTAAAATAAGTTCTGAATTGTATATGAAACTATGTTAAGCCTAAAGATTTATTTTTCAAAAACTAGAATCAACCGATATAGTCCTGGTTTAGAATTCTGGGACACTTAAAATAATTTCTTCGTAGCGTGAATGGTTCGAGCAATACGTCTTAACGAAAGTCTCATTTGTAAGATGGGTTTCTGATATAAGACATATATAATTTTTTTCAAGATGTAGTAATGTACTGGAGGACGGAGTCATGTGTAGAATTTCACGCAAGTGAGGAAAGTTCTCTGATCGCCGTTCACTTGGGAGTGGCCAGAAACGATTCTTTTACATATGACTCAAGCAGCTCACGACTTCCGGTCTTTGACCAAGTATCCTCTGGGTAGCCAAAGAACATCCGTTTGAAGGCGAGCTAAAGTGAGAAGGCGAAACATCCCCTGCATAGGATTGTGCGTTGGGTTTGGGACCCGCCGTGTAAAAAACACCCCCAATGAAAAATAAACAACAGCCTCGGATGAGAGACCCCCCTTTTTATGACGACCATGGCAAACGAAATAAGCACTACGAATTGAGGGCACGCACCTGGAATGTCCGTCTCTTAATTGGGGAAGTGCCGCTGCCCAGCTGGTTGATGTCCTCGTGAAAATAAAAGCTGACATCACCGCCGTCAAAGAAATGCGATGGACGGGACAAGGACAAAGACAAGTAGGTCCTTGTGGCATTTACTGCAGAGGCCATATAAAGGATCGTAGGTTTGGTGTGGGTTTCGTGGTGGGAGAGAGACCCCGTTGCCGAGTACTATCATTCCCATAGCCACAATCCGCATCAAAGCGAGGTTCTTCAACATATCGCTGATTTGCGCACACGCCCCGACGGAAGAGAAGGACGATGAGATCAAAGATGCCTTGTATGAACGCTTGGAGCACACTTATGAGAGATGCTCCCGCCACGATGTCAAAACCGTGCTTGGCGTCTTTAACGCCAGGGTGGGCAAAGAAGGTATCTTTGGTACGACGGTCGGTAAATTCAGCCTCCACGAGGAAACATCTCCAAATGGGTTGAGGCTGATTGACTTCGCCGGGGCCCGAAATATATTTATCTGTGGTACTAGATTCCAGCACCAGAAAATACATCAAGGTTCATGGCTGTCTCCAACACAAGAAAGGTTCGACTTCAATAAACTGCAATCACAACAGACAGCCGAACGATTTTCTACTCGGCTTGCATTCCTGCTCTCTGAGAGCACTCGTCAACAACTCGGTATAAGGGAACTGTGGGATGGCATTTTAAATTCCTTACGTACAGCTGCAACCGAAACCATTGGTTTTCGGAAAATGCAAAAGAACAGCTGGTACGGCGAGGATTGCCATGTCGCAGCGGATAGAAAACAGGCTGCTTACCTCGCACCGTTGCGATCAATCACGACACGTGCGGGATGGGATAGATACCGAGAGTTGAAGAGGGAAGCGAGACGCATTTGCAGAAAGAAAAAGAAAGAGGACGAAATGCGTGAGTATGAAGAGCCTGACAAGCTGGCCGGGGTCGGCTTTAGTGCCGCCCCAAAATTTCAAGGATAAAAAGGATATGGTCGGATAGAGAAGATTATCCTGATCAAGGGTATATAGGGTTATAGCCGCAGGAGGCTTATAGTTTTCGAGATATTCGCGTTTAAAGTTGAAAATTTTCAATATCTTAATTACATATTTTCGATATATAAAATAAACGCAAAAAGGAGTTCTACGCGAAGAAGTAGCAATGTCATAGAGGGTATGTTAGTTAGATTAGGTTAGTATGGTAACACTGATTATACGACAAATTTATTTTTACAAATGATGTCGATAAGGTAACACTGACTATTTGACCGTTTGTATTCATTTGTTATTCTAAAATAATAATAATTCAACAATAATTGAAATGTATATTAAAAGCAATTTTTGCACCATAGTATATAAAATAAATGTGTGCAAATTAATAAGTGATGTGTTAGTGTATACAAAATTGAAAAATATTTGTGCAAAATTTATTTTATGTATCGAAAATATGTAAATAAATTATTGCAAAATTTTCAACTTTAAACGCGAATATCTCGGAAACTATAAGCCTCCTGCGGCTATAACCATATATACACTTGATCAGGATAATCTGCTCTATCCGACCATATCCTTTTCATCCTTGAAATCCTGGGACGGTATACTAAATCCTTCCCGCTGGCCGGCAGGTGTAATGCTCGAAAATTCTACGAAAAAATTCGGCGGCTTACAGAAGATTTCAAGACCGGAGCATACTCTTGTAGAACCCCCAAAGGTGATCTAGTCACCGATGCCAGAGCACACTTAAATAATGGAGGGAACACTTCTCCAGCCTGCTGAATGGCATTGAACGCACAACGCCAGGAGAAGGCGAACCCGATCACCCAATCGATGACGATGGAACAGACGTTCCATTGCCCGACCATGAAGAGGCTCGAATAGCATTTGCCCGCCTGAAGAACAACAAAGCGGCAGGGGCCAACGGAATGCCGTCCGAGCTATTCAAACACGTCGGCGAAGAACTGATAAGGAGTATGCATCAGCTTCTTTGTAAAGTATGGTCGGACGAAAGCATGCCCAACGATTGGTATTAAAGTGTGCTATGCCCAATCTATAAAAAAGGAGAACCCACAATCTGCGCCAACTACCGTAGGATTAGCCTCCTCAATATCGAATATAAGGTTCTGTCGAGCGTATTGTGTGAAAGATTAAAGTCCACCGTCAACTGATTGGACCTTATCAGTGTGTCTTTAGACCTGGCAAATCAACAACCGACCAGATATTTACCATGCGCCAAATCTTGGAAAAGACCCGTGAAAGGAGAATCGACGCACACCACCTCTTCGTTGATTTCAAAGCTGCTTTCGACAGCACGAAAGGGAACTGCCTTTATGCCGCGATGTCTGAATTTGGTATCCCCGCAAAACTAATACGGCTGTGTAATCTGACGTTGAGCAACACCCAAAGCTCCGTCAGGATCGGGAAGGACCTCTCCGAGCCGTTCGATACCAAACGAGGTTTCAGACAAGGCGATTCCCTATCGTGCGACTTTTTAAACCTGCTTCTGGAGAAAATAGTTCGAGCTACAGAACTAAGTAGAGAAGGTACCATCTTCTATAAGAGTGTACAACTGCTGGCGTATGCCGATGATATTGATATCACGCAGGATTACTCTTGCCAACAGGTGCTACATTGGACTGAGTAGGGAGTTGAAAAGTAAAGTCCTCTCTCGACGAACAAAAACCGATCTCTATAAGTCGCTCATAATTTCCGTCCTGCTATACGGTGCAGAGGCTTGGACGATGACAACAACCGATGAGTCAACCTTAAGAGTTTTCGAGAGAAAAGTTCTGCGAAAGATTTACGGTCCTTTGCGCATTGGCTACGGCGAATATCGCATTCGATGGAACGATGAGCTGTACGAGATATACGACGACATTGACATAGTTCAGCGAATTAAAAGACAGCGCCTACGCTGGCTAGGTCATGTTGCCCGGATGGACGTAAACACTACAGCACTGAAAGTATTCGACGCTGTACCCGCCGGAGGAAGCAAAGGAAGAGAAAGACCTCTACTCCGTTGGAAGGACCAAGTGGAGAAGCACCTGGCTTCGCTTGGGATATCCAATTGGCGCCACGTAGCGAAAAGAAGAAACGACTGGCGCGCTGTTATTAACTCGGTTATAATCGCGTAAGTGGTGCCAACGCCAATTAAGATGAAGAAGAGTAATGTAGCTAATTCCTTTCTACGTTTGAGCAAGACATTTGCATTCATAATTTCTATTGGTTTCATTTTAGTGATTTATTTTTGGTTTGTTGTCGCTCTAGTTGAGTAGGACGTTCATGTGTTTAGTTCTTTTTTGCTCTTATAGCTTATTAAGATTGTTGAGAATTGACGTTAAATTACCGGTAATATCACCAATGGCACTCGAATTTGTTTGGTTTGTAGACATAGCTGTTGTCCTTGTAGTACATATAGTTACGCTGGCAAATGAGGGTTTCCCACATTGCTGACTCTCATTAGTGACTTCTTTCTGAGGAACAGTAGAAGCGGTTGTTCTGAAGTGTTTTGGTTAATGGCTATGCTCTTTACTTTTCTTTGTCGCGTTTTTATTTGTTTCAAATTGATTTGCCTCTTCACATTTCTTATAGCTCGCAGGGTGATTCTGATTTCAGTTACAGCATTTTGGCTGTAGCTCAGCAGTTTTGTGCAGCTTAGAGATGCAGGATTTCTAACACTTTTCACACACCTTGCTGGTTTACAAAAATACTTTATAGTGTGACCGAACGTCTGACAGGATTTGCACTGCGGCACAAGATTCGATAGCTTGACGTAATTGCTTGAGGCTTGATGACGACGTAATTGAAAATATCTTTGATTTCGTAGATTTTCGTAATGTTTTCTGTAGATTCGAAGAATACAATAAACATGTAATATTTAATATATATTTTGTTTTATATTGAATTATTTTTATGTGTCTTCGTGACTTGTGTTTGAAGATCTGTGACAATACTTTCCGGCTCTCATGAGCGATGAAGGTCTTTTAGAATCACGCGATTTTATTTATTTATTTATTTGCAAGAGAGTTTATTATAACTAATTAATTCACTGAGTTAAAGCGCTGACTACTGTGGCCTGCGGCTCTTATATTACAATACTAGAGGACCCGTCCACGTTTCACTGGGGCTGATACATAGATAATACTAATACTACCATCTATATGATTTCTATTAGTTGGATTATAACTATTAGTTAATGAGATATATCATTTTTGTGAAGCAACTTGTGTTATTTTACAAAGAAATGGATCATAAAGCATTTCGTGTGTTAATAAAGTATTGCTTTTTGGGGGAAAATACTGTTGAATTTTGGCTTAGTGAAATCCATAGTTGAAAAGATATTTGCTAAACTGGAAACAAGCGAAATGAGCAAAGTAGGTGCCTCGCTGATTCATAATCCAACAAAATCAACGAATAACTGATTCTGAGAAGTGTTTAAGTGCTTTCTAATCGGAACAAAGCCGAAATTTTTCGTCGGTAATAGAAACATACCTCCATCAGTTTCCACTGGACTCCAATCGACAGTCATCTAGTGGACCGCACATGATGAACCGTTCCTTAGGCGTGGAAAATCGAAAAAGTTGGCTGGAAAAGTTATGGACGTATTATGAACGTGGTATAATACACACTCAACGACTGATTACTGAGCCAGTTTTAATCTATTTCACTGCGTATTTGGTTGCAGTTCATTTCTTCTATTCCAAATACTTAGCATTTGTATTATTTTTGAGAAGACTTTAAAATTGTACGCATAGTATATTCAAATGATTCCTACAAACATGAATTTTGAACAAATGCTTATTAATTAAAATATAATTTTTGTATTTATGAGTTGTATTAAATTTTAACACAAAGAG
Source organism: Bactrocera zonata (assembly GCA_037783105.1). NCBI lineage: Eukaryota > Metazoa > Arthropoda > Insecta > Diptera > Tephritidae > Bactrocera > Bactrocera zonata. The sequence continues at coordinate 1,449,613 of JBAWJQ010005925.1, read as the reverse complement.
ATAAAAGGTATCCTATGTCCTGGTTCTAAGCTACCTCTCCGCCAATTTTCAGCCAAATCGATTCAGCCGTTCTTGAGTTATAAATGGTATAACTAATAACAACTTTCTTTTCTTTTCTGAGCCCAAAAAATAAGGCGGCATTGTATTTATTTTGAAAATTCTATATTTATTCTTCCAAATCAATTTCATCCCCTTCAAACTAATCCCCTTCCGATGCAATGCACTTATGCCAACGGATTTTCCAATCTTTGAAACACTGGTTGTAGTCACTTTCCGGGATGGCCTTCAGTTCCGTCTTCGCTGCCGCTTGAATCTCTTCTATAGTATAAAAACGATGTCCCCGGAGCGGTCTTTTGAGCTTGGTGAACAGCCACAAGTCGTACGGCGCCAGATCAGATGAATACGGTGGTTGCGGAACGAAATGAGTTGAGTTTTTGGCGAAATGGTCAGGAATTACGAGGGCAGTATGGGATGGTGCATTATCGTGGTGTAAAAACCAAGAATTGTCTTTCCACAATTCCGTCCTTTTTAGGCGGATAGCGTTACGCAAACGACGCATAACGTTAAAATAATATTCCTTGTTGACTGTTTGACCGGTTGGAAGGATTTCATAATGCACAACACCACGATAATCGAAGAAAACAGTCAACATTACCTTGATTTTTGAGCGACTTTGGCGCGATTTTTTTGGTCTCGGCTCTCTTTTGGCACGATATTCGCTCGATTGATCGGTTTTTTCGGGGTCGTAAGCATAGATCCAAGTCTCTACGCCAGTTATAATGCATTTCATGTCACCCTGGTAGTCGGAAAGCATCGTTTCACACACTTCAACGCGACGTCTTTTTTCCAAAAAATTCAATGTTTTCGGTATCAGTCGAGATTTGACGCGCTTGAGGCCCAAAATATCCTTCAAAATGGTATTGGCTGAGCCTTTCGATATGCCAATTTCTTCAGCAAGGTCCCTAATTGTTAATCGACAGTTTTTCAACACCAAATCTTTGATTTGTTGATCGTGAGCTTCGTCGTGAGCTTTGTGAGCTTCGTCGGTTGAGATTGTCAAAAAAGTCTTGCGGTATTTTCGCTAGTTGGCGCTGAAAGCGCGTAGTTCTAGTTTTATTCGTCGCATCGGGTCATGCTATACCTTTTTGGAAAGCTCACGTGTTTGATTGATTGTCGTTTCTTTAAAGTCGTTCGTGAGTTGTAGCGTCGCAAACATGGAGCAAAATAAAGAGAAAATACGGCATATTTTACAGTACTACCAGGATAAAGGCAAAAATGCATCTCAAGCCGCCAATAAAATTTGTGCAGTTTATGTACTCGATACAGTTTCCATTTCCACCGCACAACGATGGTTTCAACGTTTTCGTTCTGGTGTAGAAGTGGTCGAAGATGTGCCACGCTCCGGAAGGCCTGTCGTCGAAAATTGCGATAAAATCGCTGAATTGGCCGAAAGGGACCGGCATAGTAGTCGTCAAACCGATATAAACCATTTTAAGAAGCTTAGAGTCACTAAGAAGCTCGATGTATGGGTGCCACACGAACTGATTCAATAAAAATACCGCAAGACTTTTTTGACAACCCATATCGCAGCCGGTTCTGCTGTACGTTGGTAAAATTCCGACACTCATGGTGACGCCTTGGTCGTTTATTACCGTAAAAGAAGTGTGGGTGTCTTATTTGTCTTTGGATGGTTTGTGCCTTTCTATTGCTTCATTGTATAGCTGGAGATATTGCTTTGCATTGGTGGTTGTTTTTTGAAATTTGAAGAGCGCACTTATTATGAACGATTTCAGAGTTGCAATGTCGAAATCATATGAAGCTGACTGATAATGTTCAAGTATTTTATGATCATAGATTGATTGTTGTGTTTACGATTTTCTTTCAATAGATGAAACAAGAGCGAACACAAACAAGTGAGAACACTGCATAAACTTTTGTATGAGCTTCATTGTGTTGAACTTTGTTCTATGGTGAATGTTTGGAAGACCTGTTTCAGTTACTACAACTACGGTTGTGGAGGTGGGGAATGCGCCAATGCTTCTTCTTGCCGCTATATGTTAAGGGGTTTAAATGAGAGTGAGGTGCGTTTTAGCACAGTGTCCATAAATGGCGAGTCCAAAATTTATTTTTAACAGCTTTTACAAAATTTACAAGTGTTGAAATGTGTATGTGACAGTGTTTTAATGAAAGAAAATTAATAATGTTCCATCTATGGAGTAAGCTTAATCTAACATATTTACAATGTTTCTTAAATGTTTGTGTTTTTATCAAAAATTAGGTCGAGCATTCTTAATGGGGTATTCTAGTCTAGAAGCGTGAATTTCAGGTAATTTTTAAAGTGTCGTAAAAAAAGGCAATTAATCTTTTTACTATAAATTTTTTTTTATTAGTTATTTATTAATTTTTGATGAGTACAGAAAAAATTAAAAACTAAAAAAAGTAAAGAATTTCAAAAATTATGAGCTGACGAAGGGAGGGTCTCTATAAACTTCAACGTGACCATACCCATGATTTCAACCCTCCTAGTTATCTGAAACCAAAAAGAAAAAAAGATTATTAATCTAGAATAATGTCGCAATGGTCGGAACTACGGAAAAGTGGGAAACATTTTTTTTCACAAAATGGCGAATGCCTGAAAAAAAATTTTCTTTGATCACTTTTTGTGACTATTTCGAATTTTTTAAAAATAATAAAAATAAAAATTTTGGGATGGGGCTAGTTCCAACCATAGACAAGCCTATAGAGAAGGCTCTACAAAAATTTCAAGTAAATCGGTCCAGTAGAACCTGAGAAATCGTGGGCATCGTTCCGAAAAAGTCAGTTTTGAGAAAAACGCATTTAAAGTTTCGCGTTCCGGTCGGTTGTGGAGGTTTTCCAAATGTTGGCAGTAGGCAAACAATTCGTCGTTACTGCATGATACTGATAAGTTTAGAAAATTGTGAAACTCACGTCTGCCTAGATTCTTTTTGTGCAGAAGCAGTTTGGCTGCGAAAGCAGCAACGACGTTTTTTGTTTTAATTAAATTTAGTTTATCGCCTTGCAGTTGGAGATTCATGTCGTTGAACAATTTATACAGGTCTGTCATGTAAGCTACATCATTCTTTGATGTTATGAGCTTGTCATGAAATTCTGTATCTTTAGTTTCCAAGAACTCTATAACAGAGTCAAACAGGTTGTAGAATCGAGTCAGACAATTGCCTCTTGATAGCCAACGAACTTCAGTATGAAACAACAAACGATTGAAATCCTCGTCATTAGTAACACAAAGCTGATGAAATAAGCTATCATTCAAAGAGCTGTTGCGGATTTTATTGACTGCTTTGATGACATATTGCAGTGATTGAAATAGTTTTTCACTTAAGTTTCTAGCAACTAAATGTCGTCTATGAATAACGCAATGTTCACCAAGGACATCTGGAATTTTATTTTTTAAGTGCGCTATTAAGCCCTTATGGCACCCTATCATGACCGGAGCGCCATCCGTGGCAATTGAAATAATATTTTTCAAAGGAATCTCTTTCTCATCGCAAAACTTTTCCAATATATTGAATATGGTTTCGCTTTTTATATCGGTCTCTAAATTTCTACCAAATAATAGTTCTTCACATATTTTCTCATCTCTAATAAACCTCACGTAAGACAACAACAATGCTTCATTAGTTGGTAAAGTGGACTCATCGAGCTGAATTGAGAATTGGCTTGACCTCAGGTGATCGCACAATGATTCTTCAATGTTTTCAGCCATTTCATCAATTCGTTTTTGCAAAGAATTATTACTCAAAGGAATTTTTCGGATAATATCTGCGGCCGGTTTATGAAGCACGGTAGTTATTACTTCATTTATTGCTGACAATATTAACTCTTCTCCGATGTTATGTGGTTTGCCTTTTTGAGCAATTGACAAACAGATATTGTACGAAGCTCGAAGTCCGTCGTCATCTTGCTTAGCAGCCGCCGAAAATAGTTTTGCTACACTTGGCTGAGTATTATGGTTCTTCTCTAGGTCTTGAAAATATGCTACATCTTGTCTCTCTTATCTGGATGCATTTTATTCAAATGATCTTGCAGTCTTGAAGACTACATTGCTTCATTCGAAAATGTTTTTAGACATAGAAGACACAAAGGCGATGATGGGTTTGTGGGATTTTTAATGAATCCGAATTTAATGTATTCCGCACAGTATTTTCGTCTCTTCTTTTTTACTTCCGACATTGTTTTGGTTTGAGAAATACGTTTAACTTCGCGAGTAGTGTAAAGGAGGCGTAAGTAATGCTCATCTATTGCGCGCAAAACCACAAATTAATATAAAATAAATATTACATTGTTTATATAGGAACGCTTAAGCACAATTATTATATAGTAGTCCAAAAATATGAATTCTTATTTTTCCTAGAAATACATTTGTAAAAAAAGGGTTTTTCTCCTTTTCGTATTATCTTATTTTTCCCAGAAATACATTTGTAAAAACGGCTCTTTCTACTTTTCGTATTATCTTATTTTTTCCAGAAATACATTTGTTAAAAAGGATCTTTATCCTTTTTTTTATTTTCCCCAGAAATACATTTGTAAGAAAGGATAAAGATCCTTTTTTATTTTCCACATAAAAGATTTAAGGAGTTCAAAAGCTCAAAACGTGCGCTACATCAGCTACCTACCCGACGGCATTTCGCAAATAATAAAATAAATTTTTCAAGAGCTCAAAGCATGCGCTACATCAGCTCGAACTTACCTACCCTACACCTTTGCGCAAATGATTATATTATGATAGCAAATGCCCACATACACATTTGGCAATGGCAATAGCAATACGTTTGACAGTTAGTATTCTATAAATTCTATCCTTTCGAGATGCCCCGTTATGAAATTTAGTTATCGACCGATTGACATATTTTCATTTTTTCTATATTCAATAAAATAGGACAGATATGTGAACTACACGGAGAGAAATATTTTATAGAACCGAGTTTGAGCAATCTTTTAATTCATATTAGTTGATGTTCACAAGTTGTTGTTGAGAGTCGAGAGCTCATGTAGACGTGGTCTAAGAGGCCTCCTAACTAAATAAAATTACAAATAACCCCCCAGACCTCTACACAACGCCCCCATTTTCTTTCTGGGTCTCTTACCGCCCCCCTTGGCACCTACAGCGCCCACAAGGGGGCGTTATCGCCCACTTTGGGAAACACTGCAATGGTGTAAGGGAATACTAGTCCCGCTGGTATCAAAGTGGGCCTCCGCCACTCTAACTACCAGTATAAAAAATGGGTTGAATCGGATCAATACTTCCCTTATCCCCCAAATACCTATATAAAGATTTTCGAACTTCCACTGGACTTTATACTATACTAAATAGCATATCGAAGCGGTTTTTTTTCGAATAACTTTATATCGTGTCTCTAAAATGGATAAAATCGAGCGAAAACTTTCCTAAGCCCCCATATAACTAATATTTATATATGTATTTATAAAATTTATTAAAAATAAGTTCTGAAGTATACCTGTGCAATGTCAAAAAGTCCAGTCCTTCATTTCTTTGCTCCTAATAATTTCAGTATAATTTCTGCTGCGGGGATGTATGTAGTAACAAAACTAATGAAGTATGTATATCGTCACCTAAACTGCAAAATAACTTAACAAAAAAAAAATCAAAATTCAGTTTTTTATTGGTTACGATTCACCACATCCTTTTACATATGTGTTATAAATTTTAAGCTTCTGCAATCAATAATACACAAGTTATATTGAAAACTCCAAAAAAAAAAACGTATTACCAAGTGCTAGATTTCGTTAAATAAAACAACGTATCATCACTCATGAGAAAATAACAGAGTATTTGTTTTTGTTTTTTATATGAAGTTAGCCTTGATATATTGTTTTTGTTATTTGTTCAATGTGCTTTAGATGGCTGATCAAAGCTCGCTCGTGGACTGCTATATTTAGTCCTTTGTGAAGCCATAGCAAGGCGAACACAGGAGGTCTATAAATTGTTAAACCGCTTACTAGCCAATACAAATGTGCATAGGGGTTTAATTTCAATCCCCGCCAGCTCGGTGGGATGTCTAAAGAAATGAGCTCCCAAGTGCTTCAGTCTTGACCTCCCAAATGCGGGACATTGAGTTGAGTTGTTTCCACCTTCTGCAGATGGCGTATGGTGGGATTCCCCACATTACTGCGTGGATGCCAAAAACTCCAGTACAAATAAGGACAAAGCACAGTTCCGCTCCCATTCTGCCGATTGCGGTTCTGGGGTACCTTTTCTAGCTAGATTATCAGTTTAACGGTTTACTGTGATTCTGCTTGTGGCTTGGCCATACAATACCAGTCTTATCACAAAGACACTCGATGATATTGATAGCGAGGTCAGGCACTCTTTGACCAGCCCAGAACGCACTGTTAATGAGTTCAAGGCTAGTATTGCATCTCTGCGATCTGAGTAGATGGACACTTCTCTGAAGAAGGTTGCACTCCGGAGCAGAAAATATACTGCTACTTTAATGACTGCAACCTTGGCCTGGAAGACTCTGCAATAGTCAGGAAGTCTGAAGCTTTAGTTGATAGAGAGCTCCTGACCCCTCTACCAACCTTCCCGGGAAGCTTTGACTATAATCCAAGGTGAGGGAGATTTCCAAGTGCTTAGACCCGTGCTCTTTTAGGAATTAATCAGCCTAATATTTTGCACCCACAAAGTTTAACGATAACCAAGAAGAAATGGCAACATCTACAGGACCTTTGATTCCAGCGGACTGTCATTACTGTTTTGATAATCTATCTTTTGAATAATAAATTTTTAAATAGATAACTATTAAACATTGACCCCATTTTTTGCTTTAAATAATTTATGTTTTTCTATTACTTATAATAATAAAAATAACATGAAATATGAAAAATCTTTAACTGTTTTCATTTAAAATTAAAAAAAAATTAATATTTTAATTTTGTGTTTTTATACAAATTTAGATTGAACATATGTACGTTATTTTGTTTCAGAATAGAATACTAAAAATAACGTAAGACCGCTATTAAAAAATTTGCTTTATTTTTTATTTAAAACACATATACAGGGTAGGCCATATAAAATTTTAAATTTAAAAAGTCAATAAAAAAACGGCTTGATATTTGTCAAAGTTCTAACATATTTTTAAAAAGTTGTTTTATGAAATTTATTTGTGTAAAACAATTTCGGACAAATGGCCACCATGGCTGAGTTTACAGTACCTTATTCAATCCACCCAATTTTGGAGTACTTTCTCGATGGTTTCAGGCCTTATGGCAGCTACAGCAGCTTGAATCTCGTACTTTATACCTTGAATTGTTTCTGGATGGTTGGCGTAATATTTATCTTTAACAGCAGAAAATAGTCCAACGGAGTTAAATCGCAGCTTCTGGGAGGCCAATTCACATCACCTCTTTTGCTGATTATGCGATTTTCGAAGATAGGGCGTAAAAGATTGAGTGTAGCGTTTACTGTATGGCACGTAGCGCCGTCCTGCTGGAACCAAATGTTGTCCAAATCTTCCTCTTCAATTTGCTTGAAGAAAAATTCGGTTAACATTGTGGGATATCGCTCACCATTGATGGTTACAGCGGTTCCTTCTTCATTTTCGAAGAAAAATGGGCCGATGATTTCACCAGACCAAAATCCGCATCATACAGTGATTCGTGCTGGTGCATTGGCTTATCGATGATTACGTGCGGATTTTCGGTGCAACAATTCCGCTAGTTAACGTAACCATCGAAGTGGAACTGAGCCTCGCCCGAAAAGATGATTTTTCGGTAAAATTGACCATCCACTTGACTCACCACTTTGGGAAAAAGTTTTCAATGTTTCCCAGTTTTATTCTAGTGAATAGCGACCCATTTCGTAAATCTTAGACTTTTTACTGTATATCTGTCACTTTCCGAATGGTATTTGACGTTTCCAATGTCGAAATATAGATAATTCAAATTTAAAACGTTAGATGGGCCACCCGTTACTTATATCAGAGAACGTGTATTATAGAGAAGGTTCATGGTGTGCCGACTGTTAAAACGTTCATCTTTTAGGAGGGGGTCAGTTTTCTATTAGTGGATTTCACCACAAAAAATTATTAGCGAAGTTCACCAATATTTAACATGAGGGGTCGAAAATAGCAAAATTCAGCATTTTCATTATTAAATGAGAAAAGTGATGCTAATTTCAATGTTTACAAATGTACGCTTACAGATTCGCGTATTTACAATGCGCAAACGACTATGGATATCATTTATAGATATTATGCAAATTATATTTGATATCAAAGCATATAAATATACATGTACATACATATGTATGTGCAATTTGACCTATTTAATGCTGAATTCCATTAAATATGATGAAATGTATGTATAATAAAATCATATATGTATTATTACGTAAATGTTATAATTTATATAATTATAATTAATATAGGTTTGTTATGTTACATACATACATACATATTTTTATACTTATGTATGCATTTATTTGCCTTGGGCATTAAAGGTTTTGATAACATTTTAAAGACCATGCCGTCGCACAGATTCACATACGCATGTAAAAAGATTTAAAAAAACATACGCATAATTTTTACATATTCACATACATATGTATGTATAAAATTTTATGTGCACGTAAACAAGTTTGAAAGAATCATTCTCATAATGTTTGTAAATTTGTCTACACACAACATTGTATGTAAATATGTACACCCATTGCTTAATACAAAATCTCCGTTGTCACGGACAACCAATGACCGAGCTTCACGTTTTGTCAAAAAGTCAATGTGTCGAAGGACTGACGCGACGACAAAGCGTCACAACATTGTGTTGTTGGTAGAAAATCCAAGGTGTGCCGAAAAAAATAAACAAATGGCCGCCGATTGTCACCGCTTTCTTTGCCGCTGTAACGGCTTCGCCCACAAACTTGCATAAATATGTACATATGTATGTGTGAGCCTGGTTATATATCGACGTAGATTTTTGCAAGCCGCCTAAAACCATTTTTTACATTCCTTGACAAATACAGTCAATCCCGGTTATGTGCCACAATCAAAAATACAGATTTTTGTGGTTTTTTAAAAATAAAAATGTAATATGGCATATAAGCGTGTGCGGATACCTAAGCGAGTGGTACTTAGAACAATAATTTCTATATATTTCAAAAAAAGAAACCATGAGATGCAGCAAGATATTGGCAGTTAAGAGGGATGATTTTCATTTAAACGGAGTACTACTTAACCGGGATTCACTGTATACATAAATCAGAGGAATATTGAATATTTTCTTTCAAACCTTTCTTGAATTGAAAATCGACAAATATACTATGTTGTCGATTTTATTCTAATATATTTTAATACTTATTTTTGCGGGGTGGACAATTTTTCCTTTTCATACATTTCAGAAATATATTCAATTTATCATTTTTAGCTTTTGCCATCGTCACGAAAAGAGGCTTGTAGGCAAAGGCATGCTCGGGGAGATGTAATGGCGTCTGCTTTTATGAATGAATCGACTTTGCTTTTTGAAAGTGCGCTTGCGTTAATGAATTAAAATTTTGTTGTCGTGTAATTTACTATAAATTTTGACGTCGGCCATATTGATTTCTGATGCTCTTTGAGACGATTGCTGTATTTTTAGAACAATATTTGTAATTTTTGCGGGTGACATATCTACATGTGAACGCATATATGTAAGTATGTATGTTTTGTATGCATTAATTGTGTGGGAATGTCATACCCACATATTTACAGGTGTACCAATATAAGTATGTATGATGATGTTTTAGACGATTGTTAATTTTGTAGAACAATATATGTAGTTTTTGCGGGCGACATATTATATTTACATGTGTATACAGACATGTATACATGAAGGTTTGTTGTGCATTTTCGTATGGAAATGTCATACGCATATATGTACATTAGGCCGGGTCGATTTGTGGGGAGGCAAAAAAATCGCCCATTGCTCTATGAATATCATATTCTAGGGATCAAAATAAGATACTTTGCCGAAGGAACCATACCTCTGAAACGAATTCTAATGTCCCCCAATTTGGGTCGAACTTTTGGGTAGGGGAAAATTTTGAAAAATCCCACTTTGACCCATTTAGAGTGCTCCAATCGAGTCCAAATGTATGACCGACCCCCACTAACTTTGGACGGCCGATCCACCCATGCCAGTGCCACACCCCCTGGAACTCCCCTGGGGGGTTCCCCATACAATCATTTCAAAAAATCACCATTTTTGGTGATTTACATGAAAAAATTAGCTAAATTGCTATGTTTTTTTTATTTTTATTTATTTATTTATAATAATATCTATTTTTCTCTTAAGAAATTTATTTAGTCAGAATATATGTAAATGAAAAAAATTAATTTAAGTGAGTTATAGAAAAGAAATTTATTAATTTTAAAGAAGATATTTTTGTAAGGATACAAATATCATAGCTCAAATATTTATGTTCATTATCGCCAGCGCATACGAATCTAGTCTTAAACGTAGATATGTATTTGCAAATACCCATTTCTATCAAGAATGTAATAAATGTTCATTTCGGGTATATTGATTAGTGACCTTAGTATTTAATGTATGCAATGTAAAGGATTGTCTGCCCTTGAGATCGCAAATGATCCTAAACTAACAATAGGCAAGAAACAATTATGTTTGCCCTGAAGATCGCAAATGATCTTAAACTAACAATAGACAATTGTGTTTGCCCTTGAAAACACTTATACTATGTTCGGACCGACATTGAAAACATTTTGAAAACACATTTGTATGTTGTGGAACGTAAGTCGTTCGGACCGACAATTTGTGTTTTCGCTGAGTTTTCATTGACAACTATCAATACGGGGATTCTCTTACTCTTTCAAGATGACACAAAATGAAAAAATCCTATACCGAAATATGCAAGGCCAAGACAGCATCCATTGCGAATCTAGTGATATATGACGGCACGGAAATAAACATGGGTTTTGGTCTGACATATTTTACAGCCATTGCAAATAAATTTTTGCGTGCGTTTGTTGTGCCGTTGCACCAAGAAGAAAATTCTGCAATTGGTGCACCGTGCAAGGGTTTTGCAAGAACAAGAAAATCATCTTAACAGTGAGCAGCTGTATTTGTATATGGAATGTAAACAAATATCAAGTGACAATTTAGGGCCGGCAAAATATGTCTTCCAAAAAAATCGATTAAACTAGAGCAGGCACCGATTATTATGAGTGGAATCTAAGTTTTCAAACAGTTTTCAGCGAAAACTGTGTTTTCGTTTGACAGATTTTACATGGATGAAAACACAAGTTTTCGTGCGAAAACCACTTTTTCCCACCGGACTGTCGGTCCGAACATAGCATTATGCTTAAGATGTGTGTACATACTGTCGGTATGTACAGTAGATTAGTGTTAAGATGTGTATATGCACTAGTATGTGGTGCATACATAAATTAGGATAAGGAATGCTATAAATAAAGGAGCTCTGGGCAACCAGAGCTAAGTTCTATTTAACAACCGAAACCCTACGCGTCTTACTTTACAATTACCATTTCATTCTTTTTACCTCAAAAGGTTTACAATGAATCCACCATCCTCTACACCGCAAGATGAAGCAACTACATCAAAACTATCGAAAACCCAATGAGTCATATACCCAAGCATGATGTTACTGTTTTTGGTGTGTCTACTGATTTGACTGATCTTAATTTACCAACCCATCTGGATATCTTGAGATACTATTTTTACTTAAGCGAACGTGCTAAAACAACAAAAAAAGTTTTCCCATAAATCATTCACTATTCAAGTACATGATAAGTTGATTGGAATTTGGGAAAAACTTGGTATGGAAATTGTACATTCTCGGTGGCTAACCAAGGCCGCTAGATTATTGCGATTATATGTGACAACGGAAAATCCAGATGCAAATTTAAGAACTCTGGTTGAATTTATAATTAAATTTTATGTGCCAATGTACTTCAATATCAAATATTACAGCTCTGTCGTGTACGGCAGTGCATTATTTTTCAAGTTCATTGGTTGGTCACGATTTCAAGAACCTCGCTTACGCAAAATTGTCAATTAAGTAATTAATGATAATTCATATTATGCGCATTCGGAAAATGTCTTGTTATCAATGTTGTTTGATGATAGGAAAGAAAAGCGCGACTGTGCCATCAAGAAAATTCTACGCCATCGAACCGATGTTGACGAGCCAATGGAACTTAGAGTTTATAAAAACCCAGGTATAAACTTTAATTGCACAAGTTATACGGAAATGATCAATTTGAATGATATAAATATCGTATTTGAACCACCATTCACGCGAAGCATTCCGTACGATACATTGGAAGAATATTTAAATCAAGATGATCCACCGTTTAATGATCCAAAAATTCCATCACACATACAAGGAACGGAATGACATGTTCAATTGCTAGCTAGCGTTTCCAAACGGGTTATACCGGAAAATGTAGAGGCTGTTATGGCGACGACATTAGAGAGCCGTGCGAAATTTTTTTTAATTTCTTTTCTATAACTTACTTAAATTAATTTTTTTCATTTACATATGTTCTGACTAAATAAATTTCTTAAGAGAAAAAATAGATATTATTATAAATAAATAAATAAAAATAAAGAAAAAACATAGCAATTTAGCTGATTTTTTCATGTAAATCACCAAAAATGGTGATTTTTTGAAATGATTGTATGGGGAACCCCCCAGGGGAGTTCCAGGGGGTGTGCCACTGGCATGGGTGGATCGGCCGTCCAAAGTTAGTGGGGGTCGGCCATTTGGACACGATTGGAGCACTCTAAATGGGTCAAAGTTGGATTTTTCAAAATTTGCCCCTACCCAAAAGTTCGACTCAAATTGGGGGACATCAAAATTCGTTACTTTCATAGAGCAATGGGCGATTTTTAAATCGAACCGCCCTAATGTACATACATATAGAGCAACGCGCGCATATTATGTTACTGATAAAAGATATCTTGATTTGAAATTGTTCTATACTTACATACAGTGGACCAATAGAGTTTACCTAGTTCTATTAAATTACGACACGTTTATTTGTTTCAAAATGAATAAATTTTGTGGTTTTTTCCTATCCATTTCAATATATGTATGTATATTTAACAATAAATATAGTGCATCAAAATATTTTTTTTTACACAAATAAAAAAAATTAATGCTAAAGCTTAAAATGCGCCTAATTAATATCAAAAAATTTCACGTACACCAAAAGTAATTATAATAGTTTTCGCGATTTTTGGCCTACATTTTGTTGTAATTATTGTCTCTAGATGCTTTGCTTTCTGGATGTTTTGACCCACTAAGTCGATGATCCAGTTTTATGGCCTTATTTTGAAGAAATTCGATGTTTTCGAATACGGGTTTCCAAAAAGTCCCAGATATTTTGAATAGAATGAATGCCTGCTACTTGCGGGACCTATGGATATATCTTTAATTCCATTACATCAATTCACGCACAAGAAAAGTTGTGTGTTTTGGTTAATTATTCTGTGGTAAATAGAAATGGCTGCTATCAACAGCCAATTTAAGCACACCTAAAATTAAAATTATGTTGTTAAAATGTTGAGATACATAAGTTTATTCATTTTTTTTACTAATAAAGTCTAAATGTCCAGCTCCAGGTGCAACCATACACCTCCAAACCATAACATTACTCTCACCGTGCTTTACCGTGGCCAATACATCTTTTTCTTGCGACTCTTCATTGATTTTTCTCCAGACTCTTGATTCGTTGGTGAGTTCAGTATTTTCCCAAAACCAATATGGTTTGTTTAAATATTTTTTAGAAAACGTTGGCTTCTTCTTTTTATTAACCTTACCTTGCGACACTTCACAGAAGATTTCAATACCGGAGCATACTTTTGTAGAACCCCCAAAGGTGATCTAGTTTCCGATGCCTGAGCACACTTAAATAATGGAGGGAACACTTCTCCAGCCTGCTGAGTGGCAGTGCACGTAGAACGGCAGAAGAAGGCTAACCAGATTCCCCAATCGATGACGATGGAGCAGACGTTCTATTGTCCGACCATTAAGAAGCTCGAGTAGCAATTACCCGTCTGAAGAACAACAAAGCGGCGGGGGCCGAAGGATTGCCAGCCGAGCTATTCAAACGCGGCGGCTAAGAACTGATAAGGAGCATGCATCAGCTTCTTTGTAAAATATAGTCGGACGAAAGCATGCTAAACGATTGGAATTTAAGTGTGTTCTGCCCAATCCGCAATGGAGAACCCACAATCTGCGCCAACTACCGTGGGATAAGTCTCCTCAACGTCGCGTATAAGGTTCTATCGCGCGTATTGTGTGAAAGATTAAAGCCCACAGTCAACCAACTGATTGGACCTTATCAGCGTGGCTTTAGACCTGGCAAATCAACAACCGACCAGATATTCACCATGCGCCAAATCTTGGAGAAGACCCGTGAAAAGAGAATCGAAACACTTCAACTGTTCCCTGATCTCAAAGCTGCTTTCGACAGCACGTAAAAGAGCTGCATTAATGCCGCTATGTCTGAATTTGGTATCCCCGCAAAACTAAGCTCCGTCAAGATCGGGAAGGACCTCTCCGAGCCGTTCAATACCAAACGAGGTTTCACTTGGCGACACCCTATCGTACGACTTCTTCAATCTGCTGCTGGTGAAAATAATTCGACCTGCCGAACTTAATCGAGCAGGTACAATCTTTTAGAAGAGTGTAAAGCTGGCCGTCGGCGACGGCCTAACCTCACGGTGCTTTCTAGAACACATAGATGCGTTGATTAGCGCCCCAAAATATAAACGCATTTAGCACGTATATTTTGGTTCCAATTGGTTCAGGTGGATAGCCGCCTTGGTCGGGTACGAAGCCGACCTAAAACTTTTGCCGTACTTTGGGTGCGGCGCCCGGTCGCAATGCGACTCCACATTGGACTGTATGTAATCTCAATGACTGGTAACATTTGTCGTTTGAACAAAAAATATCTTTATATTAGGAATAAATATAAAGCCTATAATATCATTTAAAGCTGAGTATTGTAGCATTAATTCTGATTAGACTGGTAACATTTCAAGGCAAGCCCAAAAAGAAAGACATAGTGCAGCTTTAAAAGGATTCGATACAGTACCCGCCAGGGGAAGCAGAGAAAGAGGAAGACCTCCACTCCGTTGGAAGGACCAGGTGGAAAATGACCTGGCTTTGCTTGGAATCTCCAATTGGTGGCAACCAATTATGTGCCATTAAACAAGAAGAAGAAGAGATGAAACGTGAATCACTTGGCATATTTAAAGCGATTTTAGAAATTGACTTTGACAACTTCTTCGAGAATTGGAAGAAACTTTGGCACAAATATATTTCAGCCAAAGGAGATTACTTTAAGCCGAATTGATAATAACGAGATAAATATGATTAATACCAAAAATTTGGGAATGACCGTAAAACAAATGTTAAAAATTAAAGATTTGAACGCTGGAAAGGAGCAAAATCAAACAATTTCTTTGGAAGTTCAAATCAACCATTCTCAGGAAGAAAGTGCTTATAATCATTTTAAAACTCTCGATGCGGTTGTAAATCGTTTCAGACAGCAGCTAATTTTGGTTGAATCAAAGGAATACGAAATAGTAAATATTTTCAAAAATAAACGCGTTTATGTTGACAAAAGAGATATCAATAGCTTTAACATAGTCAATATTGTAAAAAGACTTTTTAATAAAAGAAAGGTCGCTATATACCCTGAACTTGAAGAAAATGAATATAAATGGGATTCAAAAAATTCTTTTAAGTATCTTTAAAAAAAAATCAATATATTTCTTTTGTAAACTGTAGCCATTTTCCCAAAGATATTGTAGAATAATATGAACTAAAAAAACAGATATCGCTTTTCCACAAATTCAAAGTAGGGCATTCAGGAATTATCCCAACTTACGAAGGAATAAAACATAAGGTGTATCACACACAACTAAAACCTAAAATAAATGAAATAATAAATAATTGCGAAATCTGTAATGGAGGAAAATATGACGGAAACCCGATCAAAGTGAAATTTTATACTACGGAAACACCTAACACGGTAAATGAAATTGTGCATATAGATACTTACGTTAATAGTAAACACTCATTTAGAGTTTTTGTTGATAAGTTTTCGAAACATGTCATTTGTTTCCATTTAATTGATAGAAATAGCCAAACAATCGTATGTAAAATTAATGATTTTTTATCAATTAAAGGGCGTGCAAAAAAGTTTATTTTCGAGAATAAATTTATTTTAAAAAACGTTCGGGACTTTCTGACCAAAGAAGGCATATAGTTTCATGCTACAAAGCCAAATAGCCATACTTGTAATTCCGACGTCGAAAGAGTTAATAACACACTTACAGAACGGATAAGAACACTAAATTTGGAAGAAAAAGCTCCAATCATAACCCAAAAGTCATCAAACCGTTATAAACCATTTGAAGAGGCTTTGAGTCAATAAAAAGCTCGATGTATGGGTGCCACACGAATTGATTCAATAAAAATACCGCAAGACTTTTTTGACAACATTGAGACCCGACTCACTGCCATTGAAAAGCTCCTAACAGACAAAGTAAATAACGCAGTATTACATTACCAAATTAAAACGGAAGCTAATTTTTATATTTTAATTTTCTAGATGTCAGAAAAGGCCGAGGTGTAGGCACAAAGCAAATTATTGCGTGAATGCCGCGTCATAGCGGCAAAGACGCATCATTCAATTAGCCGCATCACCGGTGACTCGGAGGACGAGTATTACGTGGAGCTCGTTTCGAAACTGCCCATGTGATCGGAAGAGCACGTGCGCTTCGCGAAAGACAAACTTTCACAAAAGGAAGGCACGGATGCTATGGTAAATATTTCGTTTTTAAATATTATGCGATTGTAATCTAATTTACTGTATTTTTTTCAGATGCGTCTAATATTGGAGTCAAAGGGCGCAAAAGGCAGTGTGGACGGCGTACTGCGTGGTATGTTTTCTGACGATATAATGTATCACTACAATTTAGAGGGGCGCAAGGAGAAGAGATTCCTACTATAGCTAAAGGTCGTAGGGTTAGTTTTTGGTAGGTTTTTTTTACTGATATATATTTGAGTGCCTTAACTTATACCCTTTCAGTTTAGATATATTTCCTGTCAAGGATAAAAACACTATCTGTGGGGAGCTCCGAAGATTTGTGGCCTTAAGTCACAATAGTTTTAAGCAAAAAAAAGCATAAACTTAAGGCAAAATTAATATAAGTTTTCTTATTATTACTTATATATGTATATTAGTTTTAAGTTGTAGATATTAGTTCTAAGATGTACATATTTAGGTAGTTCACAAGGTGTCGTATATTGTCATATATGTCGTAAGTCATAGTTTTGTACAACTGTTGTAGAGCTGTTGTTGCTGTTTTTAATGCAAAAATATAAATTTGACGATACAACTCTGCGTACTGAGTTTATTCAGTGCACCTTTGAATCAGCTGTGTTTGTTTATCTTTCTTCTTCTTATTGTTTGCATTTAGTTGAAATAAATTGGCCGCAAATTCGTTAAACGAATAAGTAAATGGATAAAATGAGCACGAACGGTGAAGTTGAGGTAAATATATTAGAAAATGCTGAATTATTTTTTTTATTTAAACGTTTGTGAATACTTTTTTTTAGTTTTTACTAAAACGCAAGCGCTACAACCCCCAAGAGCGTTGGAAAGTTGCCGAGGAAAAAGCGTTGATTGAATTCCTTCTAGAGAATCGCGATTTTGAGGTTTGATGTTATTTTTTAGGGTAAATGGAAACTATTAATTACTTAGTTATTTACAGAAACCATCGGCACGGCTATTTTATAATCGCTTCGCGAATGAAAACAAATCCTGGTCGAGTGGAAATCAGCGCGCTCAAAAGTAAGAAATATGCGATCTGCATATAATAAAGCGAAGGAATGGGAAGGAAGTACTGGCGCTGGTTGCATGGATGGCGATACTAAAAAAAGTGAGTTTATGTCTTCAATTGAATATCATTGTTAATACATAAGAATCAACTTTATATAGGCGTTTTGCTCAAAAAATTTCGCTATTTTTACGAATTTGACGATATTTTCGGTGCTCGACTAAACGCTTGTGCTGTAGTTGAAGAAATAACGGAAAGTGCTGATACTACCATTGAAATATGTGTCCTGTGCAAATTGAAACTCCTATTGTAAATGAAACAGTTACCACTCCAAGGCAAAGAGGAATATACTCCAGAACAGCGGCTTCCGATATTATGCAAATCCATGGCGAAATAATGACATTGCGAAAGCAAAACTTAGAGGCAGAATTGACTGCAAGGGAAAGAGAGTTCGAGCAAAAAGAAAAAGAGTTGCAGTTAAAAGCTAAAGAAGTGGAGCTCAAAGAAATTGAAATATTAGCGTTAAAAGACATCAAACAACTAGAGCTACAGATGAAAGAGCGAATCGCCATGGAGGAGCTAAAGCTGAAGTACAAATAAATTTTTAAAATTTACTTTTAATTTTACTTTTGTTTTCAATGAGATGGACTCACACATCGTTTTATACGATGGTTTAATTTAAATTTTTGTTAATGGTATAATTTTATATGTGGGCCGTTCCATCAATTGGCGACATGGTTTTGTACCCGTGGTTCTCCGATTTCGACCAAACTTTAGGATATCATAATATAGACCAAAATAAGAATATCTGCTAACTTTTTAGTGGTCAAAGTTGCTCCATTGTTTTTTGGCGCGCAATTCAAATTGAGACCAAACAAAAAAATTACTATTTCTTTTATTTTTTAACGACCTCAAAATTTAGTGAAAAAAATTTTTAAGTTATCCAATTTTATGTAAAAAAATCTCAGCTTTCTGATAAAAGTATTTTCAAAAACCAAAAAAAAAATTTGTTTTCAAAAATACTGTTTTTTGTGCTTTTCCCCCAATTTTTTCTCAAAATTAACTTTTCCATTCGATTCCTCGTCCAATTTTACATAATAATCAGTGTTCAAAAATATGGGACCTCTGCTCCCATGAACAGCAAAAAAAAAATTCAAAGTTGACGTTCAAAATCCAAAAAAAAACGTTTTTTTCAAAAAATCTGGTTTTTTGTGCTTTTCCATTAACTTTTTTTCAAAATTGACTTTTCCATTCGATTCTTCGTCCAATTCTACATAAGAATCAGTGTTCAAAAATATGGGACTCTGATTCCATGAACAGCAAAAAAAAAATGCAAAGTTGTCGCTACACGGCGCATATTTTTATGAATGAAGACACTGATTTTTTCATTAATTCAAGTCTAAGAATACAATTCACATATTAACCTCCTTCACTCAACCTTCTAAGCGAACAGACTGCGCCGTATAGCGACAACTTTGCATTTTTTTTGCTGTTCATGGGATCAGAGTCCCATATTTTTGAACACTGATACTTATGTAAAATTGGACGAAGAATCGAATGGAAAAGTCAATTTTGAAAAAAAATTGGGGGAAAAGCACAAAAAACGGTATTTTTGAAAAAAAAAATTAACTTTTTGGATTTTGAAAATTTTTTTGGATATTGAAAATATTTTTATCAGAAAGCTGAGATTTTTTTACATAAAACTGGATAACTTAAACATTTTTTTCGCTCAATTTTGAGGTCGTTAAAAAATAAAAGAAATAGTAATTTTTTTGCTTGATCTCAATTTGATTTGCGCGCCAAAAAACAATGGAGCAACTTTGACCACTAAAAAGTTAACAGATATTCTTATTTTAGTCTATATTATGATATTCTAAAGTTTGGTCAAAATCAGAGAATCACGGGTACAAAACCATGTCGCCAATTGATGGAACGGCCCATGTACATTTGTACGTATCTATGTACGTACAATAAAAACCAAATATACACGTATACTTGAAAATGTAAAAGTGAATAAATGTAGCTATGTTAGTGCAATATGTTTAAACGCAAATCATTTATTTGTTTTGAGAGAGTATGTATGTATTTTTTTTAAAGATTCTTTTATTCTAATATATACTTGAGAAAATATACTTATATGTATATATATGTACATATATGTATTATCTATAATTTGGAATGTTTCCTTTGGAGCTCAAGTAAATTTTCTTGGAATATTTTTAATTAAACTGTTGTACCTTAAGCATAAGTTTTTCTTCTAAAATATATTTGAAAGAAAAATGTATGTTTTTCATTTATAAATAATCCATATAATGACCAAAATCTTAAAGAAATAATTTTTCCAATAAGATTGTCGAAATCTCACATAGCACAGTGTCGAGTACTCTACTATTACATAAACAAAAAAGCTCCGAGTGCCTAAACATATAAAAGTGGAATGTTGAAACAATACATATTAGCTAGATATACAAACTAAGCTGTTTTATTTTGTATAAAATTAAAAAGACAATCTCTGATGTTACATTCTAATGGTAAATCGAACTGAGGACCTGGAACTTCATTTCCGTCTTCATTTTCAATGTGAAAATTAATAAGAATGTTGTGAAGAATGCAGCACACAGTAATCCAGTCGTTGCATTGATCTCGAATGCATTCTGAATTTAAGTTCCTTAAGGCTACCGAATTTTTCTTTCAAAAGACCAAAGCAGTTCTCGACCCGTACACGGTATTTTGAGAAATATTTGTTGAAACTGTGCCTTTCTTCTTCTGTGTACTCGCTGCTAATTTGCCTGAATGGCGTAATTAAAAAGGGCTTCAGTGGATAGGCACTATCCCCAGCTATCCACTGCGAGGTTGACAAGAAACGCTCCGGATGTTTGAAGAGTAAACAGTTCGAAAATATTTTTGCATCATGTACACTACCCGGATAACCAACTATTAACTGCCTTATTCTCAATTTATAATCACATATAGCTTGAAGCTTGACCGCATATTGCCGTTTGCGAGAATAGTACACCGTATGCTCATTAACAGGAGCTTCAGATAATTTAACCTCAGAACCGTCTACATATCCAACACATCCCGGCATTTCTGTACTGGTTGAGGACACAATTTGCTGCCTTTCTCTTTCATGGGGCCAAAATAGGAATTTAGACTTCAATTTTAAAATGGCTTTAAATATCCTCCTGGTTAGATTGTAAATAGTGCCCCCATCACCAACACCAAAAAGGGAAGCTACTTTACGCACAGATTGTCCTTCACCGGATGATCCTAAACGGTAAAGGACAATTACTTAAGCTGCAATTCTATTGGGAGCTGCACTTCACTTGAACTTATGTTAAAAACTTCGTCATGCTTTATTAAGTTTAAAATATAACAAAACTCCTCGGGACGGACCCTAACCATTTGATTGAACCTGTTATCATCAAATTTTCTGAGCACCGTTTGCTCCCATTCGCATGATTTTGGAATGCCAAGGTGAACACCTGTGCGATTATTTAGCAGACAAAGCATGTATGAATTAAAATTTTCAATCGCTTCATCTTCCTCGTCGCCTGGAAAATAGTAAAGGTGTGTAATAAATATGTAAATAAATGCCGTAAAAAATGTAACCCATACTCGAATTCATATCCAGTAAATCAACCATATGATTTAGGCACACAACTGCTACAATTTTGTCTTTTTCACTTGCGCGCGGCATTTTAGTTATTTAAATTTTAGCAAACAGCTGATTAGATACGACTATGTGTTATTTACAACATTTACGATTGTATGATACCTTGTGAACTACCTAATTAGTTCTAAGTTGTACATACTAGTTTTAAGTTGAAGTATCGAATTTTACTTTTATAAATATTAATTTTTAGAATTGTAATTTTTATACTGAAATAAACTTAATTTATATTATTTTTCTGTCGAATGTAATAATAATAGGCAAATTATTAGTTTAAGTAATTATTTGTTTATTTTGATTTTATTATTAAATAAAGCGAAATAATAAAAAAACTGAGGTTTATTTAAAAGAATTGAATTTGCTAGAAGTAACAAACGAGTAACAGATAATCTTGTTACTGCTTGTTCTTGCTAACATGTTTATATGTTATGGGTAACAAACTGATAACGAAAATAATAACACTAACAAATGTTCGGGTAACAAATACTTTTTGTTATCCATAACACATAGGTAAGCTATGCGCTAATGAATGTATTCTGTTAGAACAAGGCAGCATGCGATATTTGCCATTGGTTAGAGCGAGATAACCATTGAACATCAAATAGCTTTGTGTCATTTTTTTCCCACCCTCTGAACAAAAGTAACAAATATTTTAACGAATGCAAAAGTGAACAATAACAAGTCGTTTACACGTTTGCTAAGAGCTACCCATCTTGCAGGGATTCTTCTGGGAAACAACAATCGTCTAAAACAGGGATGGACACATTTTTAGCCCGCAAAGTTAGCAAAGTGCGCACGAGGGCTAGATGAGAAGAATATCAGTTTACGGAGAGAAGGGCATAAGAAGTTGCGAAAAAAATCATTTACAATTATGGTTGCGACAATACTTGCATTGTACAAAAATTAAAGAGCGGAAGTTTACTTTATATTGGAATTGTACAGTTGTGTGAACAAAAAGAAGTAAACATAATTTGCAGGTTTGAGAATTTCGCATTAATATTTGTTTTTATTTACCTTTTCATTGTGAGAATTTCTAATTACTGTTAGGAAAAAATTATATAAGTTATATTAGTATCCAAAAACAATATTGTTTAATAATACTGTACATGTGAGAGAACAGTTAATGGTGGTGATGCTAGTTGTAAAAATTCATTTTAGCTACAATTAGGAAAACTTCTCAGGTTGTGGGCTTTTATACGTACATATGCAAGGCTGTTTTATATATCCGCATAAAAAAAGAAAAGATACTTGCAACCATAATATATATTTTGTTTAAACATGTTGCAGTTCCATTTAATGAAAATGTTTATATAAATATATGATTTGTGATATTTTCAGTTTGGTTGTTTTAACAAAATTTTCAAAGAATTGAGGTTTTTTCTATAATTGTTTTGTTAAATTTTAAATATCTAAGTTGCTTCTAGAAATGTATTAAAATAATAGAAAGGGAACACATATTTTCAAAAATATGAGAAATCATTAAATAAAAATATACTTGCGCGGTACGGCATTAGTGATAAAGAGTGGCTAAGCACACAAATAGAATACAAACGCTAATGGCAGAAACATCTTCTCCCTTCGCTACAAGCGGTAACCGTTTTTTCTCGTTTTCATTCGAACAATGTTGCCATTACTCAATACGCATATGTAGTTTTCAATTATAATTTTTCATAATATAAAATATCAAAACTGAAAACAAACTATTAAAAATAATTTATACATTTATAAATAATAGCATTCGATTCTGATTTTGAGTTAGTTTAAGAAAACTTCAAATACATTGAAGACAACTTTTATAATTACTTCAGTATATCGAGACTGACAACCCTGCGTTGTGAGCGAGCAATCAGCTGAGTCGTTTCTACGGGGAAAACCCCAAGTCGTTGGAAATTCTACGGTAAGCGGGCGGTAGAAGAAGGTAGTATTGCGCTCTCATGAGATTCATTTTGTACATGCGTTTGAAGTAACAGTGATTCAGGAACTGAAATTATTATAATTTAAATGTGCCGAAATATTATCAGCGAGTGAAAGCAGTGTCCAAAATTTAAAAAGAAAAATTAATCCATTTAATGTGAAATGGGAGGAAAAGTATTTAAGTCAGGAAAGCTCTGCTATGTATATATGTATATAATAGATCTGCTGTGCTCTATTCTTTTAAAAAATAAGTTTGCGCAAATTTCAGACGGAATTACTTTTTATAAAGATCTTTGTTTAAAGAAATATCCTTGTTTGAAACTTTTTTCCTCGAATATTATATCTATGTTTGGAAGCACCTACACTTGTGAACAATTTTTTTCCATAATGAAATTAAACAAACATATAATAAGAAGTAGGTTATCTAATTAAAATTTTGGTACAATAATGCGTGTAGCTACAGCAAATGAGATTAAGCCAAACATGGAATTTATTATGTCAAATAAACTAAATTAAATGCTGTTATAAAGCTATATTAAAAATTATTACTAAAATAAAATATTCATTATACTTTTTCTTATTTGTCTTACATTTTAAAAATTTATAATAGCTACATAGAAACTTATAATTTTTAGGCAATTTTACAGTTATTACACACAGTGCAACTTCCCATATGTATATGCGCGCACTCTCATTTGTAAACATGGTGTGATAAAATACGTTGCCCTGCAAGACGGGTAGCTGTTAGCAAACGTGTAAGCGACTTGTTATTGTTCACTTTTGCATTCGTTAGAATATTTGTTACTTTTGTTCAGAGAGTGGGAAAAAAGTAACACATAGCTATTTGATGCTCAATGGTTATCTCGCTCTAACCAATGGCAAATATCACATGCTGCCTTGTTCTAACAGAATACACACATTTGTTAGCAAATCTCTTTACAGTATGTTACGGTAACAAATTATTTTGTTAGCGTATAGCTTACCTATGTGTTATGGATATCAACAAGTATTTGTTATTCGAATATCTGTTAGTGTTATTATTTTCGTTATCAGTTTGTTATCTATAACATATAAACTTGTTAGCAAGAACAAGCAGTAACAAGATTATCTGTTACCCATTTGTTACTTCTAGCAAATTCAATTCTTTTAAATAAAACTCTTTTTATTTTATTATTTCTCTTTATTTATTAATAAAATCATATTTACTTAAACATAAGATTAAGTTTATTTCAGTATAAAAGTTATAAGTTAGTTAGAAAAGCATATTTGTAAAAGTAAATTTAGAGACTTCAACTTAAAACGAATATGTACAACTTAGAACTAATATATACAACTTAGCACTAATATTTACAACTTAAAACTAACATCCATTTTCATTTGTGAATGTTTGTCTTCCCCGAAGCACACGTGCTCTTCCGATGACATCGGCATTTTCGACGCGAGCTCCACGTAATGCTCATCCTCCAAGTCACCGGTGATGCGGCTAATTGAAAGGTTTGTCTATGCCGCTATGACGCGGCATGCGCGCAATAATTTACTCTGCGTCTGCGACTCGGCCTTTTCTGGCATCTAGAAAATTAATATATATAAATTAGCTTCTGTTTTAAATTGGTAATGTAATATTGCGTTACTTACTTTGTTTGTTAGGGACCTTTAAATTGCAGTGAGACGGCTCTCAATGGCATCCAGCTTTTGGATTATATCTGAAAAACATAAATGTATTTTTTTAAAGCAAATACTAATATATTTATATACTAATACATTATACCTGCATGGCCGCCAGACGCCGGAGACGGTACCACAATATTTGATGGTTCTATCCAACAGATACATATGTTGATGGAGCATATGAGAGCCTTGCAAGCAGTATTTGACGACGTCAATGGTACTGATTTGCATATATGCACAAATTACGTCCAGAAGCACATAGATTTAAGTAATTTTGTAAATTGTATCTCGAAAATAAAATATTTATTTTTCAGAGCTAGAATATATTTTGGAATTCGTTCCTTAAATAAAAACTTAATTGAACATATGTATAGTAAAAAAAGAAAATTAAATAAGACAATAAATACACATTTAGGGTATTGATACTTGGTTACAAAATATTCAATCTTTTTATTTACATAAATGTATAAGTATGCTTGAAACAAACACAGCAAAGAGACAAAATTAAAGAATACAATGAAAATTCAATTAAATGAATATGTAGGTAAATGTTCGCTATAAAATATTCACTTATATTGATATCTTTTATTAATATTCACTTATATTGATGTTAACTTTTGATGATATTCATGATTTTGTATGCCTGCAATACAACGAACAACGAACAAAATTTGAACTCGTCATTGCGCAATCTTTGTTTTTATCATTCTTGAAACTGCGCTTTTCGTTTTCTTCTTCTTGAAAAATTAGCTATTCGTCTCTCCTGTTCTAGCTAGTTAACACTACAATATGTTTAGAATGTCGATAGTTTTTCTCTATCTTACTTACGTATTATCCCATTTAATTGAAAATTCCAGAAAATGTAACAGTGTTAGTGAACAGCTGAAAATGTTTCAATGTGTTTGTGCAATCTGTTACCTCCGTCTTGCAGGGTGCTCCCACTTCCCCCTTCATGTTTGCCCCCGATGATCCCCTCACCTAGCCCTCAAACTGTGCACTCGTGCCCCAACGGGCAAAATGTCACTGAGGGCTAATATGCCCACCCTTGGTCTAAAACATCATCATCATACACACTTATATTGGTACACATGTAAATATGTGCGTATGACATTCCCACACAAAAAAAATGTACTTATACGCGTTCACCCGCAAAAATTACAAATATTGTTCTTCAAAAACAACAATCGTCTCCAATAGCATCAGAAATCAATATGGTCGACGTCAAAATTTATAGTAAAAAACACAACAACAAAATTTTCATTCATGAACGCAAACGTACCTTTAAAAAATATATTCGTTTCATGCCTTGCCTACAAGCGTATTTTCGCGACGATTTCAAAAGCTGAACATAATAATTTGAATATATTTCTGAAATGTATGAAAAGGAAAAAGTGTCCATCCCGCAAAAATAAGTATTAAAATATATTAGAATAAAGCTGACAAAATAATATATTTGTCGATTTTCAATTCAAGAAATGTTTGAAAGAAAATATTCAATATGTGATAATTCGGGTGATGGAGCACGGTGCTCGCTCGTTCCACAAAATGTTAAATAAAAAACAAAGGTTTCTTATAATACTTACATTTAAGTATAAAAATTTGGAAATGCACTTACAACGTCTGTATCGCTGGGATGTCGCAAAAGGAGAGAGCGCGCAACTTTTTAGTTAGAGTTTAGTTGCGCGAGTTACGTCAGTAACAACGACGGCAGCTCCAACTCCAAAAACACCAAAGCCACAGCTAAGGCTTAGCCTTCACAATTAAAAAACCTATGCACGAAAATACATATAAACAATCAAAAATGAAATATGCCGATCAAGCATAAACAGCAGTTTGTATTATTGTCGCTTATTACTTTGTAACGACACTTAAGCAATTTGCTTGCATAAGGGTCGTTCACTTTATTATTGTTTATACTACTTTTCGAGCATTGACCATTAAATTCTGCATATGCAGAATTTGTACACAAAGAAATACACAAAATGGTATAGTATCATATAACAGCTTAACAGCTGAACAATTTTTATTATAAATAGCAGTGACATTGACATTTTGAAGTCAGTTCAGAAGAACCAATAAAGAAGAGTGGAATTAAATATAACTTTGTGTTTTTATTTAATCTACACACTAAACTGGCGCAGTCGAAGAGTTATTTTTTCTGAAGAAAAATAACACAAAGTACCTACTATCGATATCCACAAGGATACTCAACCAAAATTTTTTTGAATCATTATTGATGAACATTCAGCATTACTTTCGCTAGACACGGTGGTGAAAAAAAATATAAAGAAAAACAAATTAAAGTAATTAATTAAATTTTGAAGAAAACAAACTTACGCTAAAAATTGAGAAGTTAAAATATATACTATACTTCAACCAAACAGTAAAAGTGTATAGAAGAATTCTGACGTATTCACTACAAAACATCTTTAAACTATAAAACAAAAAACAACAAAAAAAAACATTAAAATGGAAACACATAAAACAGAGCAAGCACCCGCATCGGCAGTGTCAATAGAAGCATCAATGTCAGCTGCAGCAAATCAAACTCCATCTGCTGCAACACGTCACTTTCCACTAAAAGAAGCAGCGAGAATCCTGGAGTTTCGAGGAGATAACACATACGACGTCACATCATTAATATGGAGGAGTATTTCTATAAGCGGCACGTCCAAAAAAAATTCAACGAGAAGCAGCTAACACAATTAGAGCCCTCGACAATCCAAGGTGCACAGAAGTAAAACAAGAACTCCTGAGGAATTTTGGAGTTCGAGAATCGTATCATCAACTGTACCACAAGGCGCTGAACGTAAGAAATTATAATGTAAGCAAATCATTCTATTATCTTAAAAATATATTAGATAAGTTAAACAATAAATACTATCAAGACCCGGGAAAACCAAAAGAGTTTTCTCCGGCAATAAATGAGGCAATGATATTAAAAACATTTTTGAACAGCATGCCAGTGCATCTAGCCAGTATAATACATAGTAGAAGCATAGGGAATCTTAGAGAAGCATATTATTGTCTAGAGGAATGTGGTCTGGTACAGAATAGAATTAGTACAAATAACAACAACACACAATCAAGTAGTAGCAATAATTTTAGGCCAAATCGCAACCCAGTAGATCAAAATAATTATCAAAGCAGGCAAACAAATAACCGGTTTCAAAACCAAAACAATAATTCGAGGCAAGATAATCCCCAAACACAACAACAATTTTCAAGAAATTTAGGAGCATATAGAAATCCAATATACACAAGTAGAAACCAAAATAATGTCGCTCATCTTCAAGAAAATAATACTGATACAGAAGAAACTGGTGAGGTAAATTTTCAATTAACCAGCGAGAACAACATTTACCGATAGTAAATTGAACAATAGGTAAAAATATAATTAAATCTTTAATCGATACAGATTCTAAGACAACTCTGATTGACGAATCTATATAAATAAAAATGAATCGTCAAAATGTATGTACGCTCATAACTTTCATACGACTGAACCAAATTTGATAATTCTTTTTTTAAAATGTTCATTGAGGTTCAGAGATGGTTTCTGCGGAGAAAAAATTTCGAATAATTGCCGGAAAACCCCTTAAAACAGCTCTTTTCTTTTTCTCATATAAACGAATGAATGTTTGTTCGTTAGTAACGCTAAGAGAACGGCTGAACCAATATTGATGAAATTTGAAGAGGTTGTTCGTTGTGGATCAAGGAAGGTTTAGAAATAAAAATATCTTATACTTTTCATGAAAAGTCAGCAAATTGGATAATTCCAAAAATTTACTTTTTTTCATAAACATTTTTTTTTAAATTTTTGTTTGTTTTGTTTTTCAATATTTTGATTTGTAAATTATTTGAATAGTTCAATTTCGGTCGCTTGCTTTTTTATTCCGGCTATTCAAAAGAAAAATTATTGAAAATATTCGGTGAAAACTTTACGTGTGTTTCACACAAAGAGGTCAATTGCAGATTGAAATTTGTTACGAAGCCACCAAGAAGTCGCCCTAATATCGGTCGGTGTTCTTTTTGCCATCAAAGTATGGCAGCCCAAGGCAAGGCAAGGCAAGAAGTTCTCCCATGATGCGGCGACATACGTGCGGAATTATGGATCGCGGTTAATCAGCAAGCGATCGTCACGATGTCACAGCACGACTTTTCAAACAACTGTTACGATGCTTGATTGACTTTATCTTGAAGCAACGTACATGTGGTGCTGTTGGATGCTAGATGTACTCTGTTGAGTGGCAAAATAGAGGTTTTCTGCACGCACACATTCTTCTTTGGATGATGGTTACACCAGATTAAATTGATGAAATCATTTCTCCGGAAATTCCCGATGTAGAGAAAGATCCAGTATTATATGAAGTGGTGGAAACCAATATGGTGCATGGACCTTGCGGACACTACAATCCCTTTTCGGTTTGTATGTCTGACAATAAGTGCACGAAACACTATCCACGTGCATTTCTTTAGGAAACGCAAACTGGAAATGATGGATATCATCTCTATAGGCGTCGCTCACCAGATGACAATGGCATAACATTCATCATTCAACTTAGAAAAGTGAATATCGAAATTGACAACACATTGATCGTACTATATTCACCATTATTGTTTAATTCATATTCAAAACTCATATCAGTGTTTAGTATTGCAGTTTGGTGAAATCGATAAAATACGTTTGAAAGTACGTCACCAAAGGAAGCAACATGGCGGTTATTGGTCTTAAACGATACGTGAACTGTAATAAAGCGCTTTGTAGGATATTTACTTTTGCAATTCATTAACGTTTTCCGACTGTTAATTTGGAGAATGGCCAAAGCGTGTATTTCAAAAAGCAATGCCAACCAGTAGATTGACATCCAGGTATCTTATCAACTAATGGATTAGGACGAATTTATACAATCCACCCGAAGAACGACGATTGTTTCTACCTTCGGTTGCTATTGATTAATGTATGCGAATGATTGGTTCGATGTGTGCAAGTTTTGGAGAAGTAAACCAGCTATTACAATTCCTGGAACACGTTAATCACTGCAATGAAATTGAAGTTCGCACACTTTTCGCGATAATGATTTCGACATACCAGCCTTCAAATCCGCGTCTATTATGCGATACGAACAAAAATTAAAGTGCCGAAGACAGTTTACATCGTCTTCGCTAAAAATTGGTAATGGTACAATTTCGGTTGATACTTCCGGACATTGGCCAAATTATTGTAAATACGATTCCTTAAGTGCACGCGCAATGTTAGCTGCCAAGAATACCGATGTCTTTGGACAGGCTTGGTTTGCCACCGCATCATTTGCGTCTCAAAGTTGGATCCGCCGTTATAATGATTCGCGATCTTCATGCGCCGAAACTGTGTAATGGAACCCGACTGATTGTGACGCACCTATCGAATACAAGGGGGAGAATGCTTGATTCTACGAGTTCCTATGAGTTCTAACGATTTCCCATTTCAGTTCAAACGTATTCCGTTTCCAGTGAAAATTGCATTTGAGATGACAATCAACAGGACCTAAAGATAGTCGCATAGTGTGAGGTATAAATTTGGAAATGCTATGTTTTTCACAAGGCCGTGGCGTACTCACGAGTTGGAAAACCATTTTTTCTGTAAACCTTAACAGAAACCCAAAAATGTTGTTTATAAAGCTGCGTTACATTGAAAACAAAAAAAAAAACACCAAAAATTAAATGATGAATTTAACTTTCTTTTCATTTCAAAATACATAATTTCACGCAGGACAACGGCTGCGGGGTCAGCTAGTATTCATTAAAAGTATATAAAAGGACTAAATTAGTAAAACCTAACATATATAGTACACTAGCAGGACGGACAAAAGTAGACTTTGAAATTATAACAGAGATACCTCAAGAATTCAATGACCCGAATGAAATGGCTTGGAAGGTAACCTCATTCAGAAATAAAAACTTCAACGGACTAATTGGTCAAAATATACTAAAAGCATTTAATGCAAAAATTAATCTTAAAGAAGATTTTCTTGAAATTAATAACAATAAAATAAAATTCATAAATACGAAAATCTCTACACTTGAACCCTCAACCTTATATTTGGAAAACGTATCAAAACTCTATAGAGATGATATGAATGAGGAGGAAAAAACATATATAGATTTGATTTTGCGAAAATATTCTAATATGTTTTATAGAGAAGGAGAAAAGTTAACACATACACATAATATAAAATACCAGATAATAACAAATACGAATAAACCTATATATTCTAAAATATACAGGTACCCAAAGATACACGAAGAAGAAATTAAAAGGCAGGTGAATGAAATGTTGGAGCAAAACATTATTAAAGAAAGCTTTTCCCCTTACAATTCTCCTATTTGGATAGTACCCAAAAAATCGGATAATTCAGGGAAACAAAAATGGCGTATTGTTGTAGATTATAGAAAACTCAACGAAATCACAGTCGATGATAAATTTCCTACTCCTAATATAGAGAATATATTAGACAAATTAGGAAAAGCAAATTACTTTTCAACAATTGACTTAGCGAAGGGATTTCATCAAGTATTAATGGATGAAAACGATCAAAAGAAAACTGCCTTTTCTACCCCCTTCGGGCATTACGAATTCATCCGTATGCCATTTAGAGTGAAGAATTCCCCTTCCACTTTCCAACGTTTGATTAACTCGGTACTTAGAGAATATATTACCAAAATATGCGTTGTATATCTCGATGATATACTCATTTTTAGAACTTCCATAGAAGAGCATATGAACAGCATAAAACAAATTTTTGCAAAATTAAGGGAGTTCAATCTTAAAATTCAAATAGACAAATGCAACTTTTTTTGCAAAGAAACTGAATATCTTGGTCACACTTTGACCACAGAAGGAATCAAACCTAATTCAACAAAAGTTGAAGCCATTCAAAAGCTAAAGCTTCCCCACACTCAAAAACAAATAAAATCATTCTTAGGTATAACAGGCAACTATAGGAAATTATTATGCTAAAGTAGCCCACGGACTTACAAAGTACTTAAAGAAAAATACCGCAATTAATATAAAAGTTACTCAATATATAGATGCATTCGAAAAATTGAAACAAATGCTCATTAACACTCCGATTTTGAAATACCCAGACTGGTCTAACAATTTTAAACTAACAACAGATGCTAGTGATAATGCAATAGGAGCAGTCCTTTCTCAAGAAAATCATCCCATCGCTTACGCTAGTAGAACCTTAAACGACCTCGAAAAGCATTATGCTGCAATCGAAAAAGAATTGCTTGCTATCGTCTGGTCAGTCAACTATTTCCGACCATATTTATATGGCAAACCATTTGAACTCCTAACAGACCATCAACCACTTGTTTGGTTGCACACAAAGACGAAAGGAAAAGATATAAACCCAAGACTCCAACGGTGGCTCTTGAAACTTGGTGAATATAACATACATATTAACTACATAAAGGGTAAGAAAAATAAAGTAGCCGATTTTCTGAGTCGAATAAATAGTCAATGAGACAACATATTAAATACCGAAAACGTTGAAGAAGATAACAGTATCAAAATTTTACACCCCTCAATACAGTAGTTAACAGATTTGCAACTCAAATTATAATTACAAATAATAAAACGCAAGACACGAAAGTAGCGAACAGTAAAATCAAAATATATATAAATTCAAATGATATTGAGACTAATTATATGGCCGATTTATTTAGGCAACATATAAAGTCGAAAAAGGTAGGAATATATACCGAACTTCCCGATAATTTATACAAGCAGGTTCAATCCAAGTTAGTAGAGTTATTTAACACTGAAGTAAAATTTTATAAATGTAGCTTTAACGCGAAAGAAGTTAGCAGTGAAGATGAATTATTTAAACAAATTGCTAAATATCATATAAATGAAACAGGACATGCAGGAATAACAGAAAATTATTAAGGTATCAAATCAAAACTTTACTACAAAAACCTCAAGATTTTCGTACAAAAATATATAAATAATTGTGATATTTGCACCAGATCAAAATACAGTAGGAAGCCTATTAAAGCAAAATTTAATATCACAGAAACACCATTTGATGTAAATGAAATTTTACATATGGATGTTTACACTATAAAGAATCATAGCTTTATCACATTCATTGATAAGTTTTCAAAACATGCAACAGCCATACAATTAGAAGACAGAAATAGTAACACAATTATAGAAAAAATTAGAATGTACTTTTCAATGAAAAGTAAACCAAAAAAAAATAATTACCGATAACGAGTTCAACTCAATAAATGTTAACGATTTCCTAAAGACAGAAGATATTGAAGTACACTTTACGAAAGCAAACAACCATACCGGGAATGCAGACGTAGAAAGGCTGCACAGCACATTATCCGAAAAACACAAAATTCTCAATGGTCAACACAGAAAAGGTATACAAGTGTATCGAGTGGTACAATAAATCTATACATTCCACAATAAAAACAACACCCATAGACATAGTAGAGGCCAAGATAGAAAAAACACTAATTAGAAACAGAATATTAGAAGCAAAAAACAAAACTAAAGAAAAAAGAAATGAAAATAGAGAGGAATTCGTACAAAATAATCACGAAGGTTATGTAAAAAACTACAAAGCACTTAGGCATAAATATGAGCCTCGTTACAAAAAATTAAAACTAGAAAACATATACCCAAGCAACATTAAAAGAAAAAATAAATTTTCAGGAGCACTGGACACCAACAGGTATATTAATTCTGATGATAATACCAATAGTAATGTCAACATTAATAATCCAACCCATCAATGAAAACCATAGTGGGTATGTCGAAATAAAATTAACTGATGTACAACTAATTGCGGACTATACAACTATACTACATATTATAGATCTTACTGAAATCGAAAAGACAATAGAAAACCTCCAAGAAAACGTAAAACAACTGAAAATAATAGATAATAAGGAACTTCTCTTATCAGAAATAAATAAAGCTAGGACTAGACTACATACCCTCCAGATAAGCAAAAATAAAAGAGGTCTACTCAACATCGTAGGTTCAGGTCTCAAATGGATAGCTGGTACCATGGATGATGAGGACAGATCCGAAATAGAAAACCATATGAGTACAATAGACGAAAATACCCACAACATAATAGAAGCTTTTAATAACAATATACTTATAAATAATAATTTCAACGAAACTTTGAGGAAACTAGCTAATACAATTGAATTGGATAGACAAAAAATTACAGAAAAATTGAATAGCATAGATCCGTCTAACAACGATATTCTTTCACATTTATTTTATATGGATATTATGTTAAAAATAAAAATATTAAATGATAATATTGAACATATCCAAAACAATATCATTGCTGCAAACAGCAATATTATGGTAAATAATATACTAACATTAGAAGAAATACAAACTTTAGAAATCAATTTCTATAAATTGCAAAATATTAAATTAGGCGTAGCAAAATTTAAAAGTAATAAAATTTTGTTTTTAATAAAAGTACCCAAAACAATTGTAAATGTCAAAAGATATTTTCTACCACCACTTGCAGACAGAAATAAGTTTGAAATTAACTTTCAAGAAACAGAAATTGTATATTACAATAATAATACATATGAATACTTCAATAATCCTAATGTATGTAAATAAGCTAAGAAAAACAAATCTTTGTATATTCAACAATAATATATGTCCAAAAATCAAAAATGTAAAAGAAGAAATAAAAGAACTCGAACTTGGAGTCATTCTTGCAAAAAACATAAATAACACATAATTAATGAATAATTGTGATGAACGAAATGTAACATTAAATAGTAATAATTTAATAATTTTTAGTAATTGTAAAATATAAATAAATAATGTAATTTTTTCCAATTGTGATAAAACATTTAAAAATAGTTTCGTTAAAGTACCCACATTTATGTACAATAATACAAAATTAACTTTATCATTAGACGAAATAGTCTTGAATGAAATAGACAATATCAAAAATATCAAAGAATTAAAATTCGATAAAAATATTTACTCAACGTCAATCATTATAACTTTTGTAATCATATTATTGATAATAATTATCACAGTGAGTGCTATTGTCCACATATACAAAAAATTCTCAACACTTAGAATAAAAATTCGGGAGAATTTTCAATCAAGGGAAGGAGGAGTTACGTCAGTAACAACGACGGCAGCTCCAACTCCAAAAACACCAAAGCCACAGCTAAGGCTTAGCCTTCACAATTAAAAAACCTATGCACGAAAATACATATAAACAATCAAAAATGAAATATGCCGATCAAGCATAAACAGCAGTTTGTATTATTGTCGCTTATTACTTTGTAACGACACTTAAGCAATTTGCTTGCATAAGGGTCGTTCACTTTATTATTCTTTATACTACTTTTCGAGCATTGACCATTAAATTCTGCATATGCAGAATTTGTACACAAAGAAATACACAAAATGGTATAGTATTATATAACAGCTTAACAGCTGAACAATTTTTATTATAAATAGCAGTGACATTGACATTTTGAAGTCAGTTCAGAAGAACCAATAAAGAAGAGTGGAATTAAATATAACTTTGTGTTTTTATTTAATCTACACACTTAACTCGCGCGAATTAAACTTCGAAAAAGAGGAAAGGAAAAGATTGCTCTGTCGATACAGACGTGGCAAAAGAAATTGAGCGGGGACGGCGTCAACATTCTCCCCGCCTTGCAGTATGACTGCAAATGCAGTTTACAATAAATTACTTAAAACTAACTTAACTAACTGGCTCCTGCACTTCCTCTTCCACGTCTTCTTTGCAGATGGGGTGGCCGACCAGACGTATCGAGTCTGGTTCGGTTCGGGAAACGTCGCTGAGATGAATCGAGTCTCAGCCGGTCATTACCATGTCGCCAATTTGCATAGAAGTCACCACTTTCCGAGGTCGACGAGACGACTCGAGTCTAACTCGATCCTGGGTAGGTGGTAAATGTGAGAGGCGTTGGCAGCCAGTGCACTTTATTGTGCCGATATTATACGACGCCGCAAGTCTTTGCTTCCAAGGTAGTGTTGCGTGCCTTTCCTTGATGATACGGCGTGCATCTGCTTGACGTCGAGCGTCTCGTCCACGCCTTCGCTTCGGATAGGGTGGCCGTCGAGACGAATCGAGTCTGGTTCGGTTCGGGCAATGTCGCTGAGACGAATAGAGTCTCAGTCGATCGTAAGGAAGTTACCAGCATGCCGAAGTCGGCGAGACGACTTGAGTCTGGCTCGATCTTGGGCATGTGGTATGCGGGAGAGGCCTCGTTGGTCAGAGCTTTGCGTGACCGATGACGTTCGTTGACACGGTTGTTGTTGTTGCTGTGTGGCGTGTGTCAACGCGTGCGCCATTACTGCAGGTTGCTGCTGCTGTGTTGTTGTTGCTGCTTGTGATGTGTTGTGCGGTGTGTGGCTGTCGACTGCGTTGCTTATCTATTGCTGCACGCTGCATGTTGATTTACTGTTGTTGTTGTGGTCGCCGCATGTTGGTATTGTGTAGACGGCTGTTGTGACGTCACATACGTTGCTGATTGGTCTTCTTGCTGCGATTGCGACGGCGACGCCTGCTGTTGCTGGTGATAATAGGCTGTTTGCAGTTGATAACGTTGCTCGTGTTGTTGTTGTATCCGTAGCTGCATCTGCTGGGTAAAAGGCATCCGACAATGGCGCCACTGTGTTGCTGGTGTGGTGGTGGATAGTGCGCTGTTGCTGATGAGGCCGCCACAGCTGATGATGGCGGCAACGTTTGTGATGGGTGTGGTAGTGGTGGCGTTGCTGCGACAGCATTTCGCTGCGTTGCAGCTGTGGCCGTTGCTGCCACCGTTTCAGCGGCGCCCGTGTAATAATCGAAATTGTTGGTATTTGTCGCTTCAGCGCTGCTCGGCGGTGTGCTGCCTACGGATGTTACTGCCAGAGATAGCGCTGCTGCATGCAGTGTCGGCCCACCGACGCCACAATGCGTATCGGTGTGATTCGATGAGCCGGGCGCATCATTTGTTTCGCCATCATCGTTAGTTTGATCCTGTTGTAGCTGGTGCTGCTGTTGATGCTGCCGATGCAGTTTCTGTTGTATAAATATATAATTAGTATCTATTTTACTACAAAAATTGTTTTGTGTTTGTTGTTTAGTTATTACTGAATTTTGTCTGTCGCCTTTGCCATTTATCTTCTTTTCTTCGGAAGGAACGGAACCTATTAAAATTCAACCGAACACTGTACGTTGTGCTACGAGGGATGCGAAGATTTTCGATTTTACCCTATTTAGAATAATTTTCGGGTAAAGATCCGCTCCAATCAATAAGTCAACCTTTTGACTTGTATAGAAATTATTATCCGCTAAGGGGATATTGGGTAAATTTTTGACAATTGAAGGGTTTATTGATCTGGATGGAAGCAGTCCAGTCAATTTTGGCAGTACCAACGCTTCTGCTTCTAGTCTTAAACTTTTGTTACGGGGCGAGCCAATTGTAATCGAGCATACCGATTGAACTCGTCCTGATACGGTATTATTCAATCTTGAAACTCGCGCGCTGACTCTTTTGCTTGCCAGATGTAAGCGTTTCTGCAGACTATTGCTTACGAAGGTGGCTTCAGATCCCGAATCAATCAGGGCTCTGACAGTGAAGGTGTTCTCGTTGTGACATGTGGTCACCATGGCTGTACCTAAGAGCATGCTCCGACTGGTAGGCACATTTGAAATATTGGCCTTAATACAGGCCACATGAAATTTAGTAGAAACCTCAGTAGTGTCTGTGCTATCAGATATCTGAGCGATTCCCTCACTCTGATCCCGGTGAATCATAGAGTGATGTCTCTGTTTACATTTATTACAACTAAACATACTTTTACAATTTTTGACTTCATGTGAGTCCGATAAACAGTTAAGGCAGACCTGAAGTTTTCTGCCAGCATTTCACCGTGCATTAGGCTGCATCTCAATGAATCTTTGACAAGTTTTCAAAATGTGTGATTGAGATGAGCACAGTTTACATTTAATATTGTTTGTCTTGGCGTGATGGGCATTGATGGGTTTAGATCCAATCCTTGACTGCAAGGTTAGTATCCGATCTTCACCATCAGCCGACTTAATTTTGGGTTGAGTACCTTTGCCTTTTGCCTTTCAGATTTGATACTCTCTCAAGCGTTTTAACCCGTTTGGTTAGAAACTTGTCTAACTCGACCCATTTTGGGATCTCTGAATCCGAATCCAGAGATTGTTCCCAAAGTGATAGTGTATAGTCAGGTAGTCGGATAGAATACAAATAGGTAAATACGGCATCCCAGCTATCTACATTGATGCCACGTATTTGTAAAGCTGAAATGCAGCTATTAATCTCCCGCTGTAAGTTTCTGAGTTCGGTCTCAGATTATGTTGAGATGTGCGGGAGCTTGAACAATTAATTCAATTGTGTGTTGACAAGCACTCGCTTGTTTTCGTATCTACACAACAAATTACTCCAAGCCAATGCGAATCCGTCATTCGTCAGAGGCGCTTTGGAAACGATAGCTTTTGCCTCACCTCGCGTTTTTTGATTCAAATGGAATAACTTTTCTACCGGAGATAGCCTTGGGTTATTCCTATAAATGGCGGCAAATAAATCCCTAAATAAGGGCCATTGTAAAACATCGCCATGAAATATTTCGGTATCATTGATAGAATACCTCACGGGTTCTACAGTTTGTTGTAACCGTTCAGGTTGAATCACTGTAGAATTTGAAGTAGGCATTTGATTGGACGCCGTGAGGTTGTGCATGTGTTCGCCCATCAAGGCCGCGCAACACACATAAGCGTGGTAACAGCTTGTATATTTGTCAGAAGGATCCACTTTTGGCAAACACAAGTTGTATTCTGACTTTACCTCTGCCCACAGAGATTTCAGTTCAGCTTGTTGTACTTCAAGAGAGTAGGCACTTTGGTTGTTTGCTGTTGGAGTAAAAGACTACTCAAACTCCAGTAGAGCGTCTGCAGCTGTGGTAAAGGCTCTGATAGATTCCATTGTTTGTAAAAATTGAACCGGAACTGCAAAAATGTTGCACAAAATCGGATCTAAAACTTAAAATTAAAATTTAAAAAATATTTGCAAATATGTTGCAAAAGTTCAAAAGTTATAGAACCAATCACGGACAGACTACAAATTAGTAGTGCGTTGTTTCTTCGTGAAGCGTGAATTTTCGAAAGCACAAAAAAACCTAATAAATTTAGTAAACTATTTTCTTAATGTATTTTGCCGAATTTAATTAGTATGTGCTCGCTGGGTAATCGGCCCAATGCACTTTTACTTGCGCTTGCAAATTTAGTGAAGTATTTTCTTTAAGTATTTTTTCCAAATTTAATTTGAATGTGCTTGCTGGGTAATCGTCCCAATGCACTTGCACACTTAGTCTTTGACTATGTACACAAACAAAATTGATTTACGCTAATTGCTTTATTTTAATCCAAATACAAATACAGATAAAAATTCACAAGCAATTATTTGATTTAGTATATATCCACTATTCACTTTCACTTTTGTTCATGGAGTTATTCGAACTATTTCGAATTCACCACTACAATCTTTTGGTCGTTGCTGTCCTTATGGGATGGCTGGTGCGCTGCTTGCCCTGTGCTGCTCTCCCTTTGATGTTCTCCCTTTGCTGCTTTGCCTGTGAGTCTTCGCCTTTGCTGCTCTGACTTTGCTGCTTGCCTTAGCTGTTTGGTTTTCTAGCCGTCGCTCACTTCACTTTTCTAATTTTTAGTCACTCACTTCACTTGTAACTTTGTATTTTTTTTTTTTGTTTGTTTGCACTCGCGAAACTGCAGCTGCGTTATTGCTGCTTGCCTTTATTGCTATTCGAGCAATATATGGAAAGGCAGAGTTGAGCGACTAGACTCAAATTAACCACAAGAAAAAACAAAAAAAAAAAAAAACCGAGAGAGATTGTTGACGCTCCAGACAATTTTGTGCGTCCAAGAAATTTATAATTTTATTCGGATAACAGTGTGTTTTTTATGCAAAGTGAAATATTCAGTGCATTTGCCAGGTGTATTTGTTGTTGTACTTAAATGAAGTACAATACTACCTGCAATCTTGTGCTTTGATTTTGTGGGTAGAGTGCCAAAAATAAGTTTTGCTCTCCACTTCACACAGCACAATGGGTTTTGTACATAAATGATGCACAAATTAACCAATCTATTGCCTTATAGCTTGCAGAGCACAAATACAAAATATGTTTGGCTGTAACTTGCGAGTTGCTAAAGCGAGCAAATTATGCACTTTCACTTTAAATAAAAAATCAACTTGTTACATGTTATCCGGCTCGAAGGACCAATGATAATACGGATGATGGAGCACGGTGCTCGCTCGTTCCAAAGGTGTGGTTGGCCGTGGGCAAACGGTTGGCGCAAATGATTCCACAGAATGTCAAATAAAAAACAAGGGTTTCTTATAATACTTACATTTAATTATAAAAATTTGGAAATGCACTTACCACGTCTGTATCGCTACGATGTCGCAAAAGGAAAGAGCGCGCAACTTTTTAGTTAGAGTTTAGTTACGCGCGAATTAAACTTCGAAAACACTTCGAAAAAGAGGAAAAGAAAAGATTGCTCTGTCGATACACACGTGGCAAAAGAAATTGGGCGGGGGCGGCGTCAACAATATTCCTCTGATTTATGTGTAAAGTCAATCCCGCTTAAGTAGTACTCCGCTTAAATGAAAATCAAATCCCTCCCCTCATCACCCTTAACAGCCTATATTATATCTTGCTGCATCTTACGGTTTATTTTTAAGTACGATTCATTTAAGTATTACCATATTATATTATATTTTTATTTTTAACTAACTACAAATATCTGTAACTTTGATGGTGGCACATAACCAGGATTGACTGTATTTGTCAAGACATGTAAAAAATATTTTGTATTTCTGAAATATTTTTATGCAGCTGCGTCGATATATATGCAAGCTCTCACATAAACATACATAATTACGTTGGTTTGTAGGCGAATCTGTAACAGCGGCAAGGGAAGCGGTGACTTTTTGACAAAACGTGAAGCTCGGCCATTGGTTTTCCGTGACAACGGAGATTTTGTATGAAACAATGGGTGTATATATTTACATACAAAGTTGTGTGTAGACAAATTTACAAACATTATGCGAATGATTCTTTCTAATTTGTTTACATGAACACAAAATTTCATATAGATGTCGGAGTACAGTTGTCTTTTATGGCCATTGTTGTAGCTTAGCGAGTTTCGTCTGCACACTATTAAGTTCTATACTCGACTGCTTCTGCGTTGTTTTCCACTTTATGTGCTTACCACCGAATCACACTCGACGATAGCGACGCCACGCTGTCGTCCCGCTAAAATGGTGCTTCTTGAAGTGACAACCAATCACAGCACAATCAACGGCTGACATAATAATAAGGAACTTAGTCTTCTAATGAAATTCCCTAAACTGCCCTACAAGAACACTGACAGTCAGCTGAACGTACATTTGACTGTCAGAGCTGAAAGAAATTCAGTCAGCGCGCAGAACAAAGTTTCTATCATTTTCTTAAGGGCCTAGTGAAAAAACTGATGTAAACAAACGCATGCGTGTGAGCTTGCATCTCTCTTTAACACACTGGTATTTGGAATTAAATCAGTATATATCTCTACTGCTTACTCTCATGCTTTTTCTTGGTTCATTGCTGACCACAAATCTGTCAAAGCTGAAAATTGTCAATAATGACCGAAAAGCTAACATAGCTGCAATTTGTCATTTATGACTGTAAATCTTTCAATGATGACACATTTTCTTGTGTTCAAATTAGTTTTATCTTTATTCATTTATAATCTGAATATTAAAATAACATTTATGTCAAAAATGTTGTAAAAAATTAATATAACTCTACATAATAAAATTAATTACATCAGAATTAAATTCGATATCTTATAAAATTTCTTTTTAAATCTATTTTACATTATAATATATTAAATCATAATAATTCATTTTTCAAATCACAATAATTCATGTTTCAAAAATTACATATTTACATATCTTATTATTAAATCACAATAATTCATTAATTTTAAATCATATAATTCATGTTTCAAAATCATAATGGTAATAAAATAAAATTAAATTATTGAAAAATTATATTAATTGTTTCTTTTCCTATTAATATATTTTTTTTGGTTATTTCGGTGGTGACCCCGTTCAATAGACCCCCGTATACTCTTTTCCAAATTGAAAGATCCTTGTGGCTGGTAAACGACTATAAAATTGAAATTAATTAAAAATAGTTTTCTATTGCTACATAATGCTTGTCTTTCTCCTCTTCCATCAAAATTGAAATACTCTAGTAGGCTGTCTGCAAATATATATTTGAAAGAGTTTTCAATATTGTCCGATGTCCCTTTAAGTTTGTGGACATAACTGATCTGTAAAATAATAATATATAAATGTAAATAGTAATTTTTAAGATGTTGATATTATAAATAATGTTTTTTACCATAGATTGTGCGAACTCAGGTTTCTTTAACATTTCTTCCACTTCCAAACGTCCCTCAAAGTTTTGAATGGGTAAAAGGCTTGCTACCTGGTCGAGAGCCTCGTCTTTTTCCTCTCCGGTCATGAGGCACACACTTATCTTTTCTTGATAATATATCTTTTCTTGATAAGATAGATTTAATCACAAAACATAAATCACTTAAACAACGCACGAAATATAATAATTCGATTTAGAATTCACTGAATTAACGCGCAACACTTCTTGTTTGTGGCAAGAATAACAGTAAACATGTTTTTGCGCAACATTTTATAAACGTACATATATGGAATTGTATGTGTCTCTTTTTACAGGGTTGCTTTTGTGCATACAGATAAGTGTTGATAAACGACGTTTAGTGTTGAAAAGTGTTTATTTAAAAAAAATCAACATTGACAGTCCTTTTAAATTTCATTTTACTGTCAATGATGACAGTGTTGAATAATTAAGCTATTTCATTCTTACTTATATAAGCAATATCATTCATAGGTTTCTCTTTTTAACATAAACATTGACAGTCATTTGAGTGTCATTTTTTCGTCAGCTCTGACATAAAAAATGTGCGTGTATTAGTGAAACGATCAGCAGTTTCTTGTAGGGTGTAT
The DNA here is from genome assembly GCA_037783105.1 of Bactrocera zonata. Lineage (NCBI taxonomy): Eukaryota > Metazoa > Arthropoda > Insecta > Diptera > Tephritidae > Bactrocera > Bactrocera zonata. Next base: position 1,406,334 of record JBAWJQ010005925.1, on the reverse strand, counting down.
ACACATACACTCACACACGCATACCAATATCCACACACTATTAGGGTGCGCCGATACGGCCATCCTGACAATTACACGACCTTGTGCAATTTTACCAAAAAAATTTTACAATTCAATCAACTTATAAAAGTTTATTCAAATGTAACTTCCAATTTTTCATCTAATCCTTTAATTTCCGTTGACAAATTACATCTTCATATTTCTGTTTCCTTCTTAACTAATACAAAATCTTTTTCTTTAACACAGCTCATTTTCACATTCTCATTAACTACACATGTTTTACATTATAATATCCAATACGCCACACACCATTATCAAAACAATTTTTTTGCACTTGTGCCCACATTATTATTAAAAACATCATTATAATCCCTTAAGGTCACTGTACTGTCTCTTTCATCTTTTAACTTCCTTTATTACTGTCTCTTTCAAAGGTGTCTTTTTCAACTTTCTTTATTACTGTCTCCCTCAACTGTGTCTTTTTCATTACTGTCACATAATCAATTCATTACTCAATCAAATGCGCCACACGTCATGATCAAAACAACCATTAGTATGTTTTGCACTTGTGCTTGCGTTATGATCTGAGTACTCTGCCATTTTCTTTGGCCAGCCATTCATATATTTTGTCATTCTTTTTAGTTTACTTCACTCTCTTTAGTGATTTCAACATTCTCAACATCTTCATTCTCATTTTCTTCAGTAACTTCAACACCCTCAATACTTTAAATATTTTCATTTTCGCTCTCTTCACCGTACGAAAATTCTACTTGCAACAACATCCTCATCATCATTATCACACACATTCAGTTTCTCGGGCACTTGCACCTCTGGCAACCTTCTCAAATCTTCGGATGCATATTCACAACTTACCCCGTTGGTCAGCGATTCCAAAATGTACCTGCCATCTTCTACAACCTTTACTATTCCAAGTCCCTTGAATCGGACTTAACTTGGTCTGATGTCTTTCTTCACCTTCAAGCAACACAAAATCTCCAACTCTGTGTGCAACTACTTTTTTCTTACAACAAAATCTCCAACTCTGTGTCCAACTACTTTTGCCTTACCTTTACCAAACCACGCTTATTCACAAACTGCAGTGGCTAACACATCCTTTGCAACTTGCGCTCCCAAGTTTGGCAGATCAACAAAATTTTCACCAGGAGGAAGCAATTGTTATGAAAGTGCCACCCTTCCCAATAACATTTATCTCCTAACACATCCTGCCGAGACTGAGTTCCAGTTTCAATCGCCGTTTTGAACGTGCTCAGGGCAGTAATTAATATTGAACTGGGAGAACTTGGAACCGTAACCTCATTCAAAACCTAACACTGGTCGCAATCACCCTTTTCTATAACACCATGCCACATTGTGTGATTATCACTGCTTTATCATCCATAGAACACTTTTATTGCACTTTTATTAAGCTTCTTCCATGACAACATACGCATTTTTGATTGTAATTTTACCATTTTTTTTATTGAACCATCTTATTTCCGCTATGATTTACTTAACCTACTCACTTCACACATATTTTATCACTTTCTACACCTTCACTTTAAACTTTAAAATGTTATTTACCGCAGCACTTTGCAAAACTATTTCACAGTTAATTCTCGAAGCAGTTTCACTCTATCGCCCGTCCGTCTGTTCAACCACACACTTCTCACAAATGCAACTCTGATAAAAGTAACCACGCACATTATCTTTTTTTAAGTACCTTTCAATGCACAACCAAAACAACACTATTTGCATGATCGCATCGCAAGACATCTCCGGCATTTTCTCAACTCGGTCCAATTACTTGCAACAAGCCATCTTGCAACGCTTCCATCTGCATCATGCATCTCCTTTCATTTTAGTGCCCTTCAATACACCCTCCTGCAAAACAACCTCAACAGTAGTACACCACGACGAAGTGCCGACGCCTCCTTTGTTTAGGGCGAATTTGGGCAGTTGCACAGACTTGCTCCGCCCCGCATCAGGCACAGCCAGATCCATGGCCCGCACAAGTTCAATAAATTTTTCACTCTGCAACTCCATCATAGTACGCCATGGTCCATCCAATATTTGAGGCAGATGGGCAAATCCCACTTCTGATGTCGGAGTACAGTAGTCTTTTATGGCCATTGTTGTAGCGTAGCGAATTTCGGCTGCATACTATTAAGTTCTATACTCGACTGCTTCTTCGTTGTTTTCCACTTTATGTGCTTACCACCGAACCACACTCGACGATAGCGACGCCACGCTGTCGTCCCGCTATAACGGTACTTCTTGAAGTGACAACATGCAGATAACCAATCACGGCACAATCAACGGCTTATTAGTCTTCTGCAAGGCATATACGCACCAATTAGTTGGTTGATTGAGTTGGGCTAGAATTGCCACACGACACAACTTTTAATATAATTTTGAGGCCAACTTCATTTTGAATATTCACTTAGTTGCTTAAACATGAGTTCGGAAGTTGTTGCTTTACTTATTATAAATGAAGTTTTAACGGAAGAAGAAGAACAGGAGCAAAAAAGCATTAGGAAAAAAAGAAAATGGTCTAAAATGTGGTTGCAAAATAAAAATGAATTTTCAAATAACAAGCGTTTGAAGACGTTGAGAGAAACCGAGCCAAAGGACTACAAGAATTACATGCGCAAGTTAAGGAACAGGTGTTACTTATCACATTTTTGTACCGAAAACATAAATTATCAACTGGTAACCTAAACAAACAATAACAATAGTCTCGCTTAGCATCATAAATGTAGCAAACAAAATGCATGTGCGAAAATGTAAACTGCACCAAATTATCTCATTAGCAAGTGTTGAGATGAGCTCCAGTCGCCCGAACTAATTTAACTAAAGGGCATCACTGATCAGTGAATACAACACTCTCCACATCAACATGTTAATTAGAAAAAAACAGGGCATCACTGACCAGTGAATACAACACTCTCCACATCAACACGTTAATTAGAAAAACAGGGCATCATTGATCATCTCCACACCAAACTGTTTTTGTTCCATTTTTCATCTTATACCAACGAGAAAGTGACGCTGTGCCGTTTTTTGTTCTGCACAGTTCTAGAAGTCACGTTCGCCGCAACACACGCGCCCGCACCGTCTATTTAAAGCCATTTTTTTTAACTTTGCATTTTTGGCACCCTCCGGTCATTTTATATAGAGAGCATTCGTTTGGTATTTGGCTTCTACCCGTTGTATATACATAAACTTTGGTGGTAACGTTTAGTTTTTGAGTATCGCTACATGCGAAAGAAATTGGCGTAGTATCCAGTGCTATAACCTAAAAGGAAATTGGCGTAGTATCCAGTGCTGTAACCTAAAAGGAAATATATAATTCATTTTGTAACCATATCTCATTAATATCATACGTTTGTAAACCTATTCGAATCAACTTTAGACATATTGAATTTATTGGTGAATATATACGATCTCCTTGTGAAAATATACAAATTATACTATCATACGTTGTAAACCTATTCGAATCATTTTTCAACATATTTAATTTATTGGATTCATTGGCGAATATATACAATTTCCTTGTGGAAATATACAAATTATAATATCATCCGTTTGTAAACCTATTCGAATCATTTTTCAACATATATAATTTATTGAATTCATTTGCGAATATATACAACTTCCTTGGGAAAATATACAAATGATAGTAAGAAAAATAAATACATGTGTTCATACATTATTAATCGCAGAAACAGCAAGTAAGCAAACATTGTAAATACACTATCAATACAAAAAACAATATATCTGTAAACAAACCTAAACAAATAATATAATCTGTATCTAACAAAATATCAACTAGTAATAAGTAAACATACTAGTTAGTATAAATAGAAATAAGATTATGAAAAATAGGCAGTAAGAAATTATGAATAAAAAAGGCAACACGATAATAAGTGTACTGCCCAAATAAATATAATTTCTTTTCTAGCAACAAACAACAGTTTGTTAACTGGGGGCTCAACCGGTCTTAAAGCCATTTTTTATCCTGCGGTAACGGATAAAATAAAATTTAAAAGTAAATTCCACGGGAAGTAGGACTTCCACACACAAAGTTCTGAAAAAGCGGACAGACGGCAGATCCTGAAGCACTGGATAGCGGCAACCACAAAAAATAACATAAAAACAACGTCCTGAAAAAGCGGATCTCAAAAGTTCCTGAAAAATTGGAAGCAGCACAGACAAGTCTTAGACGAAAGATCATCAAGCTGGAATCTCATAAAAAGAGACAGAAGTTTTTTAATTTGAATCTTCCCTTACTCAATGCCAATCCAAAGATGTATGCGCAGGAAAAAGCAAGCCTCAAGGCTCAAATTGCGACCTTAACTGCATATCTAACAGAAAACCGAGAAAGGGTGGCTACCCTAGAACATGGTCTGCAATCGAATATAAGGACTATCGAACAGCTCGATGATTGTAAGCCAGACTTCACGGGCAACAGAAATCAGTATAGATCCTGGAGGAAACGTGCGTGGACGCACATGGAAAACACAAAAGAATATGACACAACCCCAACATATTACACTGCACTCTCGATACTGCAATCAAAAATTCATATTAATTAACCATAACACAATGTTCAATTTTTACTCGATAATAAATTGACTGGACTATACTTATGCAGACCAGAGGCCTTTATACGTGTTACTGGATGAGATGAAAAAAATAATACAAGGAAAATTTACGCTGGCAGAATTTCATTGTGAAGTCAGCAAGGCATTGAATCTTGCCCTAACTAAAATCGAGATGGACAGCTCCGATGAATCTCCAAAAATGCAACAATACGCGACTCAAGAAGCAATCACAATATTCATACTTGGCTTGAGTAGCAAGTATACCAGCGGCACCTTCTACAGCCACAACAACGTGACAACATGAATTGCCAATTTGATGCTATGCAGTACAACAACCACAGACAGTACAACAACCAGAGACAATACAACAACATGCAGCATCAACCAAACAGAAGTTACCACAATGATACGCGAAGATACAAGCCAAACGTGCAAGTGCAATATACCCAAAGTGCACCCCAACATGGCTGCGATGAATTACGATCGCCTGCTACAAAACAAAGTGACGACTTTGAATATAAGACAGGCTTTGTTTTTCTCAAGCGTGAATCAATTGCCTTGTCTTCAACGCCACTGCAGGGATACAGGCAAAGAAGTAAATATTCTTATCGACACCGGAGCAACAAATAATAATATAAGCACTAAATGTAATCTTGGTGAGTCTATTCCAACTAAACCTATTAAAGTGAAAACCTTTCATGGTTTCTCAATAACAAAATAAAAAAAATAGTATCAGTATTAGATAATTCGCTTACATTTTTTGAAACTGATGCATTAGAAGAATTTGATATGCTTCTAGGTGAACTGGGACTTAGAACACTAAAAGCAGAGATTAATCTTTTCGAGTACAAGCTCAGTTATAAATATAGGGCCAAGAAAGAAAGTGATACTTTGAAAAATTAAATTATACAGTAAGCAATGTAGAATTTAAATCTGAAATTGAAAAAATAATGCAACAAAATGAAGGTACTAACTCAATATTACCTTTTGCTACTACAGTACAAGCCACAATTAGGACGAAAACTGACGATTCTATTTGGACAAAACAATATCCGTACCCTATATCTGATAATGATTTTATCAACAAAGAAATAAATAAACTTTTAGAAAATGAAATAATCCAACCTAGTAAAAGTCCATACAATTCACCCATTTGGACAGTTGCTAAAAAAGGTGCTGATGAAAAAGGGAAACCTAAACGCAGAATGGTTGTAGACTTTCAAAAGCTGATGTAGGCATGAAAATACAGAATCTTGGTAAAGCAAAATTATTTACAACTTTAGATTTAGAGTATGGATTTCATCAAATTCTTATTAAAGAATCTGACAGAGAAAAATCAGCTTTCAGCATAAATGGAGCCAAATATGAATTTTTTCGTATGCCTTTCGGACTGAAAAATGCTTATTCAATTTTTCAAAAGTGTATAGACGACATCTTAAGACCATATATTGGAAAATTTGCCTATGTCTATATAGACGACGTTCTCATTTACTTTTCTTCTCCTGAAGAGCATATCGAGCACATACGTATAATTGTGAATGCACTTCATCAAGCTAACATGAAGATTTCCAATGAGAAATCACACTTCTTTAAAGATTCCGTAGAGTATTTGGGACACATAATTAAATTTAATAAAATTACTGTTGATCCAGTAAAAATACAAACCATAAAAGACTTTCCCGCGCCTACTTCACTAAAAGAACTCAGATGCTTTTCAGGTCTTGCAAGTTATTATAGAAAATTCATAAAAAATTTTGCAGCCATTGTCAAACCACTTACTACGCTTCTCAGAGGATAAAACGGAGGCATATCAAAGACTCAAAGCGCAAAAATTAAAATTGCATTAGATGAACCTGCAATAGCAGCATTAAGTCGAATAAAAGAAGAATTGCAAGCTCAGGTTGAACTCTTCCAACCAAATTTTAACAAGCTTTTCGAATTAACCACAGACGCTAGTAATTACGCGATAGGAGCTGTATTATCGCAAAATAAAAAACCCATGTCATTTATTTCACGAACACTTAGCCAAACCGAACAGAATTACTCTACAAACGAAAAGGAGTTACTCGCAATTGTGTGGGCCTTACAAAAGCTTCGAAGTTACTTGTATGGCATAGCAGATTCAACTATATACACCGATCATCAATCTTTAATTTTTCCCATATCGGAAAAAAATACCAAATACAAAATTAAAAAGATGGAAAAATTTCATCGAAGAATACGGCGCTAAAATCACTTACAAACCTGGTCAGCAGAACGTTGTTGCTGATGCACTTTCCCGCCAACAAATTAATAACACATCTAATTCTAATAATTCCCAACATTCAGCACAAAGCTCTCCTATAGAAAAAATTAAACGTGTAAAGCAACCATTAAATTGCTTTAAAAATCAAATTACTATAAAACAATCAGACGCAAACCCCACCCAAGTATCATCCCAAAATATCTTTTCTAACAGTAGACATACAATTTTTTTAACACTAAAACTGAGCTATTGGACAGATTAAAAAATGTAATCAAACCACAAGTTGTAAACGCTCTACAAATAGATGAACAAATATTATTTTTCGTTGAAAATGAAATTATCAGTGCATTTCCCACTATGTCTATTGTTCTAACTCATAAAACGGTTGAGGACATAACCGAAATCGAAAAACAAAAACAAATCACATACGAGACGCCTGTAAAAAAGAAGTACAAGACTGTACAATCTGTCTCACAAACAAATACGAACGCCGACCAAACAAACAACCGATTGGTGCAGCACCAACACCAAACAAAGTAGGAGAATACATACACTTAGATTTATTCTATATGGGCGATAACATATATATTAGCTCAACTGACAAATACTCAAAATTTTGCCACTTCAGACAAATACTTTCAAGAAAAAATATATACAAGTATGTCGACGAGATACTTTCACAAATATACTCAAACGCAAAGTTTCTAATGACTGATAACGAATTACCATTTACAAATAGCGCACACCAAAACGCCAGCGTTTCATTCTACTACAAACGGACAAGTAGAGCGTACGCACAGCACGATAATTGAACTCGCGAAAGTTTTGGCAGACCAGCACAATTCAGCACCTGAAGAACAGATATTCGAAGCCGTTCGGCAATACAATAAAACGATGCATTCGGTAACCAACGAGAAACCCGAGGACGTGTTCTTCAATCAAAAGGGGTATCCTGACATCCACGAACGTCTACAAGAAAATAGGAAGGAGTCTTACGTTATCAGAATCGTAATCGACAGCAGCTGAATTATAGACAAGGTGACGTCAAATTTGTGAAGACGCACAGGCGAAATAAAAACGTGAAAAAATACGCGAAACAAATTGTTGAAGAAGACAACCCAAGGACGGTAACGACAAATAGGGGACGTGTTATTCTCAAAGATAACATAAGAGTACAGGCATGTACAGAATAATTTTTTCCTTTATTACACTATCGCATTATCTTCTTCTTTCTTCTTTACTGGCGTAGACACCGCTTACGCGATTATAGCCGAGTCAACAACAGCGCGCCAGTCGTTTCTTCTCTTCGCTACTTGGCGCCAATTGGATATTCCAAGCGAGGCCAGGTCCTTCTCCACTTGGTCCTTCCAACGGAGTGGAGGTCTTCCTCTTCCTCTGCTTCCCGCGGCGGGTACTGCGTCGAATACTTTCAGAGCTGGAGTGTTTTCATCCAACGGGACAACATGACCTAGCCAGCGTAGTCGCTGTCTTTTAATTCGCTGAACTATGTCAATGTCGTCGTATATCCCGTACAGCTTATCGTTCCATCGAATGCGATATTCGCCGTGGCCAACGCGCAATGGACCATAAATCTTTGGAAGAACCTTTCTCTCGAAAACTCGCAACATCGACTCATCCGTTGTTGACATCGTCCAAGCCTCTGCACCATATAGCAGAACGGGAATTATGAGTGACTTATAGAGTTTGGTTTTTGTTTGTCGAGAGTGGACTTTGCTTCTCAATTGTAGCACCTGTTGGCAAGAGTTATCCTGCGTTGGATTTCTAGGCTGACATTGTTGGTGGTGTTTACGCTGGTTCCAAGATAGACGAAATTATCTACAACTTCAAAGTTATGACTGTCAACAGTGACGTGAGTGCCAAGTCGGGAGTGCGACGACTGTTTGTTTGATGACAGGAGATATTTCGTCTTGCCCTCGTTCACTGCTAGACCCATTTCTTTTGCTTCTTTGTCCAGTCTGGAGAAAGCAGAACTAACGGCGCGGGTGTTGAGGCCGATGATATCAATATCATCGGCATACGCCAGCAGTTGTACACTCTTATAGAAGATGGTACCTTCTCTGTTGAGTTCTGCAGCTCGAACTATTTTCTCCAGAAGCAGGTTGAAAAAGTCGCACGATAGGGAATCGCCTTGTCTGAAACCTCGTTTGGTATCGAACGGCTCGGAGAAGTCCTTCCCGATTCTGACGGAGCTTTTCGTGTTGCTCAGCGTCAGCTTACACAGCCGTATTAGTTTTGCGGGGATACCAAATTCAGACATCGCGGCATAAAGGCAGCTCCTTTTCGTGCTGTCGAAAGCAGCTTTAAAATCGACGAAGAGGTGGTGTGTGTCGATTCTCCTTTCACGGGTCTTTTCCAAGATTTGGCGCATCGTGAATATCTGGTCGGTTGTTGATTTACCAGGTCTAAAGCCACACTGATAAGGTCCAATCAGTTTGTTGACGGTGGGCTTTAATCTTTCACACAATACGCTCGACAGAGTCTTATATGCGATGTTGAGGAGGCTAATTCCACGGTAGTTGGCGCAGATTGTGGGGTCTCCTTTTTTATGGATTGGGCATAGCACACTTAAATTCCAATCGTTGGGCATACTTTCGTCCGGGCAATTGCTATTCGAACATTATCCCTGATGGCCAGCTTATCAAGCTTTTCATACTCACGCATTTCGGCCTCTTTCTTTTTCTGTTTACAAAAGCGTCTCGCTTCCCTCTTCAACTCACGGTATCTATGCCATCCCGCACGTGTTGTGGTCGATCGTAACGTTGCGAAGTAGGCAGCCTGTTTTCTCTCCGCTGCGACACGGCATTCTTCGTCGTACCAGCTGTTCTTTTGCATTTTCCGAAAACCAATGGTTTCGGTTGCAGCTGTACGTAAGGAGTTTTAAATGCCGTCCCACAGTTCCCTTATACCGAGTTGTTGACGAGTGCTCTCAGAGAGCAGGAGTGCAAGCCGAGTAGAAAATCGTTCGGCTGTCTGTTGTGATTGCAGCTTCTCGACGTCGAACCTTCCTTGTGTTTGTTGGCGTGCGTTTTTTGCTGCACAGAGGCGGGTGCGAATTTTGGCTGCAACAATATAGTGGTCCGAGTTGATGTTAGAACCTCGGAGCGCACGCACATCTAAAACACTGGAGACGTGTCTTCCGTCTATCACAACATGATCGATCTGGTTGGTGGTTTTTCGATCCGGAGACAGCCAGGTAGCTTGATGTATCTTCTTATGCTGGAATCTAGTACTACAGATAACCATATTTCGGGCCCCGGCGAAGTCGATCAGCCTCAACCCATTTGGGGATGTTTCCTCGTGGAGGCTGAATTTACCGATCGTAGTGCCAAAGATATGTTCTTTGCCCACCCTGGCGTTGAAGTCGTCAAGCACGATTTTGACATCGTGGCGGGGGCATCTCTCATAAGTGCGCTCCAAGCACTCATAAAAAGCATCTTTGGTCACATCGTCCTTCTCTTCCGTCGGGGCGTGGGCGCAAATCAGCGATATGTTGAAGAACCTCGCTTTGATGCGGATTGTGGCTAGGCGTTCATTCTCCGGAGTGAATGATAGTACTCGGCGACGGAGTCTCTCTCCCACCACGAATCCAACACCACACTTGCGCTCCTTTATATGGCCACTGTAGTAAATGTCATTGTCACAGTTCCATTGCCCGACCATGAAGAGGTTCGAATAGCAATTGCCCGCCTGAAGCACAATAAAGCGGCAGGGGCCGACGGATTGCAAGCCGAGCTATTCAAACACGGCGGCGAAGAACTGGTAAGGAGCATGCATCAGCTTCTTTGTAAAATATGGTCGGACGAAAGCATGTCCAACGATTGGAATTTAAGTGTGCTATGCCCAATCCATAAAAAAGGAGACCCCACAATCTGCGCCAACTACCGTGGGATTAGCCTCCTCAACATCGCATATAAGGTTCTGATTAGCGTATTGTGTGAAAGATTAAAGCCCACCGTCAACAAACTGATTGGACCTTATCAGTGTGGCTTCAGACCAGGTAAATCAACCACCGACCAGATATTCACCATGCGCCAAATCTTGGAAAAGACCCGTGAAAGGAGAATCGACACACACCACCTATTCGTCGATTTCAAAGCTGCTTTCGACAGCACGAAAAGGAGCTGCCTCTATGCCGCGATGTCTGAATTTGGTATCCCCGCAAAACTAATACGGCTGTGTAAACTGACGCTGAGCAACAGTCAAAGCTCCGTCAGGATCGGGAAGGACCTCTCCGAGCCGTTCGATACCAAACGAGGTTTCAGATAAGGCGATTCCCTATCGTGCGACTTTTTAAACCTGCTTCTGGAGAAAATAGTTCGAGCTGCAGAACTCAACAGAGAAGGTACCATCTTCTATAAGAGTGTACAACTGCTGGCGTATGCCGATGATATTGATATCATCGGCCTCAACACCCGCGCCGTTAGTTCTGCTTTCTCCAGACTGGACAAAGAAGCAAAAGAAATGGGTCTGGCAGTGAACGAGGGCAAGACGAAATATCTCCTGTCATCAAACAAACAGTCGTCGCACTCGCGACTTGGCACTCACGTCACTGTTGACAGTCATAACTTTGAAGTTGTAGATAATTTCGTCTATCTTGGAACCAGCGTAAACACCACCAACAATGTCAGCCTGGAAATCCAACGCAGGATTACTCTTGCCAACAGGTGCTACTTTGGACTGAGTAGGCAATTGAAAAGTAAAGTCCTCTCTCGACGAACAAAAACCAAACTCTATAAGTCGCTCATAATTCCCGTCCTGCTATACGGTGCAGAGGCTTGGACGATGACAACAACCGATGAGACGACCTTAAGAGTTTTCGAGAGAAAAGTTCTGCGAAAGATTTATGGTCCTTTGCGCGTTGGCCACGGCGAATATCGCATTCGATGGAACGATGAGCTGTACGAGATATACGACGACATTGACATAGTTCAGCGAATTAAAAGACAGCGACTACGCTGGCTAGGTCATGTTGTCCCGTTGGATGAAAACACTCCAGCTCTGAAAGTATTCGACGCAGTACCCGCCGCGGGAAGCAGAGGAAGAGGAAGACCTCCACTCCGTTGGAAGGACCAAGTGGAGAAGGACCTGGCCACGCTTGGAATATCCAATTGGCGCCAAGTAGCGAAGAGAAGAAACGACTGGCGCGCTGTTGTTGACTCGGCTATAATCGCGTAAGCGGTGCCTACGCCAGTAAAGAAGAAGAAGTAAGTGTCAGAAGGACCTACTCGTCTCTGTCCTTGTCCCGTCCATCGCATTTCTTGGACGGCGGTGATGACAGCCTTTATCTTTACGAGGACATCTACCAGCTGGGCAGCGGCACCTTCCCAATTAAGGGACCGGACATTCCAGGTGCACGCCCTCAAATCATAGTCCTTATTTCGTTTGCCATGGTCGTCATCAAAAGCGGGGACTCTCATCCAAGGCTGTTTTTTTCTTTTCATTGGGGTGTTTTTTTAAGTGGCGGGTCCCAAACCCAGCGCACAACCCTATGCAGGGGGTGTTTCACCTTCTCACTTTAGCTCGCCTTCAAACGGATATTCTTAGGCTACCCAGAGGATACTTGGTCAAAGACCGGAAGTCGTGAGCTGCTTGAGTCATATGTAAAAGAATCGTTTCTGGCCACTCCCAAGTGAATGGCGATCAGAGAACTTTCCTCACTTGCGTGAACTTCTACACATGACTCCATCCTCCATCACATTATGCGACAACCAAATTGATTTAAGAAACAAAAAATGTGTGCTTGTTGAAACTGACCCGGTTTACATTTACCGGAATAGTTCGTTTTTATATCACATTTCAACTTTGTCCAACATCCTTGCACCTTACGAAGAGATAATGAAATCTTCATATAATTTAGAAAACCAGCCTGAAACAAAAATATTAGTAAATAAAATTGAAACTTTAAAAAATCAACTCATTCCAAATATTTACAGGCCTGAAAGATGAATTAACTTTCTTGGTTCTGCGTTAAAATTTATAACTGGTACACCAGATCATGACGATCTTATAGAAATCAAAACGTCAATTAATATGCTTATAGAAAATAATAATAAACAAAAAAGCATTATTTCGCAGTTTGAGAGAATACTTGAAACACTCGATCCTAAAGCAATAACTGAGAATTTAATTATAGCAGAAATTTATAATGAATTGCCAACAATTACAAACACTATTTATTTTGCGAAAAATAACAGTTTTTACTCTGGCACACTTAATTTAAATGATGTGCATGAATTATTAAACCATTAGGAGTTGGATCTTCCCCTTATTAATATATTGGAATATTCTGACATCCAAATTTGTTACTTAGAACAAGCTATAATTACAATTTACAAATATCCAATACTCGAAACTAAGTGTGGACTATTTAATGTATACCCTTTAGCACATAAGCATGGTAAAATAATTTTAGATCCTAAGATAGCAAAATGTAATAATTATCAAAGAATTTCAAAAAGTAAGAATTATTTCAGTAGTTTTATTTGTGATGCGAAACAATTCACGAAAATAACGCTCCAATTCAAATTTTAGAAAACGGTCACATCTTGACAGATTATGAGCATTTTTGGAATAATATGCCTATATCTGGCCCTAAATTAATTAATTTTTCAGAATCCACAAACATAGATGGCATTACATATTACAACAACTCTGAGAAATCATACACAACCAGCACAGCGAAAAACTTGAAGTACTCCGCATTCTTTCCTCAAAATCAAATTACAAGTTCAGTAATATACAGGAAATTTCAACGTTTTTAATTCCTGTCGAAGAAAATCCAGTGCAGTTCACTCTTATTATCATTATAGCATTTCTTACCTTCACAGCTACTATTTATGGTTTAGTACCTACATTTGCCAAAATGTTAGAATGCTCAACAGACAACGACAAATCGACGGCTTATTTGAAATCGAACTGAACCGCCTACATCAGCAGCAATTAGCAACAAAGTAGCGAGGACGCTCTATTTTTAACATGGAGGAGAGCTAAGGAACATGTGTTACTTATCACAATCTGTATCTAACAAAACAGCAACGAGTAAATAAGTAAACATACTAGTTAGTATAAATAGAAGTAGGATTATGAAAAATAGGCAGTAAGAAATTATGAATAAAAAAGGCAACACGATAATAAGTGTACTGCCCAAATAAATATAATTTCTTTTCTCGCAACAAACAACAGTTTGTTAACTCGCATGACCGATGAAGTGTTTTATGATCTTCTCTTGAAAGTGAAAGTTTTTATTGAAAAAAAGACACAATAATGCGAGAAGCTATTAGTGCAGAGAATCGTTTGGCAATAACTTTAAGATTTTTGGCTACTGGAAACTCATTTGAAGACCTAAAACTTTCAACCGCAATATCTGCGCAAGCGATTGGTAAAATTGTAATTTAGGCGTGTAGGGCTATTATAAAAGTTCTAAAAGACTCAGTTAAGGTAGCATAAAAAGAATATCCGAGTTATACATTTTATTTAACACAAAATATATTTTTAGCTTCCTAAAACACCTGAGCAATGGATGGCTGTAGCTGATCAATTTTATGAGAAGTCGATGTTTCCCAACTGTCTAGGCGCGCTCGATGGAAAGCACATAAATATTTCACGTCCTCCTAACTCCGGTTCATTCTATTTTAATTATAAAAAGACATTCAGTATTGTCTTGTTGGCAATTGTTTACAGCAACTCCAACTTTTTAATGGTAGATGTATGTGCAAATGGACGAATTTCCGATGGAGGCGTTTTCGGAAATTCGAAATTTTTTAAAAAGTTGGAAAGTGGAAGTTTAAATTTGCCGGAACCACAAGCAGTGCTAGCAGACAAAGATTCACTCCTTTTTGTGTTTGTGTCGGATGCGGCTTTCGCTTTGAGGAAAAATGTTTTAAAACCATTTGGTCACAACAATTTGACAGAGAATGAAATGCTGTTCAACAAAACTCTGAGCTCAGCACGGGTTAAAGTTAAAAACGCTTTTGGTATTTTGGCATCGCGTTTTCGGCTTCTTCAAACGACAATAAATTTATGTCCTTAAAAAATTACTACAGTTGTTCTTGCCAGTTGCTACTTACACAACTACTTACGGTGCCAGTCAAACTTTAATCGATTTGAATGTGAAAATATTCAGCTATCAGACATGGAACCAACGCTGACTAGAAATGCATCTGATGAGGCCAAAACAATAAGGTTGAAATATTGTGAAATTATCAAAAAACTGAAATCTCTTTAATTCCTTTAATTTACATATAAAATAGTTAAATTAGTTGTGTTCTTTAAATAAAACTTATAACTAATGCATAAAAAATGAAGTAAACAATAATAATTTAAACAAAAAATGAGAAAAATAAAATAAAATATATGTACTCTATCTTAATATGTTTTAATTCATTGATATTGCGAGTCATTAAAGAAATCAAGAAGACTTGTGTATTGACTTTCGTTTTCATCTGAAAAGTGTAACTCTGGAGTTATTTCAATTGTTTGTGATGTTGATTCTATAGGACTTTCAGTTAGCACAGAAATAAAACGTGGCGAATGCGATGTTGATTCTATAGGACTTCTAGTTGGCACAGAAATAAAACGTGGCGAATGTGATGTTGATTTTATAGGAATTCTAGTTGGCACAGAAATAAAACGTGGCGAATATGATTTTGCTTGTATGGGGCTTCCAGTGGGCACAGAAATAAAACGTGGCGAATGTGATTTTGCTTCTATAGGCACAGAAGTAAAACATTGCGAATGTGATGTTGCTTATATGGGGCTTCCAGTTGGCACAGAAGTAAAATGTGCCGAGCGTGATGTTGATTCAGTTGGACTTACAGAAGATGTCGAAATATAAAGTGGCGAGTCATTACTTAAAAAAGGCGAGCTGGTTCGTGATACATGTGGACTACTTAAATTTGGTGAGCTTGAAGGACTATGCAGATAATTGAAACATAATTTTCCAAATCGGCCCAACAGCATCACTTCGTCTACTGCTTGGTTTGGAAAAAGTTGCTGCTCTGGTTTCATTTGCCTGTACATGCAAGCCCATGCATTTGCAAAAATTTCTGCTTCATCCATTTGATTTTTGGATGTCTAAAAATGCTCGGTTGCTTTCTTTAGAAACCCCGTTCTTTCGATAGCCACTTTTTTAAATTTCTTTGACGATTGCTGTGTAAAAAAACATAATATCATAAATAAAAACAATAAAATTTCAAATGTTTTTTCAACATACCACGTGAACGGACGCTTCTTCCTCTTCATCCGAACTGATGGATGTTACACCAGGCACAGGTATTTCCAGGTCTCGCAAAAAGTCGAGCTCCTCGAAATACCATAGAGGTGCAATGTATAATTCATTAGCTCCTGCACCAGATGTTTCACTTTGCAAAGTTTTTTCAGCTCCCGTCGATAGCAAGTACGCATATTTGTCAGCTTTTTTTTCATATCGTCTATTGACGAATCGTTTTTTATTTTTTTAAATTCTAACAAAAGTTTCTGATAGCTTCTACGGCGTACATTTTTGTTTTTGTAACAGTCCAGTTTGCTGTTCCACAACTCCGGCATGGTTTTATACACTTCGATAAAATCGCGGATTTGCCGATCGCTTTCACTCATTTTTATTTTTTCTTTGCTCCGTAGACGCGCCCTCTTTGACAGCCGAAAAAAAATGGCGAAATCGTTTCAAATCGCACGACCAACCCAAACACTATCCAACTAACACAACCAACTTCACAAAATATCAAAAAATTTTGATTTTCATCCAACCAATTGATACAATTCATACAACTGCCCCATATACGTAGCAATCAGTTGTACAATTCGTTGAAATTGATACAATAATTGGTGCGTGAATGCCTTGCTTTCTAATGAAATTCCCTAAACTGTATACACATACACTCACACACGCATTCCAATATCCTCGCACTATTAGGGTGCGCCGAAATATACAAGTTACCACCCGATACATTCAAAAGTATCATATAATGCATTAATATCATATGATACAAAGTAAAATAATATGACACCACTAAATCGCTGAGAGTGCGACACGTGTAGTGCAACCTGTGGGAAGCACAACGTCAGCGAAGTGCCAACCTGTGGGAAGCGCAGCGTCAGCAAACTACGTACCCGTTGCAGCAGCAAACATAGGTCTAGGTATAGCGTTAAGTATAATTAGTTGTAAACTTTAGTTCTTTAATGGAATTCAATAAAGGAGCATAGCTCCCAGATAACCTTTTTTTAATAAAAACAACAAAACGTTTTTTAACTGGCGCCCGAGCAGGGACCAGCGCGCGTAAGTGGTTATTGAACTAATAGAACAATTAAACCAAATGAGGTTAGATTATGGGCAAACCACCCATCCTTCAAATCCTTCCACCCATCCTTTAAACCCTCTCACTCCTAATTCAACTCTAATAACGACAATAGTTCGAGAAGTACTCGAACGAATGAGTACGCAGACTACAAGTATAACTGACTTTACAGAACCCGACCATACTGTGACACTGAACGCGAACAACATATATGAACTAGATAAGATTCCGGACATGGTGAAATGCCTTAGGGAATTTTCAGGACGACCAGTAGAATTTAACTCCTGGAGGAAGAGCGCAGATAGAATTTTTAAAGCCTATGAGAGAGTTAAGAATACCCCTAAATATTTTGCGATACTCCATACAATCAGGCACAAAATAACTGGGGATGCCGACACCGCATTAGAATCATATAATACTCCACTCGATTGGAGTCAAATCCGGAAATACCTAATGATGCATTATTTGGATAAAAGGGACATAGGTACCCTCGAATAAAAGTTGACCACTCTGGTCTAACGCTATGACGACATTCCGACCTTCTACCAAAAGGTCTACCAACACCTTTCACTCGAGTTAAGCGACGAGTCCAGAGCTTTTGATAAATTTATCAGAGGATTGAATGGCGATTTACCTCGTCGTCTCAGCATGAGAGAACCGACGACCTTGCCACAAGCATTGCATTTATGCCAAAAACTCGACAACATGACTTACAGAATAAATCATGCGAACAACACACACAAAGCAAATATTCAACCACCACCCCGACCTCCCCGAAATAACAATTTTAATAATTACAATCAGGGGTGTTGTGGAATCTGATAGTTGTCAGAATCAGAATTGAAACCGATCAAAAAAAGTAGTAGGTGTCATGAAATCAGATATTATTGGTTTGATGTTCGAAACAGAATTTGTATCGGTTTTGGGTGTCATCGAAACCAATTTTATCGGTTTTGCTATCAGATATAAAACAAGAAGATAATCGCCAACAGATTTGAATATTCATTTTATAATTCTGTGTGTTGTTAGACGGTTGAGAAAATGTAAGTTAAGAAACTTATTTATTTCATTGTTACGAAGTAATTAACTTTATTTTTGTAGGGGAAAACATAAGAATAGAACGCAAAATACGATCATAATTGAATTCATGGAAAAAATCCAGACATCATAAGAGGATTTACAAAACATAATAAGCCGACAATAGATGCGTTATAGCAGGAATTAACTGAATCCCTTAATGCTGCAGGTCCACCACAAAAAGATGTAAACGGGTGGAAAAAGGCAAATAAATTTCAATGAAAATTAAGCTGCAATTAAAACAAACTTATTTCTATAGGTTATAACTGAGTGGAAGAGCGAAATCAAGAGAAAATTAGCTAACAACAAAATTGAGAGTCGAGCAACAGGAGGTCGCCCATTTTCAAAATATCAGCTCACTTTAAACGAAGAAGCTATTGTGCGTCTTTGTGAAATTTCTAAAAGTATAGAAGGAATACCAGGCGTTTCTCTTGGCACCCAACCCGTCAATGAGAATTTAAATGTAACAATCGCAGGGGTGAATGTAGATTTGTGTTCCTCATCCCCAGAACAAGATGCCGACGATATACCTTCCACGTCACAAGGGCAACCAGAAATAAATGCTAGTGTACCTAAAAGGCAAAAATTAGAGAGTACAGCAGATCGCTTAAAAAGATTTTTAGATGAGGAAGATAAAAAAACGGAGATATATTGAAAAGATTTGATCAGATAATAGAACTGCAATCTAAAAATGCTAGCAGCTTGAGGCGTATATACCAAGCAACAGAAAGAAGAGCTATTACTGAATTGAAAGATGAGTTTGTAAGTACAAGTACTCAAATTGCTTAAAGCAATTGTAGAAAAAAATGAGATAAAAAAAGAACAACTAAATCTCGAAATTCTAAAGTTTGAACACAAAAGACAAAAAAAGATTAAAAGATCCTGGCTGTGAAATATACTGAAAGTACCTGAATTTATAATTTAAGACTGATTTTATTTTAGTTATGAAAACTGTTATATTTAAAAGAAAGAAATAAATCCATTGAGTTACATAGTATTTGCTGTTTCGTTTCTAATTCTCCGACCTTCGTTCTGCATTGAACCATTATCGAATTGGAAAAAATTGTCCTCGTCAGTCTCATTTGCAGAAATTACTTCTTCCTGATTATACTCAATGTTGTAACGTCTGCAGATGTTGTGTAAGGCACAACACACGTTTACAATTTTAACCACTTTTTCAGGGCGATAGTGTAATGTGGACATTAAACAGCGGAAACGGCTCTTTAAAACTCCGATTGTCCTTTCTACAATATTCCGTGCAGCCGTATGTGCTATGTTAAACTTATACTCCTTTGAGTTAAACTGTGGATCTCTGTAAGGAGTTAACAGAAATGGTTCAATTCCGTAGCCACAATCACCCAGCAACCTCAATGAACGCTGCCCACTCTCATAGTGTGTACGGAAATATTGTTTAGAGTGACTCATACCCCAGATGAAAGCATCATGACTTGAACCGGGATACCGTGCATCAACGGCACGTATTTGCATATCGTTGTCACAAATCTTTTGAAAAAATAAATACACATACATATATAAGTAGGTTTATAAATACGTTTAAATATTAATTTATTGTTTATACTTACTATCATCGCATTTATGCTAAAATATCCCTTTCTATTAAAATATAAATGCTCATTTTTAGGTGGTTTTATTATTTTTATATGTGTCCCATCTATACAACCGACTATTCCGGGTATTTTGTACTTTCCAAAAAAGTGATTTCTTAAAATCAATTTTTCGCTTTCATCCATAGAAAGTTTTACCCACTGACCGCAAATGTAATTCTCTAAGAGGCACATCACTTTTGTTAAAATCTGCGACACCGTGCTTCTTGCCAAACTGATACAAGAATCACGGCCTACGCCCCGTTGGTAAGCCCCTTCTACTAAAAAACGTAGTGTTGCCGCCAATTGAATTATCGGTGGAATAGTCGAGGGCTGCATATGTGGTTCTATGATATTTAACACCATCATAAATGCGTCTTTATTCAGCCGATAATGTGATATGAATCTGTAAAGTAAGCGCGTAAAGTAACACACAAATAAATACAACATAAATTCTACTTACGATTGTCCTGGAGCATCAAGTGGATTACTATGATCCCTTAATATTTTACGTTTAATTTTTTCATTTCTTTCTTCCTCTAATAAAAGGAAAGCTAATATTGCCGAACTCATTTCAAATTTTATTCAAATTGCATTCACAATATTTGTCACATTAGTAAACAGCTGATTCGAATATTGGTTTTGCATATATTCGAAAAGACGGAAATCCAATCAGATTCTGTGACACCATTTAAAATCAGAATTGGTTTGCAATTCTGACAGTTAAGCAATTCTGCCTTGGATTTCACAACACCCCTGAAAAATAATAGAGTATTTTATCCCGAATTGACATATTCCCACTCCCCCAGACGAAATTTCGCCCAACATCCATTCGGTCGTCAATCAAACCGATATCCTCAACACTCTCTCAACTACACACAAAATAACCAAGGATTCATGCCGAGGTTCAACAATTCCTTGAACAACCCACATATTACCAGAGAAAATGCCTCCTTTAATAACAGACCGAATTTACCACCTAAACCACCGACTCCAATGGAAGTAGACCAATCAATACGATCAAGACAAATTAATTATCAGAATAGGCCTAATACATTCCAGGACAATCGGCCACCGAAACGTCCGATTTCCGCACAACTGACTCACCCTCCAAGCAAAATACAAATAAATTTTTTTACTAACGCAGTAGAATTAGACCCCAACGGGATATACGATGATAATTCCTACGATAGCAACTACGACAATGCAGGAAAAAATGAGCCTGATACTATTAATTTTTTAGATTAGCGCCGTCTTCGCTGCCTTATTACGAATTTAGAACAAGGCGCGGAGACACAATAGATTTTCTTATCGATACCGGATCCAATAAGAATTACATCCAATCCACCAGAATTAGGAATCCAATTTTGAATGAAAAGCCCATCATAGTAAAATCAGTTGCCGGAACAATTGAAATTACTCACCATACCTTCGTCGACATTTTCGGACCAACAGTATGGAAAATAAAATTTTTTATACCACCAACTCTAGGGTCGTTCCACGGCATAATAGGCAACGACACACTTAAGGAATTAAAAGCAATTATTCATACCGACAAAAACTTAATGACGATTTGCCAAAGTATAAATATAACCTTAAAACAACGAATATCCCATGAAGTGAATAATGTAGCAATCAATATTCCATATCTCTCATTACAACAACAAAAAAAATTAATAATATTATTGATAAATGACCAAACCTTTTATCCGATCCCGATGAAAAGCTTACCTACACCACCTTCGTAAAAGGTGAAATTCGGACAACAACTGAAACCCCCGTTTACTCCAAGCCATACCCAAAATATGAAATCGAACGCCAAATCGAAGAACTCTTAGATAACGGAATAATAAGGAGATCGAAATCGAGGTATAACTCCCCAATTTGGATAGTTAACAAAAAGTCAGATGCCTCTGGCGAAAAAAAGTTTCGAATGGTCGTAGATTATCGTAAACTAAATTCAGTTACGATACCCGATAAATACCCTATACCAGAAATTAACGAAGTTTTTGCAAATCTGGGAAACAATAAACTATTTACTGTTATTGACTTAAAAAGTGGGTTCCATCAGATTCCACTTCGCGAGTCAGACATTGAAATAACAGCATTTTCCGTAAACAACGGAAAATACGAATTCCTCCGCTTACCTTTCGGTTTAAAAAATGCTCCAGCCACATTTCAAAGAGCACTAGATGATATCATTCGTCAACATATAGGAGTAAGATGCTATGTATGTTTACATCGATGATGTAATAATATTTGGCAAAAACGAAGAAGAACATTTTAAAGATATAGAATTAGTATTTCAAACCTTAGAAAATGCTAACATGAAAATCCAATTAGACAAATGTACATTTGCTAAAGAAGAAGTAGAATTTTTAGGATATGTAATCAGTTCAAATGGGATAAAAACCAACCCTGAAAAAGTAGAAGCGGTAGCTAAATTTCCAGTTCCACAAACTCTCAAAGAATTAATATCCTTCCTATGTATGTCAGGTTATACCGACGATTTATCCAGGATTACGCAAAAGTAACTAAACCATTAACAGCACCGTTAAGAGGAGAAGCCGGTCATGTCTCCAAACGGAGATCGAAAAAGATAGAAATAGAATTAGACAATGAGGCATTGGAAGCATTTAATAAAATAAAAAATACTTTAGTATCCAAGGATATAGTTCTAGCGCATCCAAATTTCGATAAAGATTTTGAGCTAACGACCGACGCCTCAGATTTCGCATTGGGTGCTGTGTTATCGCAAGACGGTAGACCAATTACTTTCATATCGAGAACTCTAAGTAAAGCTGAAGAACATTATGCCACCAATGAGAAAGAAATGCTTGGTATAATATGGTCACTTAATTCACTTAGAAATTACCTCTACGGTTCGAAAAAAGTTAAAATTATCACCGATCATCATCCTCTTACCTATGCTTTAAGCCATAAAAATGCTAATAGTAAAATGGAGCGATAGAAAGCCATTTTAGAAGAATATAACTACGAACTAACTTACAAACCTGGTAAAACAAATGTAGTTGCAGACGCCCTTTCAAGGATACCAATACAAATAAATTCACTCACACCTACCATTCATAGAGATGAAAGCTCAAGTCATAATTTAATCCCTTGTACAGAAGTTCCAATTAATGTTTCCAAAAATCAAATTTTTTTCAAGATTGACAAAATATCTTCATATCAATTTAAAACAAATTTTCCAACACTTCATAGACATATAATTAGAACCAGAGTACAACGAACGGTTATTGATTTCTTACACGAAACGATACCTTAACCCATCCGTTATAAATGGAATTCATACTGAGGAAAGGATAATGGGTATGATGCAAAATATCTATCCTATTCATTTTAGTAGCATTAAAAGCCGATATACCCAAAAACTAGTTGAAGATATTAGTAACGAACAAGAGCAGGAGAACGTCATATTAAAAGAACATTTAAGAGCACATAGGAATGCCACTGAAAATAAAACACATATTCTCGAAACAAAATATTTTCCCGGTATGTTAAATAAAATAAAACGAATAATAGCCAACTTTTGTAAACAAAATAAGTACGAGAGACATCCCAATCAACCGAAAATTGCAGAAACTCCATTAACAACATATCCAGGACACACAGTTCATATCGATATATTTTTAGCAGAAGGAAAAATAATAATGACAGCTTTAGACAAATTTACAAAATACGCAGTAACAAAAAGCCTGAATATCAGAGCAATAGAAGACGTCAGGAAATCTATGAGAGATATCGTATTTTTCTTCGGAGTACCAAAATTAATAGTTATCGACAATGAGCCATCCTTAAATTCAGCCTCTTTAAAATTTATGATTAAAGACGAGTTAGGAATAGAAGTTTACACTACTCCTCCATACAAAAGCCAAGCTAACGGACAAGTGGAAAGGTTCCACTCTACATTAATTGAAATAATGCACTGCATAAAGGAAAACGGTGGACACAGGAATTTTGAAGAACTTTTAGAAAGAGCAGTGTCTGAGTATAACCATTCAGTTCATTCCACTACATTTAAAAGACCAGTAGACCTATTTTTTCATAGAAATGTTACATTTACCCCTGAAAACATAGAAAGAACTAGACAAAGCAACTTAGAAAAATTAGCTGAGAAACAAAAAAAGGATATCGAATACCATAACCAAAATAAGAAGGAAATAAAATCATATCTACCAGGACAAATAATATTCGTTTAGAGAAATAGGAGATTAGGAACTAAGTTAAGTAAACCCTACAGTAAGGAAATAGTTAACGAAGATAGAAATAGTACCATGCTAACTGAAAAAGGACAAATAATTCACAAAGGTAGAATTCGCAACTAAATATGTACTGACATTTTTTTCCAGAATATTACTACCGCTGTGCCTGGCGGAAGTACAAATCCTCGACTACTAAAACTTCCAATTAATAACAATAGAAAAGGGAACGGCTAGACTACAAACAGGAACATTTAGGATAATACATGAAATTGACATAGAAAAATATACGGACACACTAGACCATATAGAAGCGACTATTAAAACTGAAACTATCCGCAAAAACCCTAACTACCCCTTCACTTCCCACATAATAACACAGATAAGAGCCCAACTTAACAATTTAAAAGTAGAGCAATAAATAAAAAGATCATTAAATTTCCTGGGTAGCGCATGGAAATAGATTGCAGGAAGTCCAGACTATGAAGACTACGAAATAATTTCAAATAAAATAAATAATGTCTTACAAAATAACAATAATCAGGCATTAGTTAACAATCTTACAATAGGCAAAATTAGCGAGATAATAAATATTACAAATAATATAATTAAAACCATGCAAAGTGAAAAAGTTTAGAAATTGAAGCATTTTTACAGTTAAAACACAAATCAGAAATAATTAAGGAAGAAATTTTAAATAATGCATACGCAATACATTGGGCAAAACCAACATAATAAATTCTTTTATTTTATCAAATGAAGAAGTAAATATTGTGAAAGACAATGACAATATTCCATATGTAAATATAGGCGAAGCACTTGAATTTTCCGAAGTAAAAATTGCAACTAATGGCAAAGTTATAATTTATGTTGTTATTCTCCCAACCGTAGATAACCAAAATTGTAAAACTTTAGATATAAGAGCAGTAAAAAATAACGGGAGAATCAATAAAATCAATTTCAATACAATTTTAAACTGTGAAAAGGGAATTTATGGAATAGAAAATTATTGTAAAAAATACAATTCCCTACAAATATGCTTAAGCAATAATGTAATAGATTTAACTAATGATACTTGTATAAATAATCTTTTAAAAAGTCGTTTGCCAAGCTGCACGGAGGTCAACAATCAGCATATCCCAACAATAGAGAAAATGGGACGTGGAATAATATTCCTAAGTAAATACAAAGGAGAAATTTCAATAAACAACGAACTAACATTTTTAAACGGGACCTTCATAATTTTGTATACCAACGTAACTATAGTTATCAATGGAAAAAAGTTCTATAACGAAGAAAGAACAGCAAGTAAACCACTACCAGCCATCTTTCAACCGCCATCCGCACCACTCAATATAGAAGAATTCCTCTCGTTGGAGATGCTGAAACAGCTTAACTTCAACAATACAAAAGAAGTAAGTCTGTTAGAAGCAGCAAACAGAGTAAAACACGGAACAAGCATCACGCTAATCATCCTTTTAATATTCATCGCCCTAATTTTCGGGAAGAAACTTCTGATCAAACAAAAAGAAGATGAACCCAACCAACTCTCACAACCGGCAATAGAAGGACTCAACCAAATTTTCAATACACCCAAAAATTCAAGTGGGGACTAGTTAGCACCCCATACATTCAAAAGTATCATATGATGCATTAATATCATATGATACAAAGTAAAATAATATGACACCACTAAATCGCTGAGAGTGCGACACGTGTAGTGCAACCTGTGGGAAGCGCAACGTCAGCGAAGTGCCAACCTGTGAGAAGCGCAGCGTCAGCAAACTCCGTACCCGCTGCAGCGGCAAACATAGGTCTAGGTATACCGTTAAGTATAATTAGTTGTAAACTTTAGTTCTTTAGTGGAATTCAATAAAGGAGCATAGCTCCCAGATAAACTTTTTTTTAATAAAAACAACAAAACGTTTTTTAACTTACATACATATGTGAACTTTAAGCGTACGGTTTTTAAAATCTGTTTACATATACACATACATAATTACATGCATATGGGAATATGTGCGTCGGCTTGGTCTTCAAAATGTTATCAAAACCTCTAATGCCCAATATACTTATAACATAATGTATATGGAGAATATCCATAAATTATATCCATAGTCGCTTGCGCATTGTAAATATGCGAATCTGTAATATCATATGATACAAAGTAAAATAATATGACACCACTAAATCGCTGAGAGTGCGACACGTGTAGTGCAACCTGTGGGAAGCGCAACGTCAGCGAAGTGCCAACCTGTGGGAAGCGCAGCGTCAGCAAACTCCGTACCCGTTGCAGCGTCAAACATAGGTCTAGAGTAAAGTATAATTAGTTGTAAACTTTAGTTCTTTAGTGGAATTCAATAAAGGAGCATAGCTCCCAGATAACCTTTTTTTTAATAAAAACAACAAAACATTTTTAATTTACATACATAAAGGGTGATTTTTTAAGAGCTTGATAACTTTTTTAAAAAAAAAAAACGCATAAAATTTGCAAAATCTCATCGGTTCTTTATTTGAAACGTTAGATTGGTTCATGACATTTACTTTTTGAAGATAATTTCATTTAAATGTTGACCGCGGCTGCGTCTTAGGTGGTCCATTCGGAAAGTCCAATTTTGGGCAACTTTTTCGAGCATTTCGGCCGGAATAGCCCGAATTTCTTCGGAAATGTTGTCTTCCAAAGCTGGAATAGTTGCTGGCTTATTTCTGTAGACTTTAGACTTGACGTAGCCCCACAAAAAATAGTCTAAAGGCGTTAAATCGCATGATCTTGGTGGCCAACTTACGGGTCCATTTCTTGAGATGAATTGTTGTCCGAAGTTTTCCCTCAAAATGGCCATAGAATCGCGAGCTGTGTGGCATGTAGCGCCATCTTGTTGAAACCACATGTCAACCAAGTTCAGTTCTTCCATTTTTGGCAACAAAAAGTTTGTTAGCATCGAACGATAGCGATCGCCATTCACCGTAACGTTGCGTCCAACAGCATCTTTGAAAAAATACGGTCCAATGATTCCACCAGCGTACAAACCACACCAAACAGTGCATTTTTCGGGATGCATGGGCAGTTCTTGAACGGCTTCTGGTTGCTCTTCACCCCAAATGCGGCAATTTTGCTTATTTACGTAGCCATTCAACCAGAAATGAGCCTCATCGCTCATCGGACACGGACGCGAAACACATTTCGAACCGAACACTGATTTTGGTAATAAAATTCAATGATTTGCAAGCGTTGCTCGTTAGTAAGTCTATTCATGATGAAATGTCAAAGCATACTGAGCATCTTTCTCTTTGACACCATGTCTGACATCCCACGTGATCTGTCAAATACTACTGCATGAAAATCCTAACCTCAAAAAAATCACCCGTTATGTGAACTTTAAGCGTACGGTTTTTAAAATCTGCTTACATGTACACATAATTATATGCATATGGGAATATGTGCGTCGGCTTGGTCTTCAAAATGTTATCAAAACCTCTAATGCCCAATATACTTATAATATAATGTATATGGAGAATATCCATAAATTACATCCATAGTCGCTTGCGCATTGTAAATATGCGAATCTGTAAGCGTACATTTCTAAACATTCTGCTATTTTCGACCCTCCTGTTAAATATGGGTGAAATGTGAAATCCGCTTATAAAAAAGAGCACCCCTGCTTTTGTGGTGAAATCCACTAATAGAAAAGAGTTATTAACAGTTTATTAGTTGTTTCAATATATTCTAAAATTTCAAAATTATTTATATGGTTATTTTAAAAATAATTTCAAATTTTTATTTCCATGTTTTCATAAGTTTGATTATTTATGACAGTATAATTTTCAAATGTTATTAAATATGTTCCATTCAATGTTTGATTGTCTACAATATTTTTTCCTTAAACTAATATTGCTCCTGGTTTAATTTCTTCAATTTGTAGGTTTTTTTCTTTTAATTTATTACATTTTCTTTGTTTTTTGTTTAAAATTTCTGACAAATTGTCTGCTTTTTTATTTAGTTTACAATAGCTTTTTGAAATTTCTGTTTTACAATTGTGAACATTAAAAAATTGATTGTTACAATACATTGTGTTCTGGTCAATAATAAGCTTACCATGTAAGTGAGCTATGGCTCTCACATCATAGTTCTTACATGTTAGTTCTATTTTTGGGTCTTTTATATAAATTATAATTATGTCTCCAAAAGTTATATTTCTGGTTACCCTTCTAAATTTTTTATATCAAATACATCATTTTTGTACTTCATTTTACTATACTAATAATTTTTATCTGATATTATTATCTCTTCAAAATGTGTTAAATTAGTTATATGAAACACTTCTCAAAGTCATTATATAAACCTACATTTTCGTCCTGCATTAATGCGTAATTTTCTTTCGTAAAGTCCCTAATATCTGCTTTTGCTATTGTTATTAATATTAAAATTATTATTGTTTCTGAAAAAGTAAATAAGTATTCGTTTAGGACTTTATATTATTCTTGTGCACTATTCTATTTCTCTGATTAATGTTAACCTTATTTCCTAAATCCTCTTTTACAACCTGATTTATATATCTGGGATTCAGCTCATTTCTATTATTTTTTCATAAATTATTTCTCCAGGGTGAAATGGGAAGCTTGTATCATTGCCTGAATACATTTGAAATTTTTTTTCTTTTACATGTGTTTGAAGCTCAGTTAATTCTTCGAAATTATTTTCATCGGTAATATTCAAATTATTATTTTTTTTTTTAATATTAGTACCACCTTTTTTTAGAGTATATTTTTTGATTTTATTGTCGGTACTATCTTCGACTGGCGTCCTAGGTTTTTCTTGTCCCAAGTAGTTTAAATTTTGTATTTTTATATTTTTATTTGGTTTTTCACCATTCTGTTTTTGTTTTATTTTTCCGGTAAGAACTTCGATGGCGTTTTAGGACCTTTTTGTCCCAAAATAAATTTTTTTTATTATAATATTGACGGTAAAATCTTCGGCTGGCGGTGCAGAGTTTGCTTGTTCCACAATTTTAATGTTTCTTTCATTTTTGATATTACAGGTACTTTTCTCGGCTAGTTTTTGGGAAGCTTCTTGTTCCTTCGTTTTATTTTCAAAATAAATGTTCATACTTCTGATTTCATTTTTCATGGTATTCTGTACCTTATAAATAATTTTCCCGTTGGACACATCGATAAGTGCCTCAATATTTTCAAGGAAATTGTATCCCAAAAGGATATCAATTTCATAGAAGATTTCTTCGACTCCAATTATGGTTATTATGTGGTAAACTTTAATAATGGAATAGCCTTTCACGGTTTTTATGCGCATATACATGGCTAATTTGTTCTTATTTTTGTAAGCCACAGGCATAATGTAGCTTCCCTATCGACTAGAGCCTTTAAGTTTTTATTTAATTTGAAGTCATGTAGTTTGAGAGGAGGATGGAGTCATGTGTAGAAGTTCACGCAAGTGAGGAAAGTTCTCTGATCGCCATTCACTTGGGAGTGGGCAGAAACGATTCTTTTACATATGACTCAAGCAGCTCACGACTTCCGGTCTTTGACCAAGTATCCTCTGGGTAGCCTAAGAACATCCGTTTGAAGGCGAGCTAAAGTGAGAAGGCGAAATATTCCCCTACTTAGTGTTGTGCGCTGGGTTTGGGACCCGCCACGTAAAAAACCATCCCCAATGAAAAATCGCAAACAGCCTTGGATCAGAGACCCCCCTTTTGATGACGACCACGGCAAACGAAATAAGGACTATGATTTGAGGGCATGCACCTGGAATGTCCGGTCCCTTAATTGGGAAGGTGCCGCTGCCCAGCTGGTAGATGTCCTCGTAAAGATAAAGGCTGACATCACCGCCGTCCAAGAAATACGATGGACGGGACAAGGACAGAGACGAGTGGGTCCTTGTGACATTTACTACAGTGGACGTATAAAGGAGCGCAAGTTTGGTGTTGGATTCGTGGTGGGAGAGGGACTCCGTCGCCGAGTGCTATCATTCACTCCGGCGAATGAACGTCTAGCCACAATCCGCATCAAAGCGAGGTTCTTCAACATATCGCTGATTTGCGCCCACGCCCCTACGGAAGAGAAGGACGATGTGACCAAAGATGCTTTTTATGAGTGCTTGGAGAGCACTTATGAGAGATGCCCCCGCCACGATGTCAAAATCGTGCTTGACGACTTCAACGCCAGGGTGGGCAAAGAAGGTATCTTTGGCACTACGATCGGTAAATTCAGCCTCCACGAGGAAACATCCCCAAATGGGTTGAGGCTGATCGACTTCGCCGGGGCCCGAAATATGGTTATCTGTAGTACTAGATTCCAGCATAAGAAGATACATCAAGCTACCTGGCTGTCTCCGGATCGAAAAACCACCAACCAGATCGATCATGTTGTGATAGACGGAAGACACGTCTCCAGTGTTTTAGATGTGCGTGCGCTCCGAGGTCCTAACATCGACTCGGACCACTATATTGTTGCAGACAAAATTCGCACCCGCCTCTGTGCAGCAAAAAACGCACGCCAACAAACACAAGGAAGGTTCGACGTCGAGAAGCTGCAATCACAACAGACAGCCGAACGATTTTCTACTCGGCTTGCACTCCTGCTCTCTGAGAGCACTCGTCAACAACTCGGTATAAGGGAACTGTGGGACGGCACTTCAAACTCCTTACGTACAGCTGCAACCGAAACCATTGGTTTTCGGAAAGTGCAAAGGAACAGCTGGCACGACGAGGAGTGCCGTGTCGCAGCGGAGAGAAAACAGGCTGCCTACCTCGCAACGTTACGATCGATCACAACACGTGCGGGATGGGATAGATACTGAGAGTTGAAGAGGGAAGCGAGACGCATTTGTAGACAGAAAAAGAAAGAGGCCGAAATGCGTGAGTACGAAGAGCTTGATAAGCTGGCCGACAGGGGTAATGCTCGAAAATTCTACGAAAAGATGCGGCGGCTTACAGAAGGTTTCAAGACCGGAGCATACTCTTGTAGAACCCCCCCAAGGTGATCTAGCCACCGATGCCCAAAGCATACTTAAATTATGGAGGGAACACTTCTCCAGCCTGCTGAATGGCAGTGAACACACAACATCAGGAGAAAACGAACCCGATACCCCAATCGATGACGATGGAGCAGATGTTCCATTGCCCGACCATGACGAAGTTCAAATAGCAATTGCCCGTCTGAAAAACAACAAAGCGGCAGGGGCCGACGGATTGCCGGCCGAGCTATTCAAACACGGCGGCGAAGAGCTGATAAGGTGCATGCATCAGCTTCTTTGTAAAATATGGTCGGACGAAAGTATGCCCAACGATTGGAATTTAAGTGTGCTATGCCCAATCCATAAAAAAGGAGACCCCTCAATCTGCGCCAACTACCGAGGGATTAGCCTCCTCAACATCGCATATAAGGTTCTGTCGAGCGTATTGTGTGAAAGATTAAAGCCCACCGTCAACAAACTGATTGGACCTTATCAGTGTGGCTTCAGACCTGGTAAATCAACAACCGACCAGATATTCACCATGCGCCAAATCTTGGAAAAGACCCGTGAAAGGAGAATCGACACTCACCACCTATTCTTCGATTTCAAAGCTGCTTTCGACAGCACGAAAAGGAGCTGCCTTTATGCCGCGATGTCTGAATTTGGTATCCCCGCAAAACTAATACGGCTGTGTAAACTGACGCTGAGCAACACTCAAAGCTCCGTCAGGATCGGGAAGGACCTCTCCGAGCCGTTCGATACCAAACGAGGTTTCAGACAAGGCGACTCCCTATCGTGTGATTTTTTCAATCTGCTGCTGGAGAAAATTATTCGAGCTGCAGAACTTAATAGAGCAGGTACAATCTTTTACAAGAGTGTACAGCTTCTGGCGTATGCCGATGATATTGATATCATCGGCCTCAACACCCGCGCCGTTAGTTCTGCTTTCTCCAGACTGAACAAGGAAGCAACTCAAATGGGTCTGGCAGTGAACGAGGGCAAGACGAAATATCTCCTGTCATCAAACAAACAGTCGTCGCACTCGCGACTTGGCTCCCACGTCACTGTTGACAGTCATAACTTTGAAGTTGTAGATAATTTCGTCTATTTAGGAACCAGCATTAACACCACCAACAATGTCAGCCTAGAAATCCAACGCAGGATTACTCTTGCCAACAGGTGCTACTTCGGACTGAGTAGGCAATTGAAGAGTAAAGTCCTCTCTCGACGAACAAAAACCAAACTCTATAAGTCGCTCATTATACCCGTCCTGCTATATGGTGCAGAGGCTTGGACGATGACAACAACCGATGAGTCGACGTTGCGAGTTTTCGAGAGAAAAGTTCTGCGAAAGATTTATGGCCCTTTGCGCGTTGGCCACGGCGAATATCGCATTCGATGGAACGATGAGCTGTACGAGATATACGACGACATTGACATAGTTCAGCGAATTAAAAGACAGCGGCTACGCTGGCTAGGTCATGTTGTCCGGATGGATGAAAACGCTCCAGCTCTGAAAGTATTCGACGCAGTACCCGCCGCGGGAAGCAGAGGAAGAGGAAGACCTCCACTCCGTTGGAAGGACCAAGTGGAGAGGGACCTGGCCTCGCTTGGAATATCCAATTGGCGCCAAGTAGGGAAGAGAAGAAACGACTGGCGCGCTGTTGTTGACTCGGCTATAATCGCATAGGCGGTGTATACGCCAGTAAAGAAGAGTTTGAGATAGGTGAGTTCGTCTCCTCTTCCCCGAAAAAATGGCTCTCATTCATATTATTTATTCTTTGACTTTTCTCTTGAGGACGAAAGCTTTGATTACTTTCTCAATGCCGCTTTACCCCATGTGCTTGCTGATTTTGTCCCCTATTGACCTGCAAGTTTGCATTTGTTTGTATAGGTTTTATATTTTGATTTAAATTGCTATTGCCTTGTTGTCCCCTCACATTAAAATCTCTATTATAAAGTCTGGATACAGATGGATCTATATCCATAGGAGTTGGTTTCGGAAAATTATAATGTATATTATTATTTGGAGGGTTGTTCCTTTGAGGAAATCTTAAATTATTGTTTGTATACATTGACTTCACCTTATTTCTATCATACATGAAATTTTGAGTAAACCGGGCTCCTTGAGTATTTGATTCGAGTTCCTGAGCTTTTGCTAAAGCGTCAGGTAAATCTTGTGCGTTTAGATAGAATATTACGTCTCATAGTGGGGTTTTTAGTCCTGTTATAAAAATTCTTACGGCATGTTCCCTATTCTTTTTATTTAATTCTTTTGTCAGGTCTGCGTTATTTCCGTGTGTCATGATTGTTTTGTTCAATTTTTTGTGGACGAGGTTGCAATATTCTACAACCGACATTGCACCCTGCCTTAAGATGCTTAGTTTTTGTTCAATTATATGTATTGGACGTTTGTCCGCATATGCAAAGTCTAAACAGGCTAGAATTGCATTGAAATGGAGGACTGTTCGATGGTTAGTTAACGCATCGTTTGCATCATGCGTTATTTTATTTCTAAGTATTGTGAGTGCAACAAAGTATTTCCTACTGCCCCTCACGTATAGGCTCATAGCGTTAATCGCTGCCTCTCTCCAACTAACATATATATTCATCCTACCAATAAACTCAGGTATGGATTTAACTACGTCTAACGATTCGTCACATGCT
Organism: Bactrocera zonata; assembly: GCA_037783105.1. Classification (NCBI taxonomy): domain Eukaryota; kingdom Metazoa; phylum Arthropoda; class Insecta; order Diptera; family Tephritidae; genus Bactrocera; species Bactrocera zonata. The sequence continues at coordinate 1,372,634 of JBAWJQ010005925.1, read as the reverse complement.
ATAGTATCGTTTATTGTCTGAGTTAAAAAGTCGGTTGCACTGTTGGTATTGACTACTATTTGTGAGCGTAATTTCTCTACTTCCTCACGTAATGCTATATTGCTGTCAGCAATAAGGCGAGTTATTAGGTCTACAGTTAAAGCGTCACCGTTAGCCAGTTTGTCTAATTTTCAGTTTCTGGTCTTTTTTGTTAATTATTTTTATTTTATCCCTTCTAGGAAGAGGTGATTTTTTATTCTGGAGGGTCTGGAGTTCAGAATTGCAGAATTAAGCTTTATTATACACCGGAGGGTCAGCCTTGCGGTGGTGAATCGCGGTTTCAATATATTTTTGTTATATGGCTGATCGAGCGTTTAATTATTATTTTATTAAAAAAATTTATTGGTTGGATAAATTTTTTTTTTATAATTCTCTGGAGGGTTCCTTGGGTGGTGAATCGCAGCTTTTAATTACGTAATTTATTGGTTGTACAAACCATTATTTATAGTCTTTAGTTTTTTTTTTTTTTTTTTTGTTTTTTGAGTTTAGGACATTCTCTAGTATCATGATCGCCCTTACAAAAGTCGCAACATGACAGTTTTTTATATTTAATGCCATTTCTTATATGTGTATATTGTAAACATAGTTAAATTTCATTTAAACTTACAAATATGTTCTCTCGCTGTGTCTTTTATAATTCCCGTTAATGATGCAATTATTGCCGCTGGTGATGATGTGGTTTTATAAAGTGTTTGTATTTTTGTGATTTAAGTCACTCTTTCTGTTTTTGTTATTCTGTATTTTGTTGATTAATTCGTTTTAATTAATTATTTTAGTTATTGATTTTCAAATCAATTATTTAAACATTTTTATTTCTTGAAAAATTTTAATTATTGGTTTTTAAATCAATTATTTAAACAAAAATTTTTTAAATTTCTTGTTTTTATTATCCTGCGATTGTTACTTCGTTGCTTGTTTTTACTCACTTCATTTCGGGTTTTGCTTGGTTTTTAACACACAGTTATTTTTGTTATTTAGTTAGTGAAAGTTTTTTCACCTACACTTTTTTGGTTACTGTTACTTTTCTAATAAATTATTATAAAAATAATAATTTTTTGTTTTTACTATCCAGTGTGGCTAAATGAGCACCTGACCCCCCTCTTAATATAATACATCTACACCCCACACATACACACCATACTCAACACATCATCTTTTCATCGCACACACACCAACTCCACACGTCATCATTTCATCCCACACACACCAACTCATCACATTCCACATCACACGCACACAACATCAGCATCACGAATTCAACACACATGAGGACACCGCACAAAAAAGAACAAAAGGGACCGACGGACCAGGCACCACTCTCTTTCAATTACTATCCGCGCGCATATACGCATCGTTTTTGCCAGCTTGTCGATTTTGGATTTTCCTCCTTCGCTTTCGTCTCCAATTTAACGGGTGAGTCCGCGGGTTTGATACCCATGAGTGTATGGTACTGTAGCGAATTTTATATACAGTGATTGTCACTTCGTTGCTTGTTCTTACTCCTTTTATTTCGGGTTTTACTTGGTTATTAACACACAGTTATTTTGTTATTTTTTTAGTGAAAGTTTTTTCACTTACACTTTTTTAGCCACTGTTACTTTCCTAATAAATTACTTAAATAAAAAAATGTTTTCTTGTTTTTTAGGCACTTTGTGAACTCGTGCCAAACTATCGCTTTTTACTTTAGTAGGCACTTTTGACTTCGTGCAAATTATTTCTTTATGAGACAATTTTCACTTCACTTTGCAATTTTGACTTCGTGCTAAACTATATAATTTTAACTTAACTTTTTTATTTTTCTTTACTTTAGTAGGCTCTTTTTGAACTCGTGCCAAACTATTTCTTTATAAGAGGCACTTTTGAACTCGTGCCCCACGTTGCGCGCCAACTAATTCCCGCGACGAGGGAATTTCAAAAAAAAAAATATATATATATATTTTACATCCGCGAACGCGCGGCTGAAATAAGAACACGTGTGGTTCCCGTGGATTGTCAGACACAAATCTAATCTTTATTTCTCAAGTAGTAATATTTATACATTTTGGGCTTATTATTCTAAAGCTAAAGCTGAAGTGTAAGCATCAGCTTAATTGAATCCAGAACAAAGAGTTAATTACAATATTAGCTGTTACAGCATATTTCAGCAAAACGTTAAGAGTTCTGTTTTCTATATTATTGTTATGCCTTCTTGTGAGGGCGAGCGATATTGTTTCAATAAAAATGGAATATTGGATTCAGAACGGAAAAAGCATTTCGAGTTCTTAAATAATCAAAACGTTAATTAAGATTTTTAATTAATGAGACAGTGTAATTCCAATGTGAAAAGATTCAATTTTATTTACAGTTACGTTAAGGTTGTTAAGCGGAGGCTATCGTTAACTTGCATGCACCTATTGGCTGAATATTTGCGAATTCGATATTTTTGATATACATACATATGTTTTCATGGAGGAATTGCGCCAAATGTGACGATTTTATATACGTATATGTATAAAATATGCAAGTACTTACATTTTTTTTAATTGTATGTTTTAACGGTGAAATTGCGCCAAATGTATTTGCAAAATATTTATGCGCTTTTTGACTGAGTATTGGGCATATTTGAGTTTTCAAAAGTTGGTTTGTATTTAGATTTTTTACGTATGTATGTATATATTAGGTTGTCAAAAAAGTCTTGCGGTATTTTCGCTAGTTGGCGCTGAAAGCGGGTAGTTCTAGTTCGCATCGGGTCATGTTATAGTTACCTTTTTGGAAAGCTCATTTCACGCGCTAACACGTGTTTGATTGATTGTCGTTTCCTTTAAGTCGTTCGTGAGTTATAGCGTCGCAAACATGGAGAAAAATAAAGAGAAAATACGACATATTTTACAGTACTACTACGATAAAGGCAAAAATGCATCTCAAGCCGCCAATAAAATTTGTGCAGTTTATGGACCCGATTGCACAAAATGGAAGTTAAACTGAAAATTTTCAACGGAATTTCAGTTTTAAAATATCTTCTACGCGTTAACATTAACCGTTCGTTCGAAATAATGAAAATTTAGTATAATTAAAAATGTCGCAAAAACGAAAGTGCCGTGTTCGCGAGTGTCTTTCCGCGTCTAATAAACATTTCTCATTCCCTAGGGATCCAGGACAAGGAAACAAGTAGGTGGAAATCCTAAGGTAAGGTAAGCACTTTGAGCCAAGTGCAGTGGGCGTGAGGAAATTGAAGGCAAATGCTGTGCCAACCCTCAACCTTGGTGAGTTTTTTGATAAAAAAAAGATGAAAAGTATGATTAAATATTATTTTAAATATATTTAAAAATCGAATCAAAATGTGTATGCGAATAGTGTATAATAGTGTGAATTGAGTCTGCCATCCCGATATCCATCTTTTTTGTTGAGTGGGTTGGTGTTGTGTCGTGGTGTATCGAGCTGTGTTTTGTAAGGGTGCGCCAGTTTTTCGCGGGTAGAGTAGGTGGGGGCTTATCTGATATGAGCAATATTTTAAAAAATGTGTGAATATAATATGGTGTCTGAATATAGTGATTTAATTATTGAAAATCCTGTGAACTATATTCAGATTGTTGTAAAAAAATATATTTTTGTGTATGTATAACTGGAGGACCCACCCACGTTTTTCTGTAGCTGTTACATAGGTAGTACTACTAATACCATTTAAATGATTTCTATTATTTGGATTATGACTATTTGTTAAGGAGATATAGCATTTTTGGTGAACTTGTGTTAGTTTACAAAAAAATTAATCAAAAAGCATTTCGTGTGTTAATAAAGCATTTTGGAGAGAAAAATACTGTTGAATTTGAGCTGAACCCAATGAAATCAACCGAGTTAAGTCGATAGTAAGCCTAGTGGACTGCATATTATGCAACAGTTTTCAAAAGTGGAAAGACGAAAAAATCGGCTGGCAAGGTTATGGCATCAGCCTTTAGGATGGTATATTATTCATCGAATGATTACTGAGCCAGTTTTAATTCATTGCACTGACCAAATACATTTGGTTGCAGTTCTATTCCACTATTCGCAATATTTAGCATTTTTTTTGTATGCATATACTTCATCGTTCCCGTTTAAATATAACACTGCTAACTAACACAACTTTCTTTTATACATATATAGTATATAGATTTATAATACAGCCGTGCCTGAATATAGTGATTTTATTATTGTAAAACTTGTGCACTATATTCAGATTATTAAAATGTAAAAACTTGGGTATCGACAATAAAATAGTAATAGGCAATAAAGTTAGTGAACATTTTTTTAAGTAAATTGTTTTTATTATCCATAATATGTAAGTTTCATAGTTATTTTTCATTTTCACAATATAACTTTTACTAAGCACTACTATTTCATTGCTCACAGCTGTACATACACATATTGGCACGATTCCGATTACTTTGGCGGTCAGCTACTGAAACGAATTTCGGTATAAATGGGGAATGTGCCGATAGGGGAACTTCTCCAGAGGCGGAATATGCAAAAATAATTAGGGGTTTCACATAGTCTCATAAAGTGATAAGTTATAACGATCAGAGTTGTATTTGCGTAAACTTATTTTAGTATGCAATGCAACAAAAAATTTTTGTAACTAGTAAAACAATTTATGATTTTACGATGCTTTATGGCACGTTGTGAGTACCCCAAATGTTGCTAACACATATGTATATTTTATTAAATATTCGCGATCAAAACTTCAAAAATTTGTATTAACGCATCGTATTTCTCAATGTATAAGGGGGTCTATGATGGTCGATTTTTTTGCATATTTTGAAAGTTTAGACTTTCAAAAATATGACCTTGAAAGGACTTTTAAAATTCGACTTATTTTCGGAGATTTAACCGACTTTGTGACGTGGCGTCCGTGTTCACTAGAATTGTCTCCTCAACTTTTTTCGTTCGTTTTTCTCGAAACTACTTTTTTTGAGGTGGCAGACATGATATCTCAAGTTCTACTGAACCAATTCCTTTGAAATTTGGTATATATCTTCTTTATAAAATGCTCCATCGTGTCTGCTTTGGATTTCCAAAAATTTTGATTTGAAGTATTTTTAAAAAATTCGAAAAGGTCGAAAAATCGGGTCAAAAACATTTTTTTTTTTCAAGTCAACGCCATTTTGTTATTACTATTTTTTTTTAATGGTCAACCCGATAACGATATCCTTACTAATGAAGAATCTTATTGTTTTTTGTGTTTTAGATCTCTACAAGGGTTGAAATCATATGTCGACGAGTTTTGGTTTTTTTTCTTGCAATTTTTTTTATGTTACTAAAATGTCAATAAAGAACATATAAAAAAATGGATAGTAAAAATGTTTTTCATTTCGCGTAGTACTCCTTTCTTCATACTTTTATACTTTATAACGTAATATGATTATATAGTATTATTTATTTGTTTGTTATATTTAAATAAGAAAATATCCATATGTATGAAAGATTATTTATACTCAATTTAATTTGGAATAAAATTTATACAAATTGCCTCATAATGTTTAGCACATAAATAATGTCCATAACGATAAATGTAGTGAAATAGCTTGTTGAAATGTTCCACTTTTTGGGGATTTTGAACTTTAAAGACGAATATCTCATAAAATATCCGTTTGCGTTAGCTATAATCCTAGATATTTTTTAATCAGAAGGACTTCCTCTTTCCAACGGTACCTTCAGATCGCGGCGCCAAAGATATCAGGTTTTTGCCATTTTACCCACATATTAAAATAATAATATAATATACGTATATTAGTATGTCCCTTAAATTTCGAAGTGTTTAATTTTCTATGCCTACCTTCTTAAAAGTTTTGTTTTAGCATAATACATTTTAAAAAAAATTATCAGCTCGTTTTATCAACGATAACCCGTGCCGACTTGCGATTGAAACTTGTTCATACAAGAACCGCGCAACTGAGCGCTGCAACCTGTAGCGACGGGTTACAATTGCCATTTCGTATTTATGTTTCAGGTCATTAGAGTGCAATTGTTTAATGCATAAAGATGTCGGTTGAATTACGAAATGATAAACAAAATATTTTTCTCATCGGTTTGCCTAGCGATCAAATTAGTGGTGCAAAATTATCATCAAATCGACAAGTTCTCGCTGCATTGTTTTATAATATTCGAGAAGTAAAATTGACTGTCAGTGAAAGTGCAAATTTAGTGATTAGGGAGTGTATCATATATTGGGAAAAGGCAAGAATTCCCACAAAAGCATTTCCCAACTGCGTAAAGAAACTAATAGACCTATATCATTCTTGGAGAGAACTGCAAAAAAATATCAAAAAACTCAAGTTACGTTTAAAAAACGTGAAAATTATTTTAAGAATAATCTTGATAACTTATTTGATATCGCACATGCTAATGCTTTTGATATGATAAGAATAGAGGAAGACAAACTATTTTTGATGAAACAACGGGAGCCAGGTCGACCAGGATGTCTTGGTGGTGCAGAAAGTTAGCGGATAAAGAAGAAAGAGCTAAACAAAGACAGATAGGAGAAGAGAAAAGAAATGTCAGACATAGGGAGTTATTGGCAGTCCCATCAACTTCAACAGCCATTAATGTAATAAACTCAGATGATTCAGGGGAAGAAGAGATTTTGGATACACAAAACGCAGTACCAGAAGAAGCTCCATGCACTAAAAAAAAGAGGTCGAGAAAACATTGTAACACCTAAACTTGTTGCGACATTGGATCGATGTCAACTCAGCACAAGAGACTCTGTTTACAGTCTTCATGCAGTCGTTGAGGCACTTGGTCTAAGTAGCGATGATTTCACCATCAACAAGTCCTCGATTCAGCGAATTCGTACTCACACTAGAAAATCCAGAGCAGAAGCAATAAAAGCTGACTTTCAGAACAATATACCTGATGTAGTAACAGTTCATTGGGATGGGAAACTTTTACCTGGGTTGGACGTGCGAAGTTCAAAAGAAGAACGTTTACCAATTATTGCTTCATTTGACAATAGAGAACAGCTTCTCGCAGTACCAATGCCGTTTCAACCGCCCTCTCCGATTGGAATCTTAATGAAAAAGTACAGATAATGTGCTGCGATACAACTGCTTCTAATACCGGCCGTTTCAGTGAAGCTTGTGTTCTTCTAGAGCAGATTTTAGAGAGAGAGTTTCTGCTATTTGCTTGTCGCCATCATATTTATGAACAGGTCCTAAAATCGGTCTTTGAAATCAAACTGAAACAAGTAACTAATAGTCCTGACATTCCCTTCTTCAAAAAGTTTAGAGACAATTGGAAAAACATCGATTCTAATAATATTGAACTCTGCCTTAATTTCATACAGAATTATACTGCTGAGACTGATATTACATCCTTGTTGATGTATTATAAGGCAGAACTAGACAAATCTTTTGTAAGAGATGACTAACGGGAATTGGTAGAGCTATGTGTAGTAGTTTTGTGAGGAGATAAAGAACGTAAAATAAAAATCAGACCTCCTGGAGCTATGCACCAGGCAAGATGGATGTCAAGAGCAATATATTCATTGAAAATATGTTTACTGCAGTCTCAATTTCGTATGAACGCTAATTATAAAAAGGCTCTGCAAGATGTTTGTTTGTTTTTGTAACATTGTATGTTAAACCATGGCTTCAATGCTCGGTGGCGACTAAAGCACCAAACCAAGATTTGTGCTTTTTGAAAGCATTGAAAGCGTATGAAAAAGTTGAAGTTTAGTCAGCATTTATGGTACCTTTGTGAAGAAACTGTTAGTTTATCACTTTTTGATAATAAAGTTGATAATGAGACTAAAAGGGAAATTATTACCAATTTAAACAGAGAGGAAAGTCCGAATATTGGAAAGCGCTACATTCCATCGACGTTAGAAATGTCTAATACGTTGTTTGGTAAGTCTAATTTTTATAGGTTTATTATTTTTGTTATTTAAAATTTAATATATTTTTGTTTTGTTTCAGAAAAAACTCTGGATGATTTTGTTTCTATGCGGAGCATCCATTTTTTTCAAGATTTCAAATAGATGCAAGCTTTCTCCACGTCGATGTATCTGCTTGGGAAGGTAATGCTGCCTTTCAAAATGCTTTACGAAAAGTAAGCCAGTTAAAAGTCGTAAATGACACTGCTGAAAGGGCCGTTAAATTAATGCAAGATTTTAACGGACTAATCACAGCCGAAGAAGAGCAAAAACAATTTTTATTACGATGTGTCCAGGAACATAGGCACTTATATCCAGATTGTAAAAAAAATACTCTAAAAAGAAGTTATCCTGCTTAATTTTAAGGTTCTTTTAATAAATATTTATCTAACCTAACCACTTTTTTTTATTTAATAGCGTTTTAATCAATTTTACAGTAACACAAATAATAGATAGGCTATATCTCAGAATAATGGCTATATACTAAGACAAAGAAAACTTTGGGGGTTGGTCGGCAAGAGTTGCACTCGTCGTAGAAAGATGAAAATTTATATTTGAGTATATACATATATACATATATAAAAAATATATAGGGTATGCGTTTTGAATTTCTAAAAAAAAATGTTTTCGTCATATAAGGGACACCCTAATGTATATATTATATATACAATCATATGTGTAGGAGGTTAATTAAAAAAGTTTAAATATGCTATATTATATGCACCTAGGCATTTGTGGTCAGCTCCACTGCCAAGGAGAAGATGTTTCATTAGCAGCTGCGTGTCGAAACAGGCGACATTCTTCGAATTACCTAAAAGGGAAGATATTCGACAGAGTTGTGCAAAGGCTTGCAACATAGCCTTTCGATTCCCTATTTATTTGTTTGAAACAGTGCATGTCACTAAATTCAAACTTTTGCCTGGGGCTTCTCCTTGTTTAAGATTAGAGTCAACACTAAATCGTAGCTCGTCTAGTGATGACTATGATTGGGTGTTCCGCCCGTTACTAGAACATATATTCGTCCTAAAGTAGCTGTAGGAGATAGTGAAGAGGACGACATAGCTTTGATGGAATTTGAGAAATATTCCATCCTAGAAGAAAAAAGATTAAGATTAGGGTCAGAAAGTAACTGCGAAGGCTTTGTATTAGACAGCTGCGAGCGATTTGCTCGATCCGCGCGTTACTATCAAAGTAATGCGCTGAAATTAAATAAAAAGGTCAAAGAGTTAGAGGGGGTTATTGATGATTTAGAAAAAAAAATAAATGACTACAAAAACGTGCAATAGTTGCGGATGAAAATTCCAGCCATGATGCTATTACATTCGCTAAGATGATCGTCACGAAACACACTTTTTTGTAGTGACAATGAAAAGACATTGGCACAAAATATTAATTATATGTCCACTAAAGCTTATAATTTCATGCGTGTCGATTTAGGTTTCTCTTTACCGAGTAAAAGTTCACTTTTGAGATGGCGCCCCATTAGGTATGTTGTTCCTGGCTTCGATGCCAATGTCATCTCAAATTTAGGCAAAATCGCCAAAAATATGTCCGTTCTAGAACGTAATTGCGTTCTTTTATTTGATGCAATCATCATAAAATAAGACCTAACTTATAATAGAATTAGGGATATTATTGATGGGTTTGTAGACTATGGAGAAGGCCATCGGGAAATGAGAATAAGAAATAAGTGTTGTTTTTTTATGGTAAAAGGGTTAAGTTCAAGTTGGAAATAAGTGTTTTCATATTATATTTCCAAAGATGGACATTTTACTCAAAATGTATCTAAAATTTTGAATAAAAATATCGCAGCACTAAAGTCCATTGGACTTAATGTTAAGGCTTTAGTCTGCGATCAAAGGGTTTCAAATTCTTCAACTTTAAAGTTATTTACTTTTAAAGTTATTAAAAAACTTTACTCAATTGACCAGAGCAGTACACATTTGAAAATCTGTCTCAAGTCCCATGTTTACCCCAGCGTCTTTGAGAAAACGTCCGTCAAACATGCCACTCAAGTTTTTAGCAATTCGGTCGCGGCTGGCGTCGAAATGGCTTACAGCCAAAATCTATTTGGCAGTGACGAATATTTAATAAAATGTATAAAGCCTACGCAGTTATTTGTCAAGAGGATGAATGATCTCTTTGACGATTTAGACTGTAAAATATTGGATACAAAAAATCCGTTAAAACGTACGCTTTTGAAAAATGATTCCGGGAAGGTCCAACGCCTCTATGATCATATAGAGTTTTTAAAATCAATTAGATTACGGAATGGTGTTCGGGTTAAGTGCATTGATGGTTTTCGCAATGCAATTAGGGGAATGTTAGGGGGATCAAAGGGAATTAGATTTTATATTCCTTGGGAAATTGAATCAGGATGCGTGGGAGAACTTTTTTAATAGAGTCCGAGCCAGTCAGGGTATTAATACCCATCCAACTGCCCACGAAATCCAATACATTGTAGATCGTCTAATATCTATACTTAGACAAAATTTTGATAATAAGGGAGCAAATTGCGAGGATGATGACGATGTTAATTTAGATTGGAATTAGGAACCGAAGATCGTCATCTAGATGTGCAGTAAATCGATTAAGAATATGAGCAACTCGCTTTGGAATCTTTTGTTATTCCAGACGAGAATTTTGTTGAAGAGGACGATGAAGCTGAGGTCCAAATCAAGCGGTACTACACAGGCTATGGTATTTACCAGCAAATTCTGTGTAAAATTCATTGTGAAAAGTGCCAAAGACACAGAACGATTTAACGCCCTATTCGGAGGTTCTCATCAGAGCGAAAAATTACAAGGACGACAGCGAGTTAAGGCTGGTCAATCCTAGTGATAGGGTCTTCGAAGTGTGCCGACTGCAAATGATGTGGAACGTCAAGCTATTCAACGAATATGCTCTAAATGTTCCGTGTCTAATGTTGTCCGCTATGCAACAAAAAACCGAAAAGGTTTTTCCTCAATGGTTTGAACAAGCCGATGAGTGTTTTAATCACAAGATATAATTGTTGGAGTATTTAGTGACAGTACTGCCCTTTAAAAATTCAAAGTGGCTTGTGAAAGAAGAAGTAATTAGGAAACGGCATCGAAAGCGCGATGAAAAAATAAAATAAAACTTAAAAATAAGTTGCAAGTCAGAACCCTTTGACTATCGAACATCTTACTTTTGGGTAAGTTAAGAATTTGCAAAATAATAATATATTAATTTTATTAAAATTTTATTCTATTTGCAGGTTTTTTATTTTAATTTTTTTCTCATATTTTCAGCTCTTCTTCTACTTTTAGTCTTTTTTATTATCTTTCCAGTTTTTTTTTTAACGTTGCAACTGAGCCTAGCTTTTTTAAACACTAATATTAATCAAGATGGATTAAATTGTGTTTAAAAAAGCAGGTGACAGGAAATGACTTAATTTAATTACAGAGTCGTGTGAAAAATTTCCATTTTACATGGAATATTTCGTAATTCAGTTTCCCGGTTACGTACCACAATCAAACATACAAATTTTTGTGGATTGTTAAAAATAAAAATATAATATGGTACATAATCGGGAGTGTATAATTAAGCAAGTGGTTAGGTTAGGTTAGGTTAGGTAAGATGGCTGATCAAAGATCCCACGTAGACTAACAATTAGTCCTTTGTGATGCCATTGAAAAGGAACTCCCGTGTTCGGACTTACAGATTGGCGAAGCGCTTTGTAGCCAATACATAGTTACACAGACGCCTAACTTCAACACCCGCCAGTTCGGTGGCGTGTCCAAAGGTATGCGCCCCCAGGTGTCTGAGTCTTGACCTCCCAAAAGCGGGACAGTCAAGCAGGAAGTGCTGGCTTGTTTCTACCGCATCTTCCTCCAAACAGCTTCTGCAGTCGGCATCCGGTAAGATACCCATTCTTACCGCATGTAAGCCAATAGGACAGTGGCCCGTTAAAAGACCCACTAACAGTGAGAGGTTAGCCTTGCTGAGGGCTAAAAGATCATAAGATCTCCTGCGGTCTATGTTGGGCCAGAAGGCTTTCGCAACCGCACAAGTGCCGATGTTGGCCCAGCGTTGGGCGAACATCCGCGTGGCCCAGCTGTCTAGTAGTAGACCACAAGAAGAAACAGGAGCACCGACCCGTTCCCATTCTACCGATAATGATTCTAGGGTACCTTTCCTTGCTAGCTCATCAGCTTTGCAATTGCCTGCAATTCCGCTATGGCCCGGCACCCACACCAGCCTAATCACAAAAGCTCTAGCTGCTAGAGATAGTGACGTTAGACATTCTTCGACCAGCCCTGAACGCACTGTAAATGAGTTCAAGGCTAATATAGCCGCTCTACTATCCGAGTGGATAGTCACTTCTCTGAAAGTGGATGCACTCTGTAGCAGCAAATCAGCTGCAACCTTGATGGCTGCGACCTCAGCCTGGAAAACACTACAGTAGTCGGGAAGTCTGAAACAGGAGTCGATGGAGAGCTCCCGACAGTAGACCCCTCCACCAACCTTTCCCCCAAGCTTTGACCCATCCGTGAAGAAGCTTGCTGCCCCCCTCCTCCAACGGCTTCTTCCCACCCACATCTCCCTCGTCGGTATATGGGCAGAGAAGGAGCCGCCAGAGTTCGGTATGGCGACTCCATGATCCAGATGATCCGGTATGCAGTCAAAGTTTGTGAGGATATCCGAATGACCAGATGCGCGTTCCTTTAAGAAACCAGATTCTCTGAGTCTAATAGCCACCTTCGCGGCTATGCACCTACCGGCAATGTCCACCGGCGTTATATTCAAAATTGCATTAAGTGCCATGGTCGGAGTAGATCTTAATGCACCACATATGCTAATTAGCGCAGCCCGTTGAACGCTCTCGAGTTTTTTGGCCAGTGTGGTCTTCCCTAAAGCCCTCCACCACATGAAGACACCATAGAATAAGATGGGCTTTACTATGGTGTCATAAAGCCAGAGGACCACTTTCGGTGAAAGACCCCACCTTTTGCCAATAGCTCCTTTGCAGCAGTATAAGGCAACAGATGCCTTTTTTACTCTATCCTCGATATTCGGCTTCCATGAAAGCTTCTTATCCAGGATGAGCCCTAAATACTTCACTGTATCCGCCGGTTGCAGGCGAATACCTCCCATCCGCGGCAACGGTGCCACCGGGATTTTATATTTCCGGCTGAATAAAACCATTTCTGTTTTGTTTGGATTTATGGCGAGTCCACTTCCGACCGCCCACTTTGTTACTACGCTGAGATATCCCTGCGTCAACTCGTACACGGTGTTAAGGAACTTTCCTTTGACCATAAGTGCTACATCATCTGCGTAGGCAATCACCCGACAGCCACGATCCTCTAGTTTTAGAGCAATTCGTCAACGACTAGGATTCATAGAAGAGGAGAGAGAACCCCACCTTGTGGTGTTCCCCTACTCACACTACGCCTCGCACGCCCGCTGCCCCATTCCGTTTCAATTACTCTGTCGCATAGAAGGCTGAGAATGAGGCACTTGAAGTTCGATTCAACCCCAAGACCGTCAAGGGCAGTTAATACTGCTTCAGGCAGGACATTGTTGAAAGCTCCCTCGATATCAAGGAAGGTCCCAAAAGCGAAGTCCTTGGCTTCAATGGCCTCCTCAAGCCATGACACGATAGTATGCAAAGCAGTGTCCACTGACCTGCCTTTGCGATAAGCATGTTGTGCTCTTGACAAATAGTCTCCCGGAATGCTCTTCCTTATATACCAGTCCATCAGCCGCTCCAGAGTCTTTAACAAGAAGGAGGAAAGGCTGATTGGCCTGAAATCTTTGGCCGTGACATGGGAGACCCTGCCAGCCCTCGGGATAAACGTGACCTTGACTCGTCTCCAGGCCCCCGGAATGTAACCTAATCTGATGCAGTTCGCATAGATAGGTGCCAACCAGTCGCATGACACCTTAACAGCCTGTTGCAGCTGCGCTGGTATGATGCCGTCTGGTCCCGGGGACTTGAACGGTTTGAACGAGTTAATCGCCCACGTCAAGTGACGCTCATCCAAAATGCCGACAAAGGCCGCACAATCGTCATGCGGCATCCCGAGAGGACCCCTCACAGAGGATATGTTGCTCGGGAAGTGAGCGTCGAGAAGCGTCTGAAGTGTTTCTTCACTACTGAGAGCCCACTTCCCATTAGCGTCCTTTAGATACCCCAGGGACACTGGGGTTTTTGCGAGAATACTCCTAAATCTCGAGGACTCGTGACAGCCCTCCACTTTTTCACAGAAGCACTTCCACGAGGTCCTCTTGGCCTTTCTTAACTCGGACTTATAAATTGAAAGCCCTACTTTATACAAGGCCCAATCATCAGATAACCCACTTCTGCGGGCCTTATTGAATAGCCGTCTACAAGACGCCCTGATCTCTGAGAGCTCCGTAGTCCACCATAGAAGTTTCTCTTTGCCCTTCGGTGATCTCAGTGGACAAGACCTCTCCAGCGCAGCATTACACGCCGAGCTGAAGACTTCGACCCACTCCTCCACCACATCGGTAGTGGCCAACGAGTCCCGTGTGGGAGAGTTTGCCTAAGCCTCCTGCGGTAACCTACCCAGTCCGTGTTCCTAGGGTTCCTGAAAGATTTCCTAGGCGGACCTTCACCAACTAGACTAAACTCGATGTACCTGTGATCCGAAAAGGAGTGATCAGCGAGGACCCTCCAGTTCGAGATCAGCGGGGCAATCGCTTGTGAGGCAAGGGTGAGGTCGAGGACCTGCCTGCGGTCACAAAAGTAGGAGAGTTTCCTCTATTACAAATGCGAAGATCTTCGCTAATAATGAAATCAAAAAAGCAAGTGGTACTTAAAACAAAAATTTTTATGATATTTTGAAAAACAAAACGTGAGATGCAACAAGACACAGGCAGTTAAAAGGTATTGGCTTTTAAGCGCAATACTACTTAAGCGGGGTTGACTGTACACATAAATCAATTGAATATTTTTTTTGAAAAATGTTTGAAATTGAAAATCGACAAGTAAACTATTTGTCAATTTTATTGTAATATACATATCTTTATACTTATATTTGCGGGGTTGTCACTTTTTCTTTCTCATATATTTTCAGAAATACATATATTCAATTTATGAATTTTAGCTTTTGGCTTTGTTGACATAGGGAAAGGCATGCTCGGGGAGAGGTGTATGAAATTGATTTAAGAATGAATCAATTTTGTTCGTTGAATACGCGCTTGCGTACATGAATGAACATTTTGTTGTTGTGTAATTTACTATAAATTTTGACGTGGGCAATTTGGCTGCCATGTTGATTTCTGATGCTATTTGTGACGATTGTTGTTTTTGTAGAACAATATTTGTAGTTTTTGCGGGTAACATATTTACATGTGTACGCATACAAGTATGTATGATGATGTTTGAGACAATTGTAGAACAATATTTGTAATTTTTTGGGCGACTTATTTACATGTGAACGCATATAAATATGTACATATGATGTGTATGTATATTATTTGTGTGGGAACGTCATGCGCACATCCCCACATGTGTGCGCATATAAGTATGTATTATGATGATGTTTGAGACGATTGTAGAACAATATTTGTAATTTTTACGGGCGACATATTTACATGTTCAATCATATAAGTATGTATGTGTTTTTTTTTTTTTTTTTGCAGAACAATGCTTGTAGTTTTTGCAGATGACATATTTAGATGTGTACTCATATTCATACTTATGCTGGTAGGTTTGAGTATGCAATGTTACACACAGGCAAATATGTAAGTATGTTCATATACATTAATGCGCGCTGATTTAGTGTATTGCTAAATGATAAAATAACTATTTGAATTTCTGAATGCATATATATGTACATATCTACATTCATATCTGCACGAGCAAATATACGTACATATAAGCATATGTTGTAATAAACTTAATCCCTATTAGTACGAGTAACAATATTAACAATTTTAATACAAAATATCAGGAAAGTGTATTACGTAAAAACAAAATAAAAATATTAAATGTCCAAATTGACTATCAATGATACATTCGAATATACATAGGTGTTAAATGATGAAAGGTAGGATTTATATAAATTGATTATTAGAATATTAGTGTTTTATGATGGTATGTTTTAGCCCTGACAGACGACAGCGCTAATATGCATTAGCGGGCTTAATTTACATTTATTTGCGCATTTCACTCATGTCAATGCAAGTTTGTAATGCACAAGAATTCCGTGCATTTGGTTGAATTTACTAAATTTTAGTAGGCAACACTGCTCAAAAATGGCCGATTTTTGCTATTTATTGACAGATGTCGCACTTTTGCTATCCATTTGTCCAATATTCTTAACTTTTTAACACACTTTTTCCGCATTACAATCAATTATTGTTTATAAATTCGCTCTATTACCTTTTAACGTAGATAATAATAAACGAATTTTTTCGTTAAATTTATATTGATTTTCCAAAATTACCAAAATTTCTTTTAATAATTTATCTTATTCATTTTTACTTCACCTTTTTTTTTTAATAAAGAAACAAATTTCACTATCAGCTGTCTAAATGCACAAGCCTGCCGTCTGTCACCATAAAATTTCAATTCGCATTAGCGTTGCTTAAGGCGCATTAATTTTGCTCGTCTGTCGGGGCTATTATGTACAATATATTATCAAACATAAGAAATACTCAAAAAGTGTTATTTGCAGATTTTAATAAATATTACTTTGAAATAGCATATGTATGTAGTTTAACTAAAACGTTATCACTTCTGCATGCATTCATAAAAATTTCAAAACAAAATTCATATCAATAAATATGATCCCATATACGTACATGCGAAGAAAATAACATGCGGCTGTGGTATCAAAGCCTGCCTCTTCTTTTTTACTGGCGTGGACACCGCTTACGCGATTATAGCCGAGTCAACAACAGCGCGCCAATCGTTTTTTCGCTACGTGGGGCCAATTGGAT
Organism: Bactrocera zonata; assembly: GCA_037783105.1. Lineage (NCBI taxonomy): Eukaryota > Metazoa > Arthropoda > Insecta > Diptera > Tephritidae > Bactrocera > Bactrocera zonata. The sequence goes on along the minus strand of JBAWJQ010005925.1, from coordinate 1,355,770 downwards.
ATCCCAAGCGAAGCCAGGTCCTTCTCTACTTGGTCCTTCCAACAGAGTGGAGGTCTTTCTCTGCTTCCCGCGGCGGGTACTGCGTCGAATAGTTTCAGAGCTGGAGTGTTTTCATCCACCCGGACAACATGACCTAGCCAGCGTAGCCGCTGTCTTTTAATTCGCTGAACTATGTCAATGTCGTCGTATATCTCGTACAGCTCATCGTTCCATCGAATGCGATATTCGCCGTGGCCAACGCGCAAAGACCGTAAATCTTTCGCAGAACCTTTCTCTCGAAAACTCTTAAGGTCGACTCATCGGTTGCTGTCATTGTCCAAGCCTCTTCACCATATAGCAGGACGGGAGTTATGAGCGACTTATAGAGTTTGGCTTTTGTTCGTCGAGAGAGGACTTTACTTTTCAATTGCCTACTCAGTCCGAAGTAGCACCTGTTGGCAAGAGTAATTCTGCGTTGGATTTCCAGGCTGCCATTGTTGGTGGTGTATACGTTAGTCCCAAGATAGACGAAATTATCTACAACTTCAATGTTATGACTGGCAACAGTGACGTGAGAGCCAAGTCGCGAGTGCGACGACTGTTTGTTTGATGACAGGAGATATTTCGTCTTGCCCTCATTCACTGCCAGACCCATTTGCCTTGCTTCCTTGTCCAGTTTGGAAAAGCAAAACTAACGGCGCGGGAGTTGAGGCCGATGATGTTAATATCACCGGCATATGCCAGCAGCTGTACACTCTTCTAAAAAATGGTACCTGCTCGATTAAGTTCTGCAGCTCGAATTTTTTCTTCAGCAGCAGATTGAAGAAGTCGCGCGATAGGCAGTCACTTTGTCTGAAACCTCGTTTGGTATCGAACGGCTCGGAGAGGTCCTTCCCGGTCCTGACGGAGCTTTTGGTGCTGCTCAGTTTACACAGCCGTGTTAGTTTTGCGGGGATACCAAATTCAGACATCGCGGCATAAAAGCAGCTCCCTTTCGTGCTGTCGAAAGCAGCTTTGAAATCGACGAAGAAGTGGTGTGCATCGATTCTCCTTTCACGGGTCTTTTCCAAGACTTTACAAAGAAGCTGATGCATGCTCCTTATCAGTTCTTCGCCGCCGTGTTTAAATAGCTCGGCCGGCAATCCGTCGGCTCCCTCCGCTTTGTTGTTCCTCAGGCGGGAAATTGCTATTTGAACTTCTTCCTGGTCGGGCAATGGAACGTCTGCTCCATCGTCTTCGATTGGGGAATCGGGTTCGCCTTCTCCTGGCGTTGTAAGTTCATTGCCATTCAGTAGGCTGGAGAAGTGTTCCCTCCATAATTTAAGTATGCTCAGGGCATTGGATCACCTTTGGGGGTTCTATAAGAGTTTGCTCCGGTCTTGAAACCTTCTGTAAGCCGCCGCATTTTTTTCTTGTGTTTGCTGACGTGCGTTTTTTGCTGCACAGAGGCGGGTGCGTATATTGGCTGCAACAAGATAGTGGTCCGAGTCGATGTTAGGACCTCAGAGCGTACGCACGTCTAGAACACTGCAGACGTGTCTTCCGTCTATCCCAACATGATCGATCTTGTTGGTGGCTTTTCGATCAGGAGACAGCCAGGTAGCTTGGTGTATTTTCTGGTGCTGGAATCTAGTACCACAGATAACTATATTTCGGGCCCCAGCGAAGTCGATCAGCCTCAACCCATTTGGGGATGTTTCGTCGTGGAGGCTGAATTTACCGACCGTAATGCCAATGATACTTTCTTTGCCTCAGAGCATAATTTTCATTGAATGCTTAGCTCTGTTCGCTCAGCACTGTTAAAATTTCTCCTTCTCAGCCAAAAGTGGAGAAATCCACGAATAGAATTTTGTTAGCTCTTGACAGTTCACATGCTAGTCCGCAATTGAACCTTTTCTATATTATAAGTACTCTGGCAAAAGCAACAAGAACAACAGTAGTAGCAGCAAAGGCAAGAACAAACAGCAACAGTAGCAGTAGCAACGACGACATAAAGTTAGCTGTAAGTAAATCCTATATTTATTAATTAAATGGGAAATAATCCCACTAATATTAAGTATGAAAAATTGTTTATCTGTGAGTATTGCAAAACCAATGATCATGACACTCACAAGTGCCATTATTTGAGAAAAAAATATACAAAATAAATTCTTACACATCTATTAAGTATATCTATAATATAAAAATGAATCGTAAAATGTGTTGCTAAGCGCATAACGCAACAACGCCTGGACTAATTTGGCCAGTTCTCTTTTTTAAATGTTCGTTGACGTTCAAAGATGGTTTACGGCGAGAAAACTTCGAATAATTGACGAAAAAACCCTAAACCCTAAAAACAGCCCTTTTCTGTTTCCCATACAAACGAATGAATGTTTGTGTGTTAGTAACGCTAAAGCTCGAGAACGGCTGAACGGTTTAGATATAAAAAAACCTTGTACTTTTTGTGAGAAAAAGTCGAAGAGTTGAACAATTCCAAAAAGTAAATTTTTTAAATTCACATTTTTTTGTTTTGTTTTTCAATTATTTGAATCGTTCAAATTTGTCGTTTGCTTTCTTTATTCCGGCTATTCAAAAGAAAAATTATTGAACATTATTTAGTGATAACGTTATTTATGTTTCTTACAAAGTGATCAATTACAGATTGAAATTTGTTAGGATGCCATAAAAAGGTCGCTCTAATATCGGGCAGTATCTAATAGATCAACATATGTATATTGGTAGCCCAATCACATGATCGAGTACTCCCAGGATGTGATGACATACGTGCGGAATTATGGATCGTGGTCAATCAGCAAGCGATCACCACAATGTCACAGCACGACTTTACAAACAGCTACGATGTTTGATAGACTCTATCATGCAGCAATGTATATATGGAGCTGTTATATATTGGATGTACTCTATTGAGTAGCAAAAACGAAATCTGAAACGCACACACGTTCTTCTTTGGATGGTGGATGGTGGTTACACCTGATCAAATTGATGCAATCAGTAATGTGTGCATTTTTTTGAGAAGAAAGCCCGCAATTACAATTGCTGGAACATGATAATCACTGAAATCAAACGATGGACGATGCGATAGCTACTTCGCACACTTTTCGCGATGACCATATCGATATATCACCCTTCAAATCCGCGTCAATTACGGAATAGAACAAAAGTGACGTTGCCGAAACATTCTACATCGTATTCGCTAAGATTTAGAAATAAGTCAACACCGGTTAATACTACCGGTGGTTTGATATCAATTCCATATGCCGTTTCAATTCACGAAAGATGAACTCAACACTAATGTTTATACAAACATTGGCCAAATTATCGTAACTACCAAAAATACCGATGTTATTGACTTGACCTGGAAGATTCAAGGTCAATTTACGAGAGACGTGCGCTAGTTATTTTTTACATTAAGTAAAAATGAGTCAAAATAATATATTTTGAGCTGCACCGAAATGTGTACTCTTTATTTATACTCTTAAGACTGACTTATTACATGGTTCTTACTTCTATTAATACTATATAGTATGATACTTATTACTAGTGTTTAGATATATGTAATGCCACTTTGGCTGAGCCGAAGCTAACATATCCTTCATAGGTGCATTTCTCTTTGTAACGATGTGCACAGCTTGTATGAAGCTATATGCTATAGTAATCCGATCTGAATAACTTTTTCGGAGATAATGTTAATACCTTAAGCAGTAATCCATGTCAAATTTCGTGAAGATACCACGTCAAATGCCAAAGTTTTCCATACAAGCAATTGATTCCGATCATTGAATTTGTATGCAGCTGATCGGTATAGATCAATTTTTTCCGATATTACATTATTTCTATGAACAATAACTCATACCAAATTTAAAATTAAATGAGGAAGTTTCCTATTTGATTCCGATCATTCAGTTTGTATGGCAGCTATATGCTATAGTTAACTGATCTTCGGAGATCGGAGATTACATTGTTGAAAATAATCTTTACCAAATTTCGTGAATATATCTTGTCAAATGCAAAAGTTTTCCTTACCAGCATTTGATTCCGTTCATTCAGTTTGTATGGCAGCTATATGCTGTAGTAAGCCGATCTGAACAACTTCCTCCGATATTACATTATTTCTATGAACAATAACTCATACCAAATTTCGTGAAGGTATGTCGTCAAATGAGGAAGTTTCCCATGCAAGTATTTGATTCCAATCATTCAGTTTGTATGGAAGCTATATGCTATAGTTAACCGATCTGAACAATTTCTTCCGATATTATATTATTTCTATGAACAATAACTCATAGCGTAATCACTAATTATTTTAATATTTAAATTCAAAATAAATTTAGTTTCAGCAATACATAGTTCTAATGCTATTACATTTGTGTTTTTAACATAGCGCCATCTACTGAATATTTCCTCAACCCAGCCAACAGCTAACGTCATCTGTTAGAATATTTTGGAGCTAACAGATAATTGGGACTGTCAAATAATAGACAAAGAATTTGAAATAAAATAATATTGCGATTAAAATTGAAATGTAAGCTATCCTATTAATAGAAAAATAATTTGGAATAAATTATTAAATTTTTTCTACTTTTTCCATTTTTGATGATAGCATAACCGGTCATGTGATTGATTGTTCAAAAATTTTTAATTAAAATATGTACATGTAAGTATTATCACATATTTATATTATTAAATTTGCTATGCATCAAATCCCAACGTATGATATATGTATTTTGATGATAAGAGGTACTAAGGCACCAGAATGTATGTAACTAAATTTGGTTATCGATGTATGTATTTATTTTCCGCTTGCTTCTCATGTTATTGATGTTTTTATTATTGATAGTTAATCGATTTACAAAAATTTATTTACCAATTTGCAGATAATTTAACGGTGGCTATCTCCAAAAACTAATTAATATACTACTGTGATCACATTGAAAGGGGAAAGTATTCGCCTCCCGATGCAATACACTTATGCCAACGAGTTTTCGAGTCATCTATCCTCCGTCGTGCTGACCATCAGAGGTTTCTTCGATTCAGTTTTATATCTTCAACTGAGTCTACACGGTGTCTTCCGAGTGGTCATGTGAATTTGCTGAATAGCCAGAAGTTACACGAAGGTAAATCAGGCGAATGTGGTGGTTGCGTCACGATATTATTTGAAATGGTGCATTATCGCACTTCTTTGTTCAATAAGTTCAGATATAGTAAAAATCAAAGAATTCAACTCAGAGCCTCACAAAACGACGCGTATCTTAAATCTTCTTCTTCTTAATTGGCGTTGACACCGCTTACGCGATTATAGCCGAGTCAACAACAGCACGCCAATCATTTTTTCGCTACGTGGGGCCAATTGGATATCCCAAGCGAAGCCAGGTCCTTCTCCAATTGGTCCTTCCAATGGAGTGGAGGTCTTTCTCTTCCTTTGCTTACCCCGGCGGGTACTGCGTCGAATACTTTCAGAGCTGGAGTGTTTTGTCCATCCGGGCAACATGACCTAGCCAGCGTAGTCGCTGTCTTTTAATTCGCTGAACTATGTCAATGTCGTCGTACATCTCGTAAAGCCCATAGTTCCATCGAATGCGATATTCGCCGTGGCCAATGCGCAAAAGACCGTAAATCTTTCGCAGAACCTTTCTCTCGAAAACTCTTAAGGTCGACTCATCGGTTGCTGTCATTGTCCAAGCCTCTTCACCATATAGCAGGACGGGAATTATGAGCGACATATAGAGTTTGGCTTTTGTTCGTCGAGAGAGGACTTTACTTTTCAATTGCCTACTCAGTCCGAAGTAGCACCTGTTGGCAAGAGTAATCCTGCGTTGGATTTCCAGGCTGCCATTGTTGGTGGTGTATACGTTAGTCCCAAGATAGACGAAATTATCTACAACTTCAATGTTATGACTGGCAACAGTGACGTGAGAGCCAAGTCGCGAGTGCGACGACTGTTTATTTGATGACAGGAGATATTTCGTCTTGCCCTCATTCACTGCCAGACCCATTTGCCTTGCTTCCTTGTCCAGTTTGGAGAAAGCAAAACTAACGGCGCGGGAGTTGAGGCCGATGATGTTAATATCACCGGCATATGCCAGCAGCTGTACACTCTTCTAAAAAATGGTACCTGCTCGATTAAGTTCTGCAGCTCGAATTATTTTTTCCAGCAGCAGATTGAAGAAGTCGCACGATAGGCAGTCGCCTTGTCTAAAACCTCGTTTAGTATTGAACGGCTCGGAGAGGTCCTTCCCGATCCTGACGGAGTTTTTGGTGCTACTCAACGTCAGTTTACGCTGCCGTGTTAGTTTTGCGGGGATACCAAATTCAGACATCGCGGCATAAAAGCAGCTTCTTTTCGTGCTGTCGAAAGCAGCTTTGAAATCGACGAAAAGGTGGTGTGTGTCGATTCTTCTTTCACGGGTCTTTTCCAAGATTTGGCGCATGGTAAATATCTGGTCAGTTGTTGATTTGCCTGGTCTAAAGACACCCTGATAAGGTCCAATCAGTTTGTTGACGGTGGGCTTTAATCTTCCACACAATACGCTTGATAGAACCTTGTACGCCATGTTGAGGAGGCTTATCCCACGGTAGTTGGCGCTGATTGTGGGGTCCCCTTTTCAAGGATTGAACATAGCACACTTAAATTCTAGTCGTTGGGCATTCTTTCGTCCGACTATATTTTACAAAGAAGCTGATGCATACTCCTTACCAGCTCTTCGCCGCCGTGGTTGAATAGCTCGGCCGGCAATCCATCGGCTCCAGCCGATTTGTTGTTCTTCAGGCGGGGAATTGCTATTCGAACTTCTTCCTGGTCGGGCAATGGAACGTCTGCTCCATCGTCATCGATTGGGGTATCGGGTTCGCCTTCTCCTGGCATTGTAAGTTCACTGCCATTCATCAGGCTGGAGAAGTGTACCCTCCATAATTTAAGTATGCTCTGGGCATCGGGTTCTACAAGAGTATGCTTCGGTCTGGAAACCTTCTGTAAGCCGTCGCATTTTTTCGCAGAATTTTCAAGCATTACCCCTGTCGGCCAGCTTATCAAGCTTTTCATACTCACGCATTTCGGCATCTTTTTTTTTCTTTCTGCAAATGCGTCTCGCTTCCCTCTTCAACTCTCGGTATCTATCCCATCCCGCACGTGTTGTGATCGATCGCAGCGTTGCGAGGTAGGCAGCCTGTTTTCTCTCCGCTGCGACACGGCACTCCTCGTAGTACCAGCTATTCTTTTGTACTTTCCGAAAACCAGTGGTTTCGGTTGCAGCTGTACGTAAGGAATTTAAAATGCCGTCCCACAGTTCCCTTATACCGAGTTGTTGACGAGTGCTCTCAGAGAGCAGGAGTGCAAACCGAGTAGAAAATCGTTCTGCTGTCTGTTGTGATTGCAGCTTCTCGACGTCGAACCTTCCTTGTGTTTGTTGGCGTGCGTTTTTTGCTGCACAGAGGCGGGTGCGTATCTTGGCTGCAACAAGATAGTGGTCCCAGACGATGTTAGGACCTCGGAGCGTACGCACGTCTATAACACTGGAGACGGGTCTTTCATCTATCACAACATGATCGCTCTGGTTGGTGGCTTTTCGATCCGGAGACAGCTAGGTAGCTTGGTGTATTTTCTTGTGCTGGAATCTAGTACCACAGATAACCATATTTCGGCCCCCGGCCTCAGTCCTTTTGGGGATGTTTTCTCGTGGAGGCTGAATTTACCGACCTTCGTACCAAAGATACCTTCTTTGCCCACTCTGGCGTTAAAGTCGCCAAGCACGATTTTGATATCGTAGCGGGGTCAACGCTCATAGGTGTGCTCCAAGCGCTCATACAAGGCATCTTTGGTCAAATCGTCCTTCCCTTCCGTCGGGGCGTGGCCGCAAATCAGCGATATGGTGAATAACCTCGCTTTGATGCGGATTTTGGCTAGACTTTCATTCACCGGAGTGAATGATAGTACTCGGCGACGGACAAACTTGCGCTCCTTTATATGGCCATTGTAGTAAATGCCACAAGGACCTACCGGTCTTTGTCCTTGTCCCGTCCATCGAATTTCGTGGACGGCGGTAATGTCAGCATTTATTTTCATGAGGACATCAACCAGCTGGCAGCGTCACTTTCCCAATTAAGGGACCGGACATTCCAGGTTCATGCCCTCAATTTGTAGTCCTTATTTCGTTTGCCATTGTCGTCACCAAAAGAGGGGTCAGTCATCCGAGGCCTGTTGTTCCTTTTCATTGGTATGTTTTTTTACATGGCGGGTCCCATACCCAGCGCACGACCCTGCGGAGTTGATATTTCGCCTTCTCACTTTAGCGCGCCTTCAAACGGATGTTCTTAGGCTAACCAGAGGATACTTGGTCAAAGACCGGATGTCGTGAGCTGCTTGAGTCATATGTAAAAGAATCGTTTCTGGCCACTCCCAAGTGAATGGCGATCAGAGAACTTTCCTCACTTGCGTGATACTAATGAATATTTTGACGTGAAATTTAGCATAGGTGTCACTAACGATGCTACCAATTTACCGATTCGAAAAACAGGCGCAGTATAAATTAAAAATTCCATTTTCAATTTGATCACAGTAGTATATATGAATAAATTATAAAATGCTCCCCATAATTTTTTAATAATTGTGCAAATATTTTTATTTTCAATATTTTATTCAATTCTGAAAAATTATTTTGCACTCCTCATTTCAATGTGTTATAGTAGCATGTTCTTGAGTTTTTTTTTAATATTTGAACATTGAAATTATTATTCTAAGTCGGATGCCACCGAAAAAATGCAACCTCAACAACGCGCAAAGCAGAGAGGCACGACGCAAGCGCCACTACCAGATAATTAATGCACTGTTATTGAGGATAAAAATGAATTGATTCAGAGTATTTTTTCGAATATACAGAGTAATTACTTGAATCATAACTGGCTCAGTGTGCGGGCTATTTTGGTAGCCAAAAATGTTGATGTTGACGAAATTAACTTCCTAATACAACAGTTGTTACCAGGCGATGTGATCAATGTATACCGTTCTTAATGAAAATAAAAGTGTAAGTTATCCAATTGAATTTTTAAATTCACTGGGTATACACTGAATGCCCCCACATAATCTTCGATTAAAGAATGGTTAATTATGCTACGAGTTTGGCTATCATAAAGATCACCGGAAATATTCTTGAAATAACCATATTATCTTGAAAGTTTAAGGACGAAGTGGTCCCGTTGCTATGTATTCCAATGATACCATCGAATTCCACGATACCTTTCAGATGGCTACAATTTCCAGTTCGTTTTGCTTTTGCAATGACGATAAATAAATCTCAAGGCCAAACAATGTTTATTTGTGGTTTAGATTTGGAAAATCCATGTTTTTCTCATGGACAACTATACACCCTGCGAAATAAGTATAAAGGCACTACAAAAAGATTTCTTAAAAAAGGAACTTTCTAATATTTTGTGATTTTACTTATAAATTATATTAATGTATTGATGTTCGTCCTGGTCGCTTTTTTTTCCCATATAGATGACCAATTTTTATGAAGTTGTCGATGACACAGCTAGATCTGTTTAACCGCCTCGCAATATCGCGAATCGACCGTCCCTCTTCATGATACGCTTCAATTTTTCCCCTTTTCTCAAGGGTTAACGGTTTGCCGCTTGGCATTCTGAAACGTTTACATATTAAATATAAAATACTTGTGTTATTTATTAAAAATAGACTAAAATAAGAGATACCTACTTGTTTTTCCTTGTAATGTCAGTATAATTTTTATAAAATATTAATTTTCACAATGCCTTTATACTTATTTCGCACTTCCTAACGGTTTTAATCGCATTTTATTTTTCATACACACACAAGGATGAGCAAAACTTATCTATATTGCCTAAAGTTGCCACAGAATTCAATTACGAATTTGCAAAAAAAAAGTTATTTTGTGGGTTGCAAATCAAGAGAGTAATGATAAGAAAACATCCGCCTTTATACTTATTTCGCAGGGTGTATGTTGCAGTCCACGTATAAAAAATCGTCGAATCTCTTTGTGTTAGCTAAATACGGATTAACCAAAAAAATTGTGCACCAATTAATGCTAAATTAAATTGAGATTGAAAGAATTGATAATTCAAAATATTTAAAATTATTCTTAAAGATTTAAAATTATTTGTTAGAAATTTAAATAAAAAAATATTTTTAAAATAATTATTTTTTATTAACTCTTGCCGACTTCAATAGTATGAAAATGTTGGTCAATCGTATTAAAAGTACTTCCCTTTCAAATTCTAATCCAGTGGATTCTTATACCAGCTTTAACGTTTCCGTCTTCGTTCATACATAATAATTTCATTGTATTAATGGGTAGCTGTTCCCCGTGAAGAGTTTACTACAATGTATTATAATATAACAAAAAATTTAGCCAGGTCTGCTAGTAGTTTATATTTTTGAAGGATCAATTGTTGTTTTGATGTATTTAATTATACTTGTATGCGTTATATATTCTTATTATTCTATATTCAGTGAAAATTATGATTTCTCATTGGAAATCTTCCTGTTTGTCGTTGATAATTATGCGGATGTGTTCGATTCAGGAAAGGAAGAATAAATAAGAACATCGTATATAAGAATATCATTTACTTATCATTGCAAAATTGATGGGGTATTTATGAGCGGTGTACAAAAGAATTGGTATTACCTGTCGGATACAATAAGGGTCCGATGGAAATCTGGACTCTAAATCTAAAATTGTTAATACTTTTCATTTTAAATTCTGTATAGTATAGCTACATCGAGTATAGGGTATCTAGATGTCATAGTTTGAGTGTTGAATTCCTGAAAATTTACGACCATTCTGCTCTTTTTCCCCTTCTTCGTCGGCGACTACCATAACATAATAGGTGTGTTGTACGGGCTTTTGCTGGGCAGGATTATACATATGTATTATTTTCTAAAAGTTTACTAATTTCATTCTGGATGAACCTCGTATCCGACAAATCGTATGAATATTGTTTGGTCCAAATAGGATCTTCGGATGAGCTCAAAGCTTGCCGGTTTGCATATTCCTGCATTTTCCGAGCTCTCCATCTCGACTTTAGTGAGTGCAAGACTTAGTGACTGTTTAACTTCGCAAATTTGGAACTCTGTTAATATCCTTTTACCTGTTTTTGTGTGCATTTCCTCGAGTAACAAATGTAATGGTCTCTGGTTCGAAATCTATTTGTATTCGAAACGGTTAATTACTGAGTAAAAGTTGAACTTAGTGTCGTGCCTTTTCTTGAATTTGTGAATGTTGAGAGTGCGTATGTGGGAGTTGTGGTGAAACCTTTAATATTTAAAAGTGTGATATTCTTTAGTGTTGGCATTCACTGCTGCTTATTATTCCAATTTTTAGAATTTTTTATGTTTCCCATCCTCAAGAACGTTGGATTTTTTTCTTGAAATATAAGGATATGACTTGTCCAAGAAAGAACAGTTGAGGCCCAATTATTATCGTTTTCACGAAAAGAATTTAAGAATTTGTTTTACTTGTTACGCTGTTACGTGAAGTGTGTAACAGAAGTGTGTAAATATTTTTAAGACAGAAAGTTGTATAGATCTTACTACTATTTTATTAACTAGAATGCTTACTAGTTGATGGTTTCTGTAAATATACCAAATTGCCTGTTTAGGCACATTTCCTTTGTTCCAAGATATGGCCCTATCAACAATATTTCATCAATTATGACCAATTTTAAATCGATAAGCCTGGAACACAATAAATTAACTATGACAACGCTAATTAGTCTCAACTCTCTACTCAACTGATTAACAGGTAAAGAGAATATTGACTGAAGTCTGAGTCCACCTATTCTGAATTCTGCTTTACCTGTAGCTGCGCAAGGAAGAAAAAAGTGTAGAATACAAACTACGCTTAAGAGCGTGATATTTGAATCTAGCTAGTTAATTTATTTACTCGTTAGGAATAAATTAAATATATAATTTTAAGTCAGCAAATGAGATTGGTTCTGACTGATCCTTTATTTGTATAATATTTCACCGTATACACATGTACTTCAATATTGAATATATTAAACTTAAACTGTACAAGTGTTACAAGTGGTAACTTGTTACTCGGCAGTCGATAATGATAAAGTGACCTCGAGGCTATTGTTCCAGTTGCTTATGTAGGCAATGCTTATCGCTGCTCATACTATTGAGATGCTGGTTGTTTACTAGTAAATAACTATTTGAGTTGTTACTGTTTGTTGTACTGATAGTGCGCTTCTGCTGTTCTAAGATAAAGTTGTTTAGATGATTTTTCTCTAATATTTACTGAAACATAAAGGCTAAAGTATTAACTTTCCCCCCTCTTGTGAAAACTGGATCTCCTGATCTATACTTGAGTCTTGAGTAGATGAGTCATTCCTACACGTTCTATGGTAGCGGAACTCCTCAGATATACAGTTTTTTATTAATTTATATATAGTTTAAATATTACAAATATACTTTTCTGATTCCAATATTTCAAGAATCCATTAGCTATAATATAATCTTTAATTTCTTGTTCCTGGTTGTGGAATACTTCTGAGTCATTAATAATTGTTTCATTAAATTGGATTAAATTCAATTATTCAATTGATTTTTCGTTTAAAATATGTTTTCCTTGTTATACGACATTACCATGTCCTAAATCTATAATATGTGCGTTATTTTCTTGGATAACATTACAATAGGCTTCGTAACCTTCGATCATTGGTATTGTACAATTGTCATTAGGTTCTTGTTTACAAACATATTTACTTAAATTATTTTTACATTTAGACTTTAATATTACTTTATCTTCACATTTACTTACGGTTTTATTCATATCACGATTATTCATTCATATCATAGCCTTGACGATAGGATAATTGAGTAATTTTGTATGTTGTGCATTTCTTTTCAATTATTGGATATTTTTAAATTACAAGAAAAGTGTCATGTAATCTACCTACATGCGTGTCTGCATATTCGAGTATGTCAATAACCAGTATACTAGTTTGCTCCTTTTTTAATATCCTTTCAATCTCGTCCGTATTTATTGCTGCTCAATAAATTTTTCCGTTCTTCGCGAAATTAATTGTCGTAGTTACGTCAAATAACCCCTTGTATAATTCTCGCAATATAACCTTTTGTTTAATCGTCTCAATATTAAATGTTTTCATCATTATTGCAAAGTTGGAATTAATTTGTCTTTGTTTGTTATTATTATCAATTATGTCGTTGAGTATTGTTTTCTTCAAATAGCGTAGATTAGTTTTATTTTGTCGGTTTTGTTTCACATAAACTGCTTGTCCTGCCTTATATTCCTTTTGTGTTCGTTTTTTATTGTGGTACGATATGACTCCTGCTTATTTTCGTTCAGTTCTTTTATTCCTTCAGTCATGCTCCTTTCAAAAAATAATTCCATAGGTTTCCTGTTTGTGTCGGAATGTATTGTCGTAAATAATTCCTTGATTGCGTTGAATAGTTCTTCAGTCGCGGTTGATTTATTTTGTTTAATGCGAATTCTAGTAATTTCCAGAATGTTAGAATGCAGCCGTTCAACTTGAGCGTTCGATGTTGAATGGTTTGCTGCGGTCATTGAATGTTCAATATGTAGCCGTTGGAATAGAGCTTTTGCTGCTATGCTATTAAATATAGTCTCGTTATCTGTCATTAGCTTATTACAAAATGGGAATATTTGTATGAGTACTTCTTCTAGTATTTTGTAGAATTCTCTTTTGTTGTTTGTTATTTTCTCATAAATGCGTATTTTGAGTATCTATCATGCATGAAATATGTATTGTTCCATCGATTTCAAATATGTCCATTTGTATTTGTGTGCCTATACCTTCGGGTATGGGTGTTTTTGCAAAAACTTGTTTTGTCGAATGGCGTTCGTATTTCTTCTCTTTACAAATGCTACAATTTCTAGTTAGTCGGATTACATCATTTTTTATATTTGGCCAGTAGCAAGTTTCCAGTATCTCTAATGTATTATTTTTTGCGTTTCTATGTGCTCTTTCAGGCGTATGTTTAATTATATTTTCTCTATCCTCTTCACTCGTAATGTCCTTTAATAGATTTTGACAAAAACCGTTTTCTCTATATTAAATGAAGAGTTTATAATAACATGAATTTCATACCAGGTTTCTAGTGTAGTGTGAAATGCGGTCCTGATGTTAGGTTTTATAATTTTCGTTAGTGTATTTATCAAGTCTTGTGGTGTAACGTAATTAACATAAAATCTCTCTTGCTTTGCAAAAATTGTTGCTCTTTCTAATGCATTTTGTTCACATTTTTTATACCCTGAACAGGGTATATTAAGTTTGTCACGAAGTATGTAGCACCCAGAAGGAAGCGTCGGAGACCCTATAAAGTATATATGTATGTATATAAATGATCAGTATGTTGAGCTGAGTCGATTTAGCCATGTCCGTCTATCTGTATATATACGAACTAGTCCTTCAGTTTTTAAGATATCGTTTTGAAATTTGCAAACGTCATTTTCTCTACAAGAAGCTGCTCATTTGTCGGAACTGCCGATATTGGATCACTATAACATATAGCTGCCCTACAAACTGAACGATCGGAAGCAAGTTCTTGTATGGAAAACTTTTACATTTGTCAAGATATATTCACGAAATTTGGTACAAATTATTTTTTTAAGGCAACAATGTAATCTCCAAAGAAATTGTTCAGATCGGTTAACTATAGCATATAGCTGCCATACAAACTGAACGATCGGAATCAAAGGCTTGTATGGAAAACTTTCGCATTTGACGTGGTATCTTCACGAAATTTGACATGAATTACTGCTTTAGGTAATAACATAATCTCCGCAAAAATAGGCATATAGCTTCAATACAAACTGAACACGCAGTTACTAAAAGAAATACACCTGTGAAGGGTATATTAGCTTCGGGGCAGCCGAAGTTAACGTTTTTTCTTGTTTTATCACAATTTGTGTTTTAAATTGGTTCAGTGGGGCGCTGACATCTTTAATTCTGATTGACGAGGATGATTCCTGCGAGTGTATTGAGTCGTTCGTGGTTACGTTTACTTGACGGCTAAGTGAGTCGGCTACTACAATTAAATCTCCTTTAACATACATATTTAATTTTTGCTCCGTATTCTTCTATAAAATTTTTCCATCGTTTTAATTTTGAATTTGGGTTGTCCTCTGATATTGAAAAAATTAGGGGTTGATGATCGGTGTAAATAGTAGTATTACTAGTGAGACCATACAGATAATTCCTAAGTTTCTTGAGTGCCCAAACGATTGCTTACATTTCTTTTTCGTTTGTTGAGTAATTTTGTTCAGTTCGCGTTAATGTACGTGAAATGAATGCTATATATTCCTTGCCTTGTGACAATAAAGCTCCAATCGCATGATTGCTTGCGTCTGTAGTCAAATCAAATCCTCTTTCTTTGGAATAATTCTATTTGTTCTTTTAATTAATTTTTTAGGGTTTCAACTGCTTTAAGTGCTTCGTCATCTAATTTTACATGAACTAAGCTACTTTTATTCTTTGAAATATTATCATTCTCCCCTCGTAGGAAGAGTGTTAATGGTTTCGTTGTGGATGCAAATCCTTTTATAAATTTTCTATAATATGAGGTCATCCACGTCGGCGCTCCACGTCACTCCCGTCACTTGGCGGTTATAAAAGAAAGAAATTGCGGTGATTGCATTTTTGGAAAAATAAATAGTTGCGGATAACCATTGAAGAACTGTCTAGCATCACGGATGAAAACGGAAAAGAGCCCAATCCCGGTCGGATCAATCCCTTTTGATGGTTTGGGTGGTGAATATTAGCTGATTACGAGTCGTCTCGTTGATAATCGTGTGGTTGTTGTGTTGTAGTATTGTAGTAATGATCGATGTTAAGTACTGTGTTTGATGCGTGTGTGTGTGTTGGTGTATGCTTTGAACTGTTGTGTGATGAGGTGTTGTGACGTGACGCGATGTGATGTGACGTGTGGTGATGCGATGTAGGATGTTGCAGAACGTTCATAGCTCATGTGAACACTGTCTATAGCTTCTATTTATCCCGGATCTACTTTAATTCTACCGTTTTTAATTATATGTGCTTAAAAACTCTGTCTGTCTTTGAAAAAATTATGACTTTTCATCCGAGATTTTCATGTTGGCTGCATGTAAAGTGTGTATTATATTGGTGATATCTTTCATGTGTTGTTCAGGGTTGGCTGAAAATATTAGGACAGGGGTGGGCATATTAGCCCTCAGTGGCATTTTGCCCGTTCGGGCACGAGTGCACATTTTGAGGGCTAGGTGAGGGGATCATCGGGGGCAACCATGAAGGGAGAAGTGAGAGCAACGTATTTTACCACACCATGTTTACAAATGAGTGCGCGAGTTTTGTTGTTCGAGCGGAGGAAAAAATAAAAATGCCGACGATGTTACTTCCGTGACATTATATTTTATTCTGTTTCTTTTTCAAATTATGTATGTTCAACTTATATAACTACTAAAGTGATTACAATTTTCTCAATCTATTTCATTGTTTTTTTTTTTATTTTCTTATGAAATACAATATTTAATAAATGTAATCTTATTTTCTATTGAATGCAAACAAACATGATTGTGTGGCTTACCCGATAATGTCTGGGTTATCATTACAGTCAAACATAAGGACCAAAACATGTTTGTATGCATTTGCATTATGTTTTTTATCTCTACTTGTTATCTTATTTTTTGTAATGTTTACTTGTTTTTCTTTAATATTTTATTTTGTCCAATTTACAGTATTTTGTTGTGTGGTGTCTGGTTGGGATAATAGAGTACACATAACTCCTCCCTCACTTAATGGAAAACTCTCCTGAGTTTGAATAGTATTGTTTTCTTTTTTTTAAATTTGCAAGATATTAAAATTATTATTATAATCACAATAAAACTTAAAATTTATATTTTAATATGAGAGATATTTTTGTGATATTTTAAATCATTAATTTCTTTTAAATTTTCTTCGTTTTTAAATACAAGGTCGTTAATTGTAATTTTGTTAGTGAAATTGTGAGTATCATAGTTTGGATAATAAAATCTTTGATTGTATGATATTTTAGTATTTGAGAATGTTTGGTATAGGATCTTAATTGTGCAGTTATTATAATGAATCAATGTAGTGTTTTTCAACTTAATTTTTCTGTTGTCACAGTTCTGGTTTAGTTCTGTGCCATTTGCATTTTTTATTAAAATAGTTTCTTCATCAATTTGAAAAATTTCTGTAATGCAATTTTTGATAAGTTCACAATTTAATAAGTAGATGCAATGTTTAGAAATTTGTAGTTCATTGAGTGTTTTAGCTTCTTCGAATTTATAAGTAACATTTTTGTATTCAAAAACATTTTCAATTTCTGCTGTTATTTCTTTGCTTGCTGTATTTGGTATAGGAATAATAGTTTTTAATTGTACCGATTGAAATTCTTTTGGGATTTTGACCACAAACATTAACAAATTTTCTTTATATTCCAAGGCGTATAATTTTATATATTGAAGTTTGTTGAGGTCTATGTTGTAATTAAAAATTTCTTCATTGGTTAAAATGCTTGGGTGAAAAATACCACTTTTTGCTGAAATAATGTTTTCCTGAATCTGGTTTACTGCATCTTTGAGAATGTTCATCTTTATTGTTTGTTCATGAAGAATCAATATTTTGTCTGTTCTCTCTTCCTCCTTTCGTCTTCAATAATTTGTTTTAATTTTGTGAACGTGTTCGAAAAGAAATTATTAATTTTTATTTGGTGGTTGAGAGCTGTAATTGAATTATGTAAATTTTTATCTACTTTCTTAAGGTGATTTCCAATATCTATTCTATCTCCATCATCTATCGTTCCAAATAGAAATTTGTGTACAGAACCTATACCGTTAATTAAACCTCTCTTTTTTCTACTAACTTCTTTTCTTGGGATTAATGTTTTGATTTTACCTCTCAAGATTTCAATTTCATTAGATAGGGTGTTGTAATGTAGATGTGAATATGTTTGCGAGATTTTTGTTATATTATTTAGTATGTAAAGAATTTCACGAGGGTCAATTATGTGAATTACGAGGTCAGATGATGTAACAATCTGTTTAGTGTTGGTGATAATTTCTGCGTATCCATTGTCGGTATGTATTTGATGTACTTCCAGTTTGGCTGCATTACTAATTATTACAATTGCTATCATCAATGTTATTTTGAAGATGTATTAATTGTAATTAAATGTAATTTTTTAGGTCAAAATTTCTTTGGACGTTTAATATTTGTCGGGTGAATATTATCTAATGGCAATTTTCTATACCTTGGTTCGTATTTGTGCCGAACCGCTTTATAATTTTTTACGTAACCTTCTTTTTGAGTGTTATTAAACTCTTCTCTATTTCTATTTAGTTTTCCTATGCATTTTTCTTTAGTCTTCTGAATAGTGTATTTAATCAAATTTTTATCAGTTTTTCCATTTATAACCTCAAGAGGTGTGTGTTTTAATAGTAGA
This sequence comes from Bactrocera zonata, assembly GCA_037783105.1. Classification (NCBI taxonomy): domain Eukaryota; kingdom Metazoa; phylum Arthropoda; class Insecta; order Diptera; family Tephritidae; genus Bactrocera; species Bactrocera zonata. Next base: position 1,337,334 of record JBAWJQ010005925.1, on the reverse strand, counting down.
ATGATAAGATTTGTTATACCATTCTATGCTTTGAAATACTTTTTCCGCTGTCGAATGGCTTGGTTTTTCAATTTCTGGGACTCTAATTCTTTCGGAGAGAGTATTATGAAATCTTTCGATATCTGAATTCCCAGTATGACTGTTTGGTTTTGTAAAATGAACTTCTATTTCTTCTTTCCTAAAAAAATCTTTTATGTTAATTGAGTTGAATTTATTATCTAATATTAACTTCTTGGGTCTTCCTTTGATTGAAAAGAATAGTCTAAGCTTTTCTATGATAGTTATACTGTTTTTATCATCTAGCTGAAATGCCATAGCAAATTTCGCAAATTTGTCTATAAAAGTAAGGAAGTAACATTTTTTATTTATGTATATATCTGCGTGAACTATTTCATTTATCTCTGATGGTGTTTTCGTTAATTGAAATTTTGGTTTTAAAGGTTTTCTATCATATTTTGCTCTATTGCAAACATTGCAATTATTCACATATATAGTATGTTTTTGAATCAAAACTTTCAAATTTTTCCAGTATATTAGTTTTTTCAATTTTTCATAATTTTCATTAATACCTGCATGGTCTGTTTCACTTTTAAGATATTGAGCAATTTGTTTATAAACTTATTCTTAATTTTTCATATCTTTTGCATGGAATTCACATCTAAAAAAATTTCTATTAAATATTTGAATAAGCCTTTCCTGAACTAACGGGTGATTTTTTTGAGGTTAGGATTTTCATGCATTAGTATTTGACAGATCACGTGGGATTTCAGACATGGTGTCAAAGAGAAAGATGCTCAGTATGCTTTGACATTTCATCATGAATAGACTTACTAACGAGCAACGCTTGCAAATCATTGAATTTTATTACCAAAATCAGTGTTCGGTTCGAAATGTGTTTCGCGTCCGTGTCCGATGAGCGATGAGGCTCATTTCTGGTTGAATGGCTACGTAAATAAGCAAAATTGCCGCATTTGGGGTGAAGAGCAACCAGAAGCCGTTCAAGAACTGCCCATGCATCCCGAAAAATGCACTGTTTGGTGTGGTTTGTACGCTGGTGGAATCATTGGACCGTATTTTTTCAAAGATGCTGTTGGACGCAACGTTACGGTGAATGGCGATCGCTATCGTTCGATGCTAACAAACTTTTTGTTGCCAAAAATGGAAGAACTGAACTTGGTTGACATGTGGTTTCAACAAGATGGCGCTACATGCCACACAGCTCGCGATTCTATTGCCATTTTGAGGGAAAACTTCGGACAACAATTCATCTCAAGAAATGGACCCGTAAGTTGGCCACCAAGATCATGCGATTTAACGCCTTTAGACTATTTTTTGTGGGGCTACGTCAAGTCTAAAGTCTACAGAAATAAGCCAGCAACTATTCCAGCTTTGGAAGACAACATTTCCGAAGAAATTCGGGCTATTCCGGCCGAAATGCTCGAAAAAGTTGCCCAAAATTGGACTTTCCGAATGGACCACCTAAGACGCAGCCGCGGTCAACATTTAAATGAAATTATCTTCAAAAAGTAAATGTCATGAACCAATCTAACGTTTCAAATAAAGAACCGATGAGATTTTGCAAATTTTATGCGTTTTTTTTTTAAAAAAGTTATCAAGCTCTTAAAAAATCACCCTTTATATTGTACTGATTATCGATTAAATAAGAAAAAATACCTGCTTTTCCACTATTTATGTGCCTACGATAAAGATCTATGAAATTATTATTTTTTATATCTTCTGCGCCAATAAAAATTTTCTTCGTGTTGCCTAGTTCTTCAGATTCCATAATTTTCTTTTTTGTTAAAATGATGTGTATTGAAGCGATTTACAATAGTATGAGAAATTGGAAAATGATCATTTAGTTCCTCCTCTTGAGAGTGGATTGTAGCATTTGTGCTTATGTTGTCTTCTTCCAATGAATGAATCTCGCCTGTGTTACTATCTATTCTACTTAGAAAATCGACTACGTTATTTTCCTTTCCTTTCACGTAATTTATATTAATATTGTATTCACCTAGTTTAATAAACCATCTTTGCAATCTTGGGTTAATATCTTTTTCCTTGTTTTTTATTTGGAGCCACTTAAGTGGTTGGTGATCGGTTAAGAGATCAAATGCTCTGCCGTAAATGTATGGTCTATAATATGTCACTGCCCAGACAAAAGCTAGTAGTTCTTTTTCTGTAGTGGAACAACTTCTTTCGTGTTTGTTAAGTGTTCGACCAGCATAGCTTATAGGATGACTGTCCAGGGTTAATACTGCACCAATTGCAAAGTCACTTGCTTCAGTTGAAATGCCAAATTTTTTGTTGAAGTCTGGATATTTCAATATTGGTGGGCTTAGTAACAGATTTTAAAGTTTTTCAAAGGATGATATGTACTGAGGATCGCGAGTGCTTATTTTAATATCCTTTTTTAAATATTTTGTTAAATCATGTGCTACTTTAGCGTAATTGGTTGTATCCCTTCTGTTGTTAAAGTGTGACCTAAAAATTCAGTTGTTTTCGCGAAATATTTGCATTTATCTACCTGAATCTTTAAATTGTGTTTTCTTAATGCTGAAAATATTTTGTTGATATTTTGGGTATGCTCTTCAATACGTGAACTAAAAATTAAGATGTCGTCTAAATAAACTACACATATCTTGTTGATATATTCCTTAAGAACTGAATTCATTAAACGATTGAAAGTTGCTGGTGCTTTCTTTAGTCCGAAAGGCATTCTTATAAATTCAAATTCCTTGGGGTGTAGAGAAAGCTGTTTTTGGTCTATCTTCTTCTTTTATTAATACTTGATGAAAGCCTTTTGCAAGATCTAATGTTGTAAAATACTGAGCTCTTCCAAGTTTGCTGAGTATTGTTTCTATATGGGGTATTGGAAATTTGTCATCTATATTGACTTCGTTTAGCTTCCTGCAGTCAAAAACTATTCTCCGTTTTTTCTTCACTGAATTGTCTTGCTTTTTCGGTACAATCCAAAGAGGCGAGTTGTAAAGGGAATTACTTTCTTTAATTATACCTTAGCGCAACATCTCGTTCATCAGTCTACTAATTTCTTCTTCATGAATTCGGGGATATTTATAAATTTTATTATAAGTTGGTCTACTTGTTTTTGTAACAATTCCATACTGAATTTCATGAGTATGAGAAAGGTTTTTACCTTCTTGGAAAAATAAATCGCTATTTGCTTTTAGAATGTATTCTAATTTTTGCTTTTCTTCTTTATTCAAGTCACTATTTGATAAAATATCTAGTAAATTCTCTTTTCATTCTGTGAGTATGTTAATATCTTCGTAATTGTAAGGGCATGAATTTATAAATTTAATTTTGTCGCCGTTTATTTCTACATACTCCTTTTCTAAATTAATTATTGCTTTAATAGGTTTTAAAATATTCTGTCCTATTACAGCATCAAAGTTATTATATTTTATGTTGGTTAGTTTCCAATGTATATAACTTTTTTCATTGAATTCGTTTGGGGTTGGGGTGACTAACTCTTTATTTAGGGGAAAATTTTCCTTAATGGTGCTAAAGTGTATTGGTTTATCAAGCTCAATGCATTCATAATCCTTTAGCACATTATATTTCAATAATGATGTTGTAGATCCTGTGTCAATAAGACATTTTATTTTTGAATTTTTTATGGTCACTTCTATTATCGGTAACGATCGTTTTGGGCTGGCAATCGAAAATGTGCTTGTTTTTGAACGTGATCTATTTCCATCGGTTCGAGGGATTTTGTCTCCTTTGGACTGAATTATATCTTCTAGATTGTTGAGAATTATTTTGCCTATTTTGTCCAAAGCTAAATTGCTCAGAATTATTTTGTCTACTTTGTCCAAAGTTAAATTGTTGATAATTGTCATTTTGGTTAGAATTGTTACGAAATTGTCTCTGCTGATTTTGTCCAAATTTAAAATTATTGGAATTTTGCATATACTGTTTATTTCTATTTGAAAATTTTTATAATTACTTCTTTAATAATTGTTTTGTCTTTTATCAAATTGTATTAGCAAACCTGTCTCTTGAAGAACGCTAAAAGCCTTTCTAATGGTGCTTATATTTCTACTAATCACTACACTGCTTAAGTTGGGGTGTATCCCATTTAAAAATGTTTTTAGAATTAAACTTTCGTTGTTAATTGGAGAAAATTCTATAGGCTTTATCCTATCGAATTTATGTTTTAAATTTAGTTTATCTTTTAAATTTTGAAAATATTGACTTACGTTATAGTTTCGTAGTACAATCGCCTGATTGTAAAGGGTATGGTACGACTCCTTTACTCCAAAATTCTTTATGAGTTCTTCTCTCATTTGCTGCCATGTTGGTGTAGGTCCCAAAGGCCGGATGACACTTGCTGCTTCTCCTTTAATTTTTGTTTTGACGTGTCGCTGCGTTACAAATTCCAACATTGATGGGTTGGGGTTGAATAAAGGAAGGATCATGTCAACTTCCCTGATGAACGATGATAAATCTCTGCCGTCAAAGTCGATGATTCTTGATGCTTCCTTCAAAATTTGCGATCCTGTCATCTGAAGTGGTTGCTGCTCGCCTGGATTCATTGCTAATGTATCCTCTTTTAATACAACTGAACTTGTTGTTTTTGCTTTGTATGGTGCACTTCGCTCTCTCTGCGTGGGATCTTTAATCCCACTTTTCCTGGTAATGTTGATGGACGGATAGAAGCTATTCTTCGCCTTCACAAATTGTAATCCTCGGAGTTGCTCTCCGACGTTCCAGATAACTTGTTGGAGGAAGACCGATACGTTTCGTGGTTGCGTCCGAACTGACTCTTCTTTATTTTTTCTCACTTTCATGTCGCCAGTTACAAGTTTAAAAATTACATCAGGGTTGCTTATTCGAGTAACATTAAAATAAGGTATGATACAAATTCAAAGTACTACCGTCTTGCTTATACAAGTAATATTAAAATAAAGCATAATACAAATTCAAAAGTACAACAGGATTGCTTATTCAAGTAACATCAAAATAAGATATGATACAAATTCAAAAATACAACAGGATTGCTTATTCAAGTAACATCAAAATAAGGTAACGATACAACATAATACAGTAGTCACATTTACATTGCTACATTGTGTAGAAACTTAAGTTTCTTAAACTTGGCTATCTGTGCCGACCGACTTATTTATTTATATATATATAAGGGATCTTTAAAATGGGAGCTAATCCTAGGATTTGCTTCCCGTTGCTAAAGCTTACGAAACTTAAAAAAATTCAGTTTTTAGTATCGCTCAACTTTGCAGTTTGTTTTTACCGACTGCGCCAGTTTTAGTTGTTCGAGCGAAGGAATAAAAATGCCGACAATGTTACTTCTGTGACATTATATTTTATTCTGTTTCTTTTTAAATAATGTTCTGCTTATATAACTACTAAAGTGATTACAATTTTCTTAATCTATTTCTTTTTTTTTATTTTCTTATGAAATACAATATTTAATAAATGTAATCTTATTTTCTATTGAATGCAAACAAACATGATTGTGTGGCTTACCCGATAATGTCTGGGTTATCATTTCAGTCAAACATAAGGACCAAAACATGTTTGTATGCATTTGCATTATGTTCTTTATCTCTACTTGTTATCTTATTTTTTGTAATGTTTACTTGTTTTTCTTTAATCTTTTATTTTGTCCAATTTACAGTATTTTGTTGAGTGGTGTCTAGTTGGGATGATAGTGTACACATAACTCGCGCGCATATATGGGAAGTTGCTCTGTGGGTAATAACTGTAAAATTGCCTAACAATTCTACGTTTCTATGTAGCTACAATAAATTTTAAAAATGTAAGACAAATAAGAAAAAGTATAGTGAATATTTTATTTTAGTAATATTTTTTTAATATGTCTTTATAACAGCATTTCATTTAGTTTATTTGACATAACAAATTCCATGTTTGGTTTAATAACATTTGCTACGCGCATTTTTGTACCAAAATTTAAATTAGATAACCTACTTCTTATTATATGTTTGTTTATTTGTTATTTGTTCATTATTGAAAAAAATTGTTAACAAGTGAAGGTGTTGCCAAACATAGATATAATATTCGAGAAAAAAAGTTTCAAACAAGGATATTTCTTTAAGCAAAGATCTTTATAAAAAGTAATTCCGTCTGAAATTTGCGCAAACTTATTTTTTAAGAGAATAGAGCACAGCAGATCTATTATATACATATGTATATAAATAGCAGAGCTTTCCTGAGTTAAATACTTTTCCTCCCATTTCACATTAAATGGATTAATTTTTCTTTTTAAATTTTGGACACTGCTTTCACTCGCTGATAACATTTCGGCACGTTTAAATTATAATAATTTCAGTTTCTGAACCACTGTTTCTTCAAACACATATACACAAATGAATCTTATGAAAGCGCAATACTACCTTCTTCTACCGCCCGCTTTCCGTAGAATTTCCAACGACTTGGGGTTTTCCCCGTAGAAACGACTCAGCTGATTGCTCGCTCACATTGCTGGGTTGTCAGTCTCGATATACTGAAGTAATTATGTATAAAAGTTGTCTTCAATGTATTTGAAGTTTTCTTAAACTAATTCAAAATCGGAATCGAATGCTATTATTTATAAATATATAAACTATTTTTAATAGTTTGTTTTCAGTTTTGATATTTTATATTATGAAAAATTATAATTGAAAACTACATATGCGTATTGAGTAATGGCAACATTGTTCGAATGAAAACGAGAAAAAACGGTTACCGCTTATAGCGAAGGGAGAAGATGTTTCTGCCATTAGCGTTTGTATTCTATTTGTGTGCTTAGCCACTCTTTATCACTAATGCCATACCGCGCAAGTATATTTTTATTTAATGATTTCTCATATTTTTGAAAATATGTGTTCCCTTTCTATTATTTTAATACATTTCCAGAGGCAACTTAGATATTTAAAATTTAACAAAACAATTATAGAAAAAACCTCAATTCTTTGAAAATTTTGATAAAACAACCAAACTGAAAATATCACAAATCATATATTTATATAAACATTTTCATTAAATGGAACTGCAACATGTTTAAACAAAATATATATTATGGTTGCAAGTATCTTTTCTTTTTTTATGCGGATATATAAAACTGCCTTGCATATGTACGTATAAAAGCCCACAACTTGAGAAGTTTCCCTAATTGTACCTAAAATGAATTTTAACAACTAGCATCACCACCATTAACTGTTCTCTCACATGTACAGTGGTGTGAACAAAATAAGAACAACCATAAGGTGTTGTGAAATTTTAAAATGTGCTGTTTTCTTATTAAATAAAATTGTTTTTGGATACTAATATAACTTATATAATTTTTTCCTAACAGTAATTAGAATTTCCTACCATGAAAAGGTAAATAAAAGCAAATATTAATGCGAAATTCTAAAACCTGCAAATTATGTTTACTACTTTTTGTTCACACAACTGTATAATTCCAATATAAAGTAAACTTCCGCTCTTTAATTTGTTTACAATGTCAGTATTGCTGCAACCATTATGCGATTAACATTAAGTTACGGGGGAATGAAATTGATTTTTTTCGCAACTTATTATGCCCTTCTCTCCGTAAACTGATATTTCCCTCATCTAGCCCTCGAGCGCACTTTGCTAACTTTGCGGGCTAAAAATGTGCCCATCCCTGTATTAGGACATCATCAATATACACGTATGCGCATACTCCTATGAATGGTCTGAGCATGTTTTTCAGTCCAAATGGTAGTCGTAGAAATTCATACTTGGCATTATTTATTGAAAATGCTGTTTTTTCCCTGTCTTCTTTTTTTATTTTAATTTGATGAAATCCTAATTCCAAATCTAACGTCGTGAAGTACTGTGCTTTTCCTAAGTTTTGGAGCATCATTGTGATGTCCGGAATGGGATATCTATCAGCGATTGTTTGCGCATTTAACTTCTGGAAGTCAATAACCATGCGTCTTTTTGGGTTGCCTTGCTCGTCATTCCCTTTTCTAGAAACTGTCCATATGAGTGAATTGTACGGGCTTTTGCTTGGCTGTGTTATTTCATTATCTAATAAGTTTTTTATTTCAGTTTCTACAAATGCTCTATCGGCTTGGCGGTATGGATACTGTCTGACCCAAATAGGATTATTTGTTTCTATTCTGATTTCTGCCTCTACTGTAGTTACGTAGGGTAGTGTTTTACTCTGCTCATTTCTTTTCATTAATTCATTTATTTCTTTTTTATACATTTCTTCTTCTATCATATAATTTATTCTTTTTCACAATTAATAAATTTCTTTCTGTATCTATCATTGCCTTCATTTGCTTTAAACCTTTAATTCCTATCAAGAAATCGAAATCTTGTAAGGTATCGAGTTCTAAAAATTCCATACTGAATCCTTTTATATTCACTTTCTTTTTATATTTAATTAATGATTTACCGTGTAAAGTAGCGGCTTGTTTCTTACTTTCTATTTCTATCCTTTTTGCGTGAGGGAATTTTGGATTTACATAATTTTCTTCAGCACCACTATCAATTAAAATATACACTAAGTTACCTTCTTCTGCGTTGGTAACCCATGCCTTAGAATAAAAAATATTCCTCCTCTTCATATTCTATATTAGTCCAGTCATTTAAGCTTAACTTAGGTAAGAATCTCGGAATTCGATATACCCATTTATATGTCTGTAAATACTTGTATATTGAAACCCTAAAGTTGTCTCAAAACCTACATATGGTAGGTATACCACACCATATCCGTTGATTCTTCGGTTGTATATTAGCATGACTTGTATTATATCGTTCTCGTTTGTATCCCAATGCTCCTGCTACTTTCATAAATGGATTTTGGTAATTCTGTCGAAGCTGCGGATTTCGTGGTGGTTGTTGCTGATTCTTGTTGTAACCTTGTCTCGTTGGTCTACGGAATATGGTGGATGAATCGATATACATTGGTTCAACTGGGGGTTGTTGTTGACAAGAATAATTATTCTGATGTTGATTGCTGAAATCGTGATTCTGATGATGGTTGTATCGTGGAATGTACTCAAGGTTCTGATGGCGTGAATCATGTTGCATTGTACGGTCGATACTGTAGTCATCTGCTAATGTTGCGCAGGCTCGTGCATAGATGGCCTTCTTGATAGCTACATTTCTTAGTCCAGTGACGAATGTTCGATTGCTTTAGCTTGGATTTCTTGTGTCAATACTTGGACTATTCGTTCTTCCTTGTGTGTAATTTCAATCTTGGATAGCACTACATTCAATGCTTGGTTCAGATTGTCATATTATACCTGCAGTAGTAGTTCTTTTTTTTTATTTTCGTCATCTCCTCCTCCAGAACATATATTGGTCGTTTGTCGGCATAGAAATCGTCTAGCTTATCGATGATGTCTTGGAAGTTTCTCTTTACGTTGTGGTTGATCAGGATCTGTGTTGCTTTGCCAGTAATTTTTCCTCTGATCATTATTAATGCTTGGGCATATATATTATTGTCGCATGTCTTCCATTAACGTGATTGCCACTTTCCTCCAATTCCTGTATTCGTTGTAATCACCTTTAAATTGTGTAATTGATTTAAACATATTCAGATCCACTTCTTCTGGTCTGGTGTAAGAACATATTTGTTCTGTTCGTTGTGGAATGGTTGCACTTCTTCCTAATTGTAGTTCGGATGACTGTCGTTGCAGATCGGTGACTTGCTGATTTATTTGACTAAAGATCGGTCTCCAATTGTATTCTTGGAGCGCTGCTTGATATGGTATTCTTTCTATGAAAGCGTGTTGTTTGTCAAGGATGGTATATTGATCCTTTACTTTCAATTTGTTGTCGTATTAGGATTTTTATGTGACTCCCTTTTGATTGACGTTGTGTGGGATGAAGCACTGGTAAACTTCTTGGATGGTTCAAATTAATCCTTTTTTTATTTCCAGGCACCAGGTTCTTACCTTTCAGGCAGACTGACTAAGGATATTATTGATGATCCTTTTTTGTTGATGCCCCACGTTGGGCGCCAGTTAATTTATTTACTCGTAAGGAATAAAATAAATATATAATTTTAAGTCAGCCAATGAGATTGGATATGACTGATCCTTTATTTGTATAATATTTCACCGTATACACATGTACTTCAATATTGAATATACACTGTACACCGTACAAGTGTTACAAGTGGTAACTTGTTACTCGGCAGTCGATAATAATAAAGTGACCTCGAGGCTATTGTTTCCATTGCTTATATAGACTATGCTTATCGCTGCTCGTACTATTGAGATGCTGGTTGTTTACTAGTTAATAACTACTTGGGTTGCTATTGTTTGTTGTACTGATAGTGCGCTTCAATTGTTCTAAGATAAAGCTGTTTTGATGGTTTTTCTTTAATGTTAATGAAACATAAGGTTGTGGTTAAAGGATAAATATTAACTAGCTCGCCCTGGTGGCGCCATCTATATTTTGATTAGTGCATTTGAATCTGCTATCTTTATCGATTGTCCAGTGAGAATTTCACGACATTTCATTGATTGAAAATGAAGTTATTGCGTTTTAAGTAATAAAGAGAAAATACGGCATATGTATTTTACAGTACTACTACGATAAAGGCAAAAATGCATCTCAAGCCTCCAATAAAATTTGTGCAGCTTATGGACCCGATACAGTTTCCATTTCCACCGCACAACGATGGTTTCAAGGTTTTCGTTCTGGTGTAGAGGTGGTCGAAGATGGGCCCCGCTCCGGAAGGCCTGTCGTCGAAAATTGCGATAAAATCGTTGAATTGGTCGAAGGAAACCGGCATAGTAGTCATCAAACCGTTACAAACCATTTGAAGAAGCTTGGAGTCACTAAGAAGCTCGATGTATGGGTGCCACACGAATTGATTCAATAAAAATACCGCAAGACTGTTTTGACAACCCATTATGATAGTTTATGTAACCGTGAACTCTTTTAAGTTAATAAGAGTTTTTCAAACAAAAAAAAAAAAAAAAATTACACCTAGAGTATCGATTAAATTTGATTTAAATATTTATTAGTGACCGAAAATATTTTATATATTTTATTTTTCTATGAATACCTGTTTTATATATATACTTTATATCCAAATGTCCTATAGGGTATACCTATAGGTGGATCTTTTAAATATTATTTGCTAATGAGCGCTCGTTTTAGAGATCACTGCATTTTGTACATATAGTATACAAGTTATATATAAATATGTCAAACTCTTTCTTTTCTCGCTCTCACTCTCGAATAAGATTTACTGCTAATTTTAAATACTTAGTTTTTTAAGTTTGAACTCAACGTTGTTAACAGGTTTTTGATAATCGTTAAGTTAGTTGAAGAGTAATGATCAAACAATAAATATTCATATATTTTTATTTTCAACCGCAACATTCAGTATTTAATTCAGCTGAATATTTCTGGCGACGAGGATGGGATACGTTGTGTTAAACTTTCGTATCCAAACCGAACATTTTGCGTGCAAAGCAAATTAATAACTTTTTGTGATTTAATTAAATAAATAAATGAAAAGTAACTTCAAAACTTAATGCTATTAAAATAAGTACTTTGTGTTTGTGGTTTGAGTTTGTTCTTAAATTTGACCACATATATATATTGTGAAATAAACATTTATCGAAAAAAAAGATAAACTCCAAAAAAATAGTATTACAAACGTGGTTTGCATATAAAAGAAATAAAAATTGTAAAGTCAATGCAACCAGAACAATATATTACAACAACAAAACCACATATGTTCTAACGAAAATAAGTGACTTTCATCTGACCTTGAAAAGACAAAATTCATATTTTCACATTCATTTGAACTTGAAAAAAAAGGAAATAGAGCAATACCATATTTAATATACAGAAAAGAATCATTTCATCTTGAGAGACAACAAAGAAAAAATATAAATAATCATCGTTTGCATTGTAAATTTTTCAACATCAGTAAAGCGAGAGAATCTACAACAACAACACAAGAGCAGTTTGCACAAACTGTAGCGGAAACAGAACCTTTTTGACAAAAACAAAACAATGCCGTTGACACTAGCTGAATGTTTACGAGAAGCGAGGAGCCTACCGCCGTTTACTGGAAGTAGTGAGTACTCACTTAGTAATTATTTTCGAGACGTCTCAACCGTTCTCCAATTGACTCCAATTGAGCACTTAGGTACTTTGCAAAGAGTTCTTAGCAACCGTTTACAGGGAAACGCATTAAGAGCAGTTGAGACATTAGTTAATCCTACCTGGGATGATATTGTGAGTAAACTTAAAGAAGAATTTGGAATAAAGAGAACGTTTTTTAATTTAAGAATAGATGCTCTTAATATCGAAACCATAAACATTGAAGAGTTACATTGTGAGTTAAGAATGATATTAAACCAAATGAATACGAAATACTCTTTAGAACCTAACGAAATGTATACTCCCTTAAATAACGAAAAATTAATTTTTGATGTTTATGCCAATTATTTACCAGTACATATTAAATCTCTTTTACTGCAAAATAATATAAGCTCGATAAATACAGCTTGTACGTTTTATTTACAAAATAATTTATTGAAAGACATCCAATTAGTAAATTATAAACATGCAAATAGCTTTCCATATAATAATTTGCAAAATAATAATAACTATTCAAGCAGCAAAAATAATTCCCATAACATTCGAAATAGACGTAACTATTCAAATGGTATGAATGTTCAGCGGTATCAAAACTCTAACAACTTGCCTAACTTGGGTAGCCAATATAATAACTTTAATAATCCCAGAGCAAATTGCTCGAATTTTCAAAGCCAAAATAATACATACTTACCCTAAGAGTTTCAATACAAATTTCGGAAATTTTCATAACCAAAATTTTAATCCATACCCACAAAGTAATAATTATAATTTCCGCAATACTAGTCACTTCCAACCAAATCCTCAGCAGTTTAACAATAACAGCCGAAATAATAATTTGGAGTCAATGGAAATAGATGCTATAAATTGTACAGAAAATTTTCCTGTTCAGCCTCGAAATTATCATTACCCATAATTACACTAACCATAAATAATACTAAAAGAAGGTCCCTAATCGATAGAGGCGCTGCTACAACCTTAGGGGATTACACATTCTTTTCAAAACTAAGAAAATCAAAAAAATTAATAAAACCAATTTTGTTGCATACCCTAGTTGGTGATAATATAATAAAAGAAGAAGTCATTGTTGATGTGCCAAGTGAATTTAAAGAAAAAATAGTACAGTGTCCGTTAAGTTAGTGAATTTTATCGATAAAAAGTTTGATTGCATAATAGGAATAAATATTTTATGCCCTTTCGGTGCAATAATAGACTTTCAGAATAATAATCTTATAATTAATAACAATAAAATAAATTTAAATAATAATAACTTTAATATATCCTATGAGGAAATAAACTATTTAGAAAAGTTTGAGCTGGATAAATTTAAAGAGCTAATACCAACAACTTTAAATAACGAAGAAAATAAATTATTAGAAAATTTTCTACATAAAAATAAAAAGACATTTTACATTAAAGGGCGAAACTTAACAACAACCACTTGTGTAAAACATAAAATCATAACTAATTCTAATAAAATAATTTATTGCAAAAATTACCGACATCCTCAGATTCTAGAGAATGAAATAGAAAAGCAAATGTAATACGCCCTAGTAAATCCCCTTACAATTCCCCATTGTGGATAGTAAAAAAAAATCAGATAATTCAAATGAAAAAAAATGGCGATTAGTAATAGATTTTAGAAGATTAAATGAGATTACCGAACCCATAGTCCCTATTTGATAAGTTAGGTAAGGCACAGTATTTTTCTTCATTGGACTTGGCGAAAGGCTTTCATCAAGTATTAATGGATGATAGCGATATTGAAAAAACTGCCTTTTCGACTCCTTTGGGGCATTTCGAGTTCATTCGAATACCATTCGGTCTCAAGAATGCGCCTGCCACATTCCAGCGAATGCTGAACTACATTTTGTCGGATTATATTAATAAAATCTGTATTATTTATATGGACGACATATTAGTATTTTCGCAATCTTTAACCGAACATTTAGAAAGCTTACAAAAAATATTTAATAAACTAAATGAATTTAACCTAAAAGTACAAATTGATAAGTCTAAATTTTTATCTTAAGAAACAAGTTTCCTTGGTCATATTATAACAAATGCGGGAATACAACCAAACCCCGAAAAAATAAGTATTATAAAAAATTTGGAACTACCAAAAACAGTTAAAGATATTAAATCTTTTCTGGGCCTAACCGGCTATTACCGCAAATTCATTAAAAACTATTCTTTAGTAGCTAATCCTATAATTAAATATTTAAAGAAAAACAGTAAAATTGATGTTAACGACAAATCATACATTGAGTCTTTCGAAAAGTTAAAGAATATTTTAGTAACTCCGCCATTATTGCGCTATCCCGATTTTATTAAAAAGTTTCTTATTAACTACTGATGCTAGTAACGTAGCCATTGGCGCGGTATTAAGCCAAGAAGGAAAACCGATAAGTTATGCCAGCAGGACTCTGAATGGGCACGAACAAAATTACTTAACGTTAGAGAAGGAGCTGTTAGCCATTGTGTGGTCAGTAAAATACCTTTACGGTCGAAAGTTCCTAGTCCAAACTGATCACCAGCCCCTGAAATGGCTTTATTCGCTTAAGGACCCAAATTCGCGAATCATCAGGTGGAAAATTTTACTAGACGAGTTTTACTTTGATATCGAATACATAAAAGGCAGGGAGAATAACGTGGCGGACTTTTTGAGCAGAGTGCAGCTGACTCAACCGCCTTTAGCTTAAGTTCATAGTGTGGAGGAAAGTTTAAATAATAAATTTTTCATGATAAATAAAATCGTCAACAAATACAGAACGCAAATTAGATTAGTAAAAAATAAACTTAAGGAAATAGAAACACTTTTCAAAAAATATAAAATAATATACGTGTCTGAAAATGATTTAAATAATACACATTATTTGAATGATTTGTTCAGACCAGAGTTAAAAAATGGAAAAGTTGGTATATACTCGGAACTCGAAGATAATAAATACAATATAGTTCAAAACAAATTAACACCATTATTTTCTAACAATAATAAAATAAACTTTATAAAATGTACTAAAATTGCACGTGATGTTGTATCCGAGGAATCTTTGTTGAGTATCATTGATGATATTCACACGAAAGGTAACCACAGAGGAATTCATTAAAACTACAATGAACTAAAAGATAATTATTTTAATCCGAAATTAAGACAACTAAAAAATAGATACTGTAATAACTGTAGAGTTTGAAATGAAAATAAATACGATAGAAAACCCATAAATAAAAAATTTCAACATACTATAACACCAGAAAACCTAATCAAACAATGCATATAGACATTTTTCAAATACAAAAAACTTCATTTTTAACAACAATCGACAAATTCACTAAGTTGGGGACAGCACATAAATTAAACGATAAAAATATGGTAACAGTAAAAACTAAAATTGAAGAGCGAATCGCGTTCTTAGGAAAACCTGATAAAATATATAATGCGCTTATAAAATTATTCTGTCAAGAAAAAAATATAGAAACCCATTTTACAACACTAAAAGCAATAAACTTTTATAACAACACAATTCATAGTACAACTAAACTTAAACCAATAGATTTCATAAATAAAATAAACATAGATTTAAATGAAGTTAAAGAGAGATCTGAAACAAATAAAAAGAAAGCCATTGACAGAGAAAACATTAAAAGAGAAAATGTAACGCTTAATTTACGAAATCAAAATCTATATGTGACCTGGTCTACGAAAAGGGAGCTAACGTTCGAAAAAAAAATTAAAAAAAAAAAATTTAAAAAAAAATTGATTTTTTGACTCCTAAGCCCTCTTTCCGTAGACCAGGTCACATATATTAAAACTCCTGCTGCAGGCAGACAAAAAACTGCTAAAAAGTTTAACAGATACCACTACAGCAATCCCAATAAAGTAGATACTGCCTATAAACTGAATTGAAACATAAAAAAAAATGTTTATAAATAGAAAACTATGTATGTATACCATATTTTTTATAGGTATGTGATTTAGAAATTTAGAAATAACAAATATAAGTAGGTACCCATAATTTATAATGTAATTAAAATGTTAAATTAAATTCTGTAAAATGATATATATGTAAATCTCTTTTTTTTATTTTCAAATGTATAATAGTAAACTTAAATTTTATGTCTACCTTTTCTAATATATTTTTACCGAATTCGATGGGACTCGAATTTAATATAGGAGGGCGAGTTACATTTAAATATGTCAAACTCTTTCTTTTCTCGCTCTCACTCTCGAATAAGATTTACTGCTAATTTTAAATACTTAGTTTTTTAAGTTTGAACTCAACGTTGTTAACAGATTTTTGATAATCGTTAAGTTAGTTGAAGAGTAATGATCAAACAATAAAGATTCATATATTTGTATTTTCAACCGCAACATTCAGTATTTAATTCAGCTGAATATTTCTTACATATGCACATGTATGCACTTATGTATTACGCTTTGGTTTTTTACACAATCCTGCTATTTTTTATTGATCAAAAACCAAGGGTACTTTGAAGTAATTTGCGTATCTACATATGTATGTGACAACACACTTTTGAACAAATATTTAAGTTTGTTATAAAAAACTTTTTATGTTATATTTGTTATTTAAGTTGTTATAAAAAACTTTTTATGTTATATTTGTTATTATTGTATTTAACTTGTACCCGATGTCGATTGGATGTGTATACGAAAAAACCACGAAAAGAGAATTAAGGGGGTATTCTAGTCTAGAAGCATGAATTTCAGATAATTTTTAAAGTGTCGTAAAAAAAGTCAATTAATATTTTTCTATCCATTTTTTATTAGTTATTTATTAATTTTTGAAGAGTAGAGAAAAAAAATTAAAAACTAAAAAAAGTAAAAAATTTCAAAAATTATGAGCTGACGAAGTGAGGGGTCTTTGAAAATTTCCACGTGACCATGCCCATGATTTCAACCCTCCTAGTTATCTGAAACCAAAAAAAGATTATTTCTAGAATAATGTCGCAATGGTCGGAACTACGGAAAAGTGGGAAACATTTTTTTTCACAAAATGGCGACTGCCTGAAAAAAAAAATTTTTTTTTATCACTTTTTCTAACTATTTCGAATTTTTTAAAATTAGTAAAAATAAAAATTTTGGGATGGTGCTAGTTCCAAGTAAATCGGTCCAGTAGAACCTGACAAAACGTGGACATCGTTCCGAAAAAGTCAGTTTTGAGAAAAACGCGTTTAAAAATTCCCTAATGTCTTTTGTTCGATTAGTTCCGGCCGAACCAGTTTGGATGCCGGGTCAGGAAAATGCCTATATCTCCGAAAATTATTTGAATTTTGAAAAATCCTCTTGTACACATATTCTTGAATAGTTAAACTTTGAAAATATATAAAAAAAAACAGTTTTTTTTCTTAATTTCTAGACTAGAATACCCCCTTAACCGACTGCAGCTAATATTCGCAAATTCACTTGTTTGTATGTATATTATTTTAGGTACATATATATGTACAACTGTGTTCAAATGAAGCAAAAAAGTCGTGTAATTGATTTTTATTATGGGTTATTACTATTGTGTTTAATTCGTTTGTATTCAAGCTTAAAAGAAATATGATTTCTTTAAAGAACAAGATAAAGTTCTTCTTTAAATAAATAAAAAAGTTTGTAAATAAAAACTTCAGCTGTGATTAATAATAGCAGTATTGGGGATTCCAAATCTAATATCAATTAGTTCATTGTAGTAATATAAAATTAAGTTTAAACAATTAGTATTTCATCAAATGACCGTTGTTGGATAACACAGCTGCGCATTACCTAGGCATTGAGTCCATAAAACGCTTGCATTTCTCGAGAGGAATGGCTTTCTACGCCTTCTTCACAGCACTTCATAATTACTTCGTATTTGACGGATTCTCTTTCTCTACAGCTCCTTTGACCTCTGCCCAAAAATTCTCAATTGGATTAAGGTCCGGTGACTGAGCCGGCCAACCCATAACCTCATCTTCATTTAGAGCAAAGCAATTTTATGGCACCTGTTGGTATGTTTGAAGTGTTATCTTGCTGATAGACCCGTTTCAACGGCATTTTCCATTCAGCGTGTGATAAAATAGTCGACTCCATTATTTCAATTTACAATTTGGCATCCATGTTTTCTTAAATTCAAAATAACGGACCTGTACTATATTAAGAGAAGCACCCCCATGCATTGATTTTGGCACCTCCATGTTTTACCGTCCGTGAAACATATTTAAAATCAAATGAGGCGTTTACTGGCCTTCGTAAATACTGTGTGCGTCCTCGGGAACGAAATAAAACAATTTTTGTTTCATCGGATCACAATATGTTGCGCCATTTTTCGACTGACCAATACAGGAGCTCTTCAAGCCACTGCTATTATTCACAAATCACTGCTATTATTTCGAACACAGTTGTATATACATACATATGAGAAGAAGCCGCGAAAACAAAATTGACTGATCTTAGACTGACTTGATATATGCATACGAAACTTATCGAGATATATATAGGGTTATACATACATATATAAATGATCAGGAGGACGAGAAAAGTTGAAATCCGGTTAACTGTCTCTGTGAAGATCCGTCCGTCCGTCCGTACAAACTGTAACGTGAGTAAAAATTGAGATATTCTGATGAAACTTGGAATACAGGTTCCTTAGTCCAAAAAAGATCGGTATAATTGAACCACTGCCACGCCCACAAATCGCCCTTTACCGAAAACCTATAAAGTGCCATAACTAAGCACTACTAGATTAAAATGTAATACCGTAATTTGGTACAGAGAATCGCAGTAGCAAGGGGGTGTGGCCCCGCCCTCTAATAAGTTTAATGTATATATCTCCTAAACCGGTTAAGCAACAACAGTGATAGATTCATGATAGGGAATTCGCTGCATTTGTTAACATTGTAGGTCGGAATTCGCCTCGCAATTTTAACATTTTTAACAATTCTCTAACATATTCTAACCGAGAATATGAAGAGACAGAAATATATGTATTTACGGCATATGATGACATGGCATATATGCCGAAGCAGAGAATATGAAGAGACTCCCAACGAAGAATTTCGTTTTGCTTGTTTACATTTTGTTTCATTTTTGACACAGAAAAATGTGTACAAAACACATTATGTTCTCTGTCTCACATACCCAAGAATACGAAGAGACATAAATACATATACATATGTATGCATGCTCCTTATGATACTCCCAACAACAGCATTGTAATATTTTCAGGCTTCAATTTTTGCTTTCAACTCGGGAATCGCAATGTATGCAAATATGTATGCTTTTGCGTTTTGCCGTCGGCAAATGAATATTGACATGTAAACATAATTATGATATGAGTTTAATTTTGTATGAATGCATGCATAGTAATATTTATAGTCAATTTGGACTTGCATATTTAATAATTTTCTTTGATTTTTACATAATATACTATACTAATAAATATTTTTGTATTATATTTCCTACTAATAGAAATTAAATTTATCACAACAATATATATGTACCTATGTATGTACATACATACATATTCTATCAAATAAATCTTATGTCTTTGCACATGCTCATATCATAATCTTATTATCTGCTCATATAAATGTATACATGTGCGCATTCAGAAAATCAAATCATGATTTTATCACTTATCAATATATTATATGTGCGCGCATTTATCTGCATGTTCATACATTCATATACACTTATATGTACACTTCCGAACAAATAATGCACAAGCATACAAACACACATATGCGTACAAGTTTTGTTCTTCGCTTGATTAGTTTTTAAATAAAACACGATTTTTTATTCTTAAATATTATAACATTTATAAGTTTATTTGGTATGTAGCAGTATCTTTCTGCATTCAATAACCCCGTGTTGATCTGAAGCTCATATCAGCTTAATCGTTGATTCAAGACTGCCCTGGCTCTCCTCAAGCCCAAACGTTTTAGCGGTGCATTTTGCCTACGTCAGGGATGGGTACATTTTTAGCCCGCAAAGTTAGCAAAGTGCGCACGGGGGCTAGATGAGGGGAAAATCAGTTTACGGAGAGAAGGGCATAACAAGTTGCGAAAAGTTGCGAAAAAAATCAATCACATTCCTCCGTAACTTAATGTTCATCGCAGAGTTGTTGCGGCAATACTGACATTGTACACAAATTAAAGAGCGGAAGTTTACTTTATATCGGAATTGTACAGTTGTGTGAACAAAAAGAGGTAAACATAATTTGCCGGGTGTAGAGTTTCGCATTAAAATTTGTTTTTATTTACCTTTGCATGGTGGGAAATTCTAATCACTGTTAGGAAAAAATATATAAGTTATACTTGTATCTAAAAACAATTTTATTTAATAAGAAAACAGTACATTTTAAAATTTCACAACACCTATAGTTGTTCCTATTTTGTTCACACCACTATACATGAGATAGAACAATTAATGGTGGTGATGCCAGTTGTAAAAATTCATTTTAGCTAAAATTGAGAAAACTTCTCAAGTTGTGGGCTTTCATACGTACATATGCAAGGCTGTTTTATATACATATATGCAAAAAAAAAAAAAAAAAAAAAAAGATACTTGAGACCATAATATATTACATATATATATATATATAATTTAATGAAAATGCTTATTTAAATATATATCATAAATATATATTAATATTTGTGATAAATATTTTCAGTTTGGTTGTTTTATCAAAATATTCAAAGAATTTAGGTTTTTATCTATAATTGTTCTGTTAAATTTTAAAAATGTAAGTTGTCTCTGGAAATGTATTAAAATAATAATACGCGCTATAGAAAGGGAACACATATTTTCAAAAATATAAGATATCATCAAATAAAAATATATTTGCGCGGTATGGCATTATTGATTGAGAGTGGCTAAGCACACAAATAGAATACAAACACTAATGGCAGAGAGTTTCTGAGAAACATCGATTTCGCTTCTCCCTCCGCTACGAGCGGCAGGCGTTTTGTTCTCGTGTTCATTAGAACAATGTTGCCATTACTCAATACGCATATGTAGTTTTGCACACATCTAACTTTTCAATTATAATTTTTCATAATATAAAATACCAAAACTGAAATCAAACTAGTAAAACTAGTTTATATATTTATAAATAAAAGCATTCGATCCTAATTTTGAGTTAGTTTAAGAAAATTTCAAATATATTGAAGACAATTTTTATAATTACTACAGTAGATAGAGACTGGCAACCCTGCGTTGTGAGAGAGTAATCTGCTGAGTCGTTTCTACGGGGTAAGCCCCAAGTCGTTGGAAATTCTACGGTAAGTGGGCGGTAGAAGAAGGTAGTATTGCGCTCTCATAAGATTCATTTGTGTATATGCGTTTGAAGAAACAGTGGTTCAGAAACTGAAATTATTATAATTTAAATGTGCCGAAATGTTATCAGCGAGTAAAGGCAGTGTCCAAAATTTAAAAAGAAAAATTAGTCCATTTAATGTGGAATGGGAAGAAAAGTATTTAAGTCAGGAAAGCTCTGCTATGTATATATTTAATAGATCTGCAGTGCTCTACTCTTTTAAAAATAAGTTTGCGCAAATTTCAGACAGAATTACTTTTTTTAAAGATCTTTGTTTAAAGAAATATCCATGTTTGAAATTTTTTTCTTCGAAAATTATATGTATCTATGTTTGGAAGTACCTACACTTGTGAAAAATTTTTTTCAATAATGAAATTAAGCAAACATTTAATAAGATGTAGGTTATCTAATTTAAATTTTGGTACAATAATGCACGTAGCTACAGTAAATGAAATTAAATCAAACATAGAATTTATTATGTCAAATAAACTAAATTAAATGCTGTTATAAAGACATATTAAAAAAATTATTACTAAAATTAAATACTCATTACAGTTTTTGTTATTTGTCTTACATTTTAAAAATTTATAGTAGTTACAAAGAAACTTAGAATTGTTAGGCAATTTTACAATTATTACCCACAGTGCAACTTCCCATATGTGCGCGCGCTCTCATTTGTAAACATGGTGTGGTAAAATACGTTGCTCTCATTTGTAAATATGGAGTGGTAAAATACTTTGCTCTCACTTCCCTCTTCATGTTGGCCCGCGATGATCCCCTCACCTAGCCCTCAAAATGTGCACTCGTGCCCGCACGGGCAAAATGCCACTGAGGGCTAATATGCCCATCCCTGGCCTACGTGACAAAATGATAGCCGAACAATGCCTGGAATATTCAGTTGACCAAGGTGACCTTTAAAAGCATAGTTATAACAATTAGGAGAGCAACTGAATATTCCCAGGAACATCACCTAACAATTCGAAGCTGTTAAGAGAGATGATATATAAATATGAATATGTCACCAACAAAAAATTGAAGCATTGTTCTACAAAAACAACAATTATAAAAATAGCAGAAGCATCACAAGTCAATATGGCAGCCGAATTGGCGATTTGGTCAGTTGGTTGAAATTTTTGCAGAGTAAACATCAGCGGATAAAAAAATGGCAAGCGTGAGAAAAAGTTTTTTGAAAAAGTTTATTGAATTATTTAAAAATGAGCCGGCCTTATGGCAATGCAAAAGTGTAAATTATAAGAATAAATGCCAAAAAGATAAGTCGTGGAAAAATTTACTTTCGAAATATAAAGAAATTGATAAGGATGTGACAATTGACGCAGTGAAAAAAAAAATTAATTGTTTATGTACTGCATATAGACGTCAATTGGTGAAGGTACGCAAGAGCGAAAAGTCTGGAGCAGGTGCTGAGGAAATACATGTACCAAATCTATGATACTTCAATAAGTTGGAATTTTTGGGTGACCAAGAGATGCAAACAGATGGATTTTGCTCATTCGACGAATCTATCGATATTGAAAAAGTAAGTACATACTCGTAAATTATGAGAAGCAATAATTCTTTATTTTGAGAAAAATTGGAGTTATTACAAAAATTGATAGAGCTTATACAAATTTATTCTGCCAAGGCACTGCACCAACAGTGCTAAAGTAATTACAAAATTTATCGCGAACATGCTTGGCGTTGTTGGAAGAGTTGGTACACTTTGTCGGCTTCAAATCTGTCAAATAGTCATTTGTAGTAATCCCAGTATCCATTTCGCTGGAGTTTGTCAAATAAATTGACGCATTTTTTACTTTTAAATAATTGTGTAAATAGCAACAGGCAGTTGCAATTAATGTGGCTTTTTCTGGATTCAACATTATATCAGTGTGAAATACCCGAAAACGACTGGCTAAAATGCCAAATGCGTTTTCTACAATACGTCGACCTCTAGAAATTCGGTAGTTAAAGATTTGCTGTTCGATCGATAAATTAGAGCGGCTGTACGGTTTCAGAGATTTCATCTGATGCTCTGCCATTTGTTTCCACTTCCACTGATAGGAATTCGTAGTTTGCATTGACCACCGCCATCATCACAATACTAAAACTCTTCTTATAATTAAAATAAAAAGACCCAGATTTTGACGGTTTTTTAATGTGTACATGCTTGCCGTCGATGGCGCCAATGCAATTGTTAAAATTCCACTTTTTCTCAAAATCATCAGAAATTACTTTCTTACTTATTCTTCTGCATTACTTGGAATCTGGAATATTAAAGGAAATTTATTATAATCTTTCAGCCCTCTCATTCAAAAAAACGAAAATATGATGACTTGGAATTTTTGGAAAAAGCTGTTGCACATTTGAACAAATTGAATAAACTGCAGAAAAGGGATGAATCAAACGTTTTTGCAGAAGGATGGTCCATGTTATATCGCAAAATGAATGAACAACAAAAAATTTTTGCCAAGCGTATAATTGACGACACTCTAATGCACGGTCAGCTGAATCATCTTTCCTTTTCGAGCAGCCTTAACCTTGGAATGCAGCCATTGAGGTATCCTGTTGTTCAAAGATTTGCAAACTCAACTCCAACTAACGAATAGAGCTTTTCGTTTCACCAATTAGTTTTCAAATGCTTCCATCCGAGGAAATTTTTCCAGAACATCAATCTGTGAGAGCTATTTCTCAGGAAATAATAACTCCAACAAACTCGTTCCAACAGCCTTTCGATAACAAAAAATATAAATAATAATTTTTTACATACCGTAATAAACGATTTAAATGATGAAATTATTGCCCTGCACGTCTCAATTGTTATTCTGCCTAAAGATTGTGGGGAAATCTTTGTTAAGAATTTGAGATCCTCAAAACTTTGTCCAGTTGCGAGAAACCTCAATGCTGCGGAGAGTCTCTCATTTGCTGTAATCGCTTCACGCATTCCTGTGTCTTCCATTTTTATTACAGGAGTGACTGCAGTAAGGAGATCCATATACGTTTTTGAATCCACCCTGAGGAAGTTTTTAAAATCGTCAGGAGCAGTCAGCTTCATTGAATTTAATAGTTTTACATGTGAGTGGGTATATCTCTCACATAACCACTCTTTCATCCATTCTTTCTTCATTATTATTTTTTTTTTTTTTGCACTTGGATTTTTTCGCTTCATGCACTGGTGTATTACTAGCAGCGCAAGTACATCATCCGCGTTATAATCAGACATGTTCACTCCGCGAAGCTCACAATGGAAATAAAGTTTGTCAAATCGGTTTGTCGTGAGTGCTCAACCGTCTTCAAACAGATTTGTCAAACAAATTTGTCGTGAGTGGGCCACTTTAGCAATCGAACCATCATACAGATTTCGATTTGCACCTTCTCTATACTTTACGTTCTCTGGAGAAGGTGCAGGTTCGATGTCGAACATTTTATAAAATTGCGACACGGAATTTCACCTCACAAGTACAGAATTCACAAACGCCATTAAATGACAACCTATAGTGCCATAACTAAGCCATAACTAAGCACTTAATAAAGATATACAAATTTTGCACGTGGGATTGCAGTAGCAGAGAGCACCTGTGGGCAAGAAACCCACCCATTTCTAATATAACGGTAATGTAGAAACTCCTAAAACCACAATAAATCAATAACTAAATACGCCATAGACATTAATTTATACCTCAGAGAAGGCAAGAGAGGACTTTATAAGAACCGGAAATATCGGAAATGTGGACTGCAGTATCCAATGTTGACTTTTTATTGCAAATATATCCCAATGTGTGAAATATACATTTGTAATTCGGAAACAATCCTTTCCTGGCAAGAGTATCTCTGTGTATCAAAAATGGGTTGAATCGGGTCTACTACTACTACTTCCTTGAGCCCTCATATACCTAATATAATATAGAGATTTTCGAACTTTCGGGTGACTTTATGCTGCATAATCGGCCAATGTTTGTGTTATCTCAATGAAATCTACACAGCGTGTTTTACTCATAACAGTGCATCTTTGTGTCTAAAAGAAATAAAATTGGGTGAAAACATAAGCTTCCCCCACTTTATCAATATCAGGATTTTCGAACATCCAGCTAATTTTTTTCCACATCATTGGTGATGTATGTGAAGTACCTTAATGAAGCCCAAAGAACATATTTAGTGTGGAATGATATTAATTGTTAGATAAATGGTGGCGATACCACCCCAACTCCCAAGTACTATACATAACGATTTTCATTTTTCTAACAAACATTGTGGTGATTTTGTCGGATGATGTATGAGTTTTACATAGTATACATATGTACTATGTGTAATAATAAAATTGCTTTGATTCTCTTACAGTTGATATTTTTTCACCATAAAGTATTTTCCTTGTTTTGATTCCTGCAAGTTGCAAGAGTATAAAATGTTCGGTTGCACTCGAACTTAATCTTACTTATTATTATAGTATAATAGATCACGTAACATTTCTTTTATTTATCTGGTAGTTCGTTAAAGCTACAGCTAACTGGAGTAAAATCAGCTCACTTCAGCCTTCGATCAAGATGAAGGTTGTTACTATAAAATATTGGACAGTCGAAAAAGTCTCTTCGTATTTTATACCAATCACACTATGTCAAACCATATCGTGTTGGAAAGGGGAGATTTTAAGTTTCGTTTAACTAAAAAATTGAATTGGCGGAAGTTGAAGAAGAGTTACAGCTGTTCAAAAATGAGTGAAAATAATGAAGAAATCCGCTATATTTTGAAATTTTCCAATAAAGAAGGGAGGAATGCCACCCACGCCATCAATGAAATTTGTGAAGTTTACGGAGATGATGCTGTATCACTTCGTGTAGCACAACAATGGTTCGCTCGTTTCCGTTCAGGAAATTGCGATGTGAAAGATGCACCTCGCTCACAGAAGCAGCAATGATTTTGCTAAGGAACATAACATTCAATATCAAACGGTTTTGAATCATTTAAAAAAGGCCGACTGCAAAAAGAAGCTCAATTAATATCTGCGATTTTTTGCTGAAACGAAATGAAATCGAACTATTTCTGAAGCGAATGGTAACAGGGGTCTTCCATCAGAACAACGCTATATCTTTAATGACTCGGCAAATACTTGTAGAGCTTGGCTGGGAAGTTTTGATGCATCTGATATATAGCCCTGACCTTGCGTAATCGGACTACCATTTGTTTCGGTCAATGCAGAACTCCCTTAATGGAGTACCTGTAACGTTGTTTTCAAGAGAAGCCTGTGGAAATTACTTGTCGCAGAGTTTTTCGCCGAGAAACCAGAAAATTTTTATACTGATGGAATAATGTCTCTAACGAAAAAATAGCAGAAACAATTAAAAAACGATTTAGTATGTCAGCAACAGGCGAATATTTTTCCCATAGAATGAAAGCTTATAAATATACAAAGGAAGATAATTATTTATATTGACTTACGCTTGAAATCCGTTTGATGCAATTAATCCTTCGCCACTCTGTGTTTTTTTCTCAGAAACATTCATTTCACTCACTCTTAGATCTTCCTTAGATTTGATGTTAGAATTACGAATGATTTTAGTTGGCTTACGAACTCTGCATTCAATTAATTCATCGTAGTTTCCATTATTCTATTCATACATTTTGTAATACCCAGTTTTTAAATGTAACTCTACAAATTATTTGTAATATGTTCGTTACATACCTGTTGCTTGTCTTTAATAATTGAGAAGAACCGGGTGCCATTTGAATCTTTTTGATAAATTTCACTTCCTTCAAATATCTGTTTAGGTTCATTTTTGTATTTGCTTTTGGTGTTTATATCATTTAAAGCAGTTCGTTTTCTGTTACTCAAAGCACAATCAGCAGTTATTTTATCTAAGCTGTTATAAATTCTTGGCCAATATCGGGTTTCAAACTGTAAATAAAGAAATGTATTATATATACATACATATATATATATAGCTTCTATAGTAATCAAGGAAGTAATACGAATAAAGGTTTTCTACACCTCAGAGCAGCCACGTTTTTGTATCTCAAAATACATCCATCCATCATCTCCAAATCTGAAAACCATAGCGTGATTTGTTGAACATTGGACACGTGTCAACTAAAGTAATACGTGCATACCTACATATATGTAGTTATAATAAACTCAGTAAGAACGCCCAATATTTGAGTACAGCCGAATGTTTTATATTCACTCAATTTGCAAGAGACATGAAAATATTTTAAAATTACCCAACATTTTATACTCTGTAAGGGATTATACCAATGTGACGCGTGAAAATTGACAAAATTTTTACACCGTCTAATGTTACGGCAATGTTGCGTGTGGCCTGAGTCAGCAATTTTACGCCGGTAAAACCGGTGGAAACAAAAAACTGCAGTTCAGCTGGCTGCAAACGGCTTTAGGAAGTTTGTTTGCTGATTTTTAGTCTAGAATATAGTTAGTATTAAACTGGTACTTGAGGAAGCAAGTTTGAAACAAATTAAAAAAAAAAATCAAGTGCTGTTTTTTATAATTGGCACCCAACGTTTTATTCAATCGAAAACTTTTAATGAAATCACCGAGCAATTAATATCAACAAGCCAAAAGGTACCTGTAAATGAACCTGGAGACAAAAGAAGATGCCAAACATGGCAGTTCGCATCCGCAAACTTTATTAGATCGGAAGGAAAGATCAGAAAAGAGGTTCGGGAAAATGTAAGGAATACAAACTGGGATCTTTACAGGCGGATAATATTAAGCAAGACACTTAGACCTTGCGTATGTAACTCACATGAAGAGCTTAAAAAGGACGTTACTGTATTCACGGATCCCCTCAATACAGCTCTTCACTACGCATGCCCTACCCTGCGCCTCAAGCACATAACAAAGCGGAAACAGGAGCTTGGGTTTTGCAAACGTAGAGTACGAAAATGCTTCAACTGGGCCCAGCTAGCAGAAAGAGTGGACTGTTGGAATATATATAAAGGTCATCTAAGAGGCTACAAGAAGTTGGGGCGCAGGACCAAGCTAGAATCCTGAAAAAATTTTTGTAGTGGTGTTGAAAAGACCAATCAGGTGGCGAGACTTAGGCAGTGGCGGATTAAGTATTTTGCTGCCCTAGGCCCTGTCTAATTAGCCGCCCTTTTTAAAGGATGAAATTTTATTTCTTTGAGTCCGTTCATATTATTAAGGTATAATATTTATTTCATAAAAGTATAAATGTTAAACAATACAAATAAATATTAACAACATATATAACAGTCAGTTTTCTTAAACTATAATGTACAACTTAATTTTTAAAAACATATCTTCTTTCTGGCTTTCGTCTGAGCAAAATCATCAATTATGTCGTTGTAAACAATTTCTTCAACTAGTTGGGCTGGTACTTTTTTGAACGGTATTTTTTTTTTTTTTTTTTACTTAACCTGTCTAGTCATAAGTACCGTTCAATAAGTTCCGTTATTTCTCAGCGCGTGGTTTTTGTATCAGTTTGTTGAAATATTGCATTCTTCAGAGGTGGTCATTCAAATAGCACATTGTTTGAAAGTGAATATTTGTTTGCAAAAAAAATATCAGACGTGACTTTTTATTACGAATTAAGGTTGTCTACAATAAAGTGAGTTAATTCAAGTGCAACGACGCGTTATGCAGAATATGGAGAAATCTGCGAAAACTATTGCCGAAATTGCTGTTTTATTGAATTGTTCCCGGAAAATGGTTTATAATGGCCCTAAACTCCAACCACCGCGAAAGACAACAATTACTGAAGATAGAGCCATAGTCCGGAAAAGCAAGGCCGACGCGTTTAAGCCTTCAAGACAAATAATGCAGGAAATCAATGACGAATATGGATTAAATATATCGCAGAAGACGTGGGCCCAATTATTCGCATTAACGGAAAAATGGATCGGTATCAATATTTAGACATATTAAGGAACGAAATGGAACCATTTGCTTTTAATTGCATGCGCCTTCGCTGGACTTTAATGCAGGATAACGAAGGTCACGCATACGGCGAAGGTCACAAAGGAATGGCTTATAAAAAAAAAATATAAATGTTTTGGATTGGCCAGCGCAAAGCCCTGACCTTAATCCCATAGAAAACCTATGGAACGATGTTAAAATTAAAATTGCGGCTAAAAATTTCTCAAATTTTGAACATTTATGGGAAGGTATTAAGGAAGCTTGGTACTCCATCCCAAAGGAGAGGTGTGAGACGCTTGTAGAAAGTATGGTACGCAGATGTAATGCCGTAATGCAAAATCGGGGATATAGTACCAAGTATTAGAAACGTAAATATATTAAGGAACCAAATCGTTGATTAAATTTCATTAATTTAATTTCACATAATTTTTGCAGTTTTGGTAAATTGTGCTATTTGAATGTCCAAGGCATTTTAGAGGCAGCTCAAGTTTTTCAGTTAATATTAATTATTCGTGAATTGCTTATTGTTATTTTTTACTTAAATGGATAAATTAATTAATAAATAATGATATTTTTAGCCCTTTTTAGCCTTTTAAAGAACTTTGTCAATTGTATAAGCTTTTATTGCTTCTTATGTGTGCTATTTGCGTGACCACGGCTGTATAAATCGACATAAATATATACTTCAATTTTAATAACATTTTACAATAATTACGAATTATTGCTTTAAACTATAAAAGCTCGTTAATATTCGTCAATATAATTCACAATATTACGAAAAAGAAACATCAATGTTATTAAATTTTTATTTTCTTCAAATTGTTTCTATTTTTCAAAAAATTGGCTACAAAATTAATATTCTCATTTATTTGATTCTGTAGAAATCATTTTTAAGAATAAAAATATTTTTATATACAAACAAAAAGATGAATTTTAAATGAATACATATATCAATTCATATATGAAACACAGGAATCATTGAAAATAAAACAAGAAATGCGCTGTCGTGGGACACCAGGCAGGAACGAAGTTCCTTCGGATAATGTAGAATCGATACAATTTGCAAAAAAAAATTGTTTTTAATTTTATTTTATGTAGGTTGTCCTGATTTTTCTCTCAAATTTCGCTGATTAGTTGTTATTTAAGTACAGATAAGTATTAAGAAAATTTAGTATTTTAAGAAATAATGAATTACGTAAAATAAAAAAAATAATTCAAATTATATCTAAATAAAAATTGGATAATATTTTTATGTTTTAAACTATCAATTGTTATTACAAATGATATAATAGAGCTATTTTATGCTTTTATTTGTAAAATAACGTCAAGTTTGTTAGACCTGTGAATAATTTTACATTTTACATATTAGTGACATCACCACTCTACCTCCTCTTTCTATCTTCCATTCTACTGTCAACTCTACTGTCGTCCTACTGCCGTTGGCAAATATAGGAAATATTCAAGTTAGCGGGAACGACAACTGTCGGCCTGCAGTCGTGTAGTCGTGCAGCTGTCAAAATAACAGTGTCCATAAGAACGTCTGTATTTTAATATTTGACAGATGTAGTTTGCAGCTGTCGCGCTCTATGTGTTTCGCACTTCACTCAAAACTAATTTGCATACACGATAATGTTACAGATTTTCATGCCTAATTATTTTGCAAAACCTAAAGGTAGGCTATAACTAGCGATCTTACAGTCTTTTTCTTACGGGTTATTTCCTCAAAGCCTGCGCCAAAAAATATGCAACAATTCAACTCCCCATAAACGTATTTAGTGCAGCATGGTCGGCATGTACACAAGAAAACACAGCTGTCCATTTTGCATGTACACAATATCGTTGTGGCCATACTAATACCTTTCACTTCAATGAAATTTTAATATTTTGTTCAAAGTGAAATTTTTTTTATGCAAAAAATAAGTAAAAATTGGTAAATATTTTTTTGTTTTAAATTATCAATTGTTATTACAAATGATATAATAGAGCTATAATAGAGCAAGACCTAAAAGTAGGCTATAACTAGCGATCTTACGGGTTATTTCTTACGGGTTATTTCTTACGGTTTTTACTATCACTTTTTTTCAGTTAGCTCCCGCAGCAAAATCCTATCTTCTGCAAGCCTGCCGTAAGGAACTTCGTTCCAATAAGAAAACATTGTGCAATTTTAGAAGCGGCTCACTTGTAAGATTAACTTTACTAAAGATACAACAAGTCAACAGAGCTTTGAAAATTCGTCAGAAAAAGCTTATCAATATTCAATTATTTCTGTTATAAAACATTTTTTATCAGTATTGCACCCACGAATAAAAATGTTAATCAGAAAATGAATTACATTCTATTTCATAGAACTTTATTTTTATATTTATATAAAAAAAATCAGAATAAATCCTTAAAATGTATTGTCGTTACATTATATCAGATTTAAAATTTTGACATTCTGAAAAATTTGCCGCCCCCAATTTGTGGCGCCCTAGGCCCGGGCCTCGCGGACCTAGGCGGTAATCCATCACTGGACTTAGGGAATTACAAGTATTATCCAAAAGCACTGCTTCGTCTGATCTAAATCGTAAAAGTGGCGGAGGGTGAACGACAAGGACTTATTGGAAGATTTAGTCATTGTGCACTTTCCAGGCTATAAGGACACGGTGGCTTAAAGGAATTTTTAGAGGATGGATGAAGTTCAGCTATGTACCACACTCATGGAGAGAGGCTAGGGTAGTTTTCATACCGAAGGCCGGCAGAAACAAACCAACTTACTCAACAGAGTTTACGCCTACAAGCTTAACTTCTTTTCTGCTGAAAACGCTAGACAAGATCTTGAACGGGCACATTAGGCCGCAGGGCCTCCTTGAACCTTGTCTAAAGCGCAGCACACATGTACAAAAGGCAAGAAAGGGTTCTTGAATATAACGAGCGTTGAACAACCACCATCATCATCTATACATCAGAAGCCTTTTGACTTCTTGACGGATAAGAGCAGAAAGTAACGATGCTAAATGACTACGGAAGTCTGTAGAGGTACTTCCCAAGATGGAGTGCTATATGTATATGCTTCTATGGAAAATAGCGGTGAATAAACTGCTAAGGAACTTTTAAGGCAAAGCTCTAAAGGTAGTGGCATATGCGGATGATATTTCTATCTTAACACGGGTAGGTGTCTACAGACTACTAGCAGTATTATGACCACCAATCTCAGTACAGTTCAGAACTGGGCATCGAAAGCGTGTCTAGGGTTGATCCCAGAGAAAACGGATCTGCTTGTGTTCACAATAAAACACAAAATTTCTCTATGGACTTTCCCTTCGATAAATGGGACACAACTCTCTCTCAAAGACCGCATCAAGTCCAATACTACCCGGACAGCCACTGCTATGGAAGCACAACGTGGAAGAAAGAGTAAGGAAAGCCAGCATCTATATGCGTGCAGGCAGATACTCGGCACAAAATGAAGCTCTATCCCTCTTTCATGCACTGGTGCTACACAGCTATTGTTAAACCAATTCTGCTCTACGGAAAAGTAGCATGGTGTACAGGCGTACGGAAATCCACCTACCTGATGCCTATGAAAAGTGTTTATAGACTCGCTACGCTGTGCATAACAGGAGCTTTTAGAACACTAGATCTTTTCGATGAAAACTACGCAGCAAAATCGACGAAACTACTGGCTGCAGGAGAATTTACATATAGAACCTTCGGGCATAGCCTTATGGATAATGGCGGTTGGACAAACACCGATTTCATGATCCCACTTTTGAACTGGAAAGAAGATGAAAATTAATATAGGAAAGGGTGGATGGCGTTAAAATATGTCAGCTACGCGCGACACCCTAAGCATTTATACTGATGGCTCGAAAATGGAGAATAGAGTTGTGCGGGAATGTACTGTCCAGACGTTGTCCAGAGTGGTAGGTGCGGTCAAGAAGGCTACAAAGCTGCCGGTTGCGCCAATGCACCCCATTGTCGCAACTGTGAGTTTAAGGGTAGGCCAGCTGGGCATCTAATGATGTCAGCTGTCTGCCCTATTTATTGTGGCATTGTTGAGCGCGCCCTCGCCAGACATTTATGGGTGGGATCATCCAGCTTAACTGTCAGGGCTCCTATGTCGTGATATGTGAGTTGGGGGGTTGTATGGTCGAGGGTGGGTGCGGTATCGCTCTACTCCAGGGGCCCTACGCCACCAATGGTGTGGCTCGGGGTCTTCCTGAGGGTTTTAAGGTCTTCACCGACCTTAGAGCTAACGCCGCAATAGTTGTGAATAATCCACGCTACGATTGCGTAGTTGTGGATTTTTCACAACTGGGTATATGTGTAGCGATAGAAGGGGAGTTCGGTAAGATGTTTGTCGCTAGTTTATATAGTAAATATAGCGATCCCCTAGAGCCCTACCTGGGCTACATGGATAAGCTACTACTATCCATGGGCTGGATGCGAATGCCTCGTCCTCGATGTGGTTTAGTAAGGTATCCCGGCATTCGTCTGGGTACCAAAGCCACTGTCGAGACGAGGCATTAAACGAATGGGTGGTGGCTAATAGTCTCCACATTTTGAATGAGCCGAGCGAATGGTATACGTTCGATGGGCCTTGGGGCGTGAGCGACATTGACGTGACGCTTATGAATGAGGCAGCAAGTAGAGCTTTCAGCGTTAGATGGGAGGTTAAGGGAGGGTGGCGATTGAGCAACCATAATTTGATTCAAATTTTGGTTACCCCTCGATCCCCTCCCTTGCCTTAAGAGAGTCCATTGCGGCGATGGCGTACCACTGGTACTGACTGGAACCAATATGGACTCATGGTTAGGGAAGCGGTATCCGGTATACCGCTTAGTGAGTTTGAGAAGTTGGGGGTTAAGGAGTTGGGGGTTAACGGGCAAATCGCTCGTCTATATGGGGTAGTTTGGGGGTTAAATGATAGGGTATTTAGGAGGTGCGAAAGTCATAAGATTAGTAAGATTAAATGGCGGACGCGTGAGTTAACCTTGAAGAGGAGGACTGTCGCAGCTTAGGTACGAATTTAGTTGTGCGGATAGGGAGTATAAAGAGATGTTAGTTAAAATTAAAGAGGAAGAGTGGAGGAGTTTTGTTAGAGAGGATAGGAACGACCCCTGGGGTCAGGTTTATAGGATCTACCGGGGTCGTAGGAGGGAGGATATCACCTCTCTTCGCGTCGGTGACACTCGGTTATCGTCGTGGAGAGAGTGCGCGGGGGTTCTGTTAGGTGCGTTCTTTCCTAGGTCGGAAGTGCAGGTACCTCAAGCACAAGAGGTGCCTGTCCCTCCATTAGATGATGGGGAGTTGGGGTGCGCCTTTGGCCTGGTTAGGTCTAAACGGTCCCCATGTTTTGATGGTTTGAACGGAGAAATGTGTAAAAGCTTATGGAAGTTCATTCCGGAATACCTGGAGGCCATTTATAATAAGTGCGTCTGGGAGGGATACTTTCCACGCGAGTGGAAAAGTGCTAGGGTTGTTCCTCTCCTTCCAGTACTTGGAAAAGTGCTGAAAAGAGTCATGTTGGAACGGCTTCAGGAGCTAACGCGGGGTATGTGGTCGGATAGGCAGTTTGGGTTCAGGAAAGGTCGCAGTATAAAGGATGCGTGCTTTTTGTGTAGAATGTCGTTAGGGAATGTCAACAAGTATGTCCTTGGGATATTTGTTGAATTCAAGGGGGCGTTTGACTACCTAAGATGGAATCGAGTGGTGCAACGGCCGGAGGAGCTTGGCTGCCCGGAAGTTACTCTTTGGCGGAGTTATTTTTCAGACAGAAAGGCCTCTCTTGTCGGCACGAATGAGAGTGTGGAGATTGGAGTTGTTCGAGTCTGCCCGCAGGGTTCCATCTGTGGTCCATATATTTGGAACCTTATGATGGACACTCTGCTTGGGCAGCTCGAGCCACTCTGTAAATGTTGTGCGTATGCCGACGACCTTCTTCTTATGGTTGAAGGTCGCTCAAGGTCTGAGTTAGACAGGGCGGGAGGAGGTCTCTTCTTGTTGTTTAGGTGTGGGAGTTGATATATCGATGGATAAAACGGTGGCAATGCTGCTGAAAGGTAGATTGTCACCGGTTCGTCCACCGATTGTCCGTGTGAATGGGGTCAGCATCAGATATGTGGCACAAGTCAAATATCTGGGGTTGACCATGAGTGAGAGGATGTGTTTTACTCCACACTTGGCGAAAGTGAAGGAGCGACTGCAGGCAACCTTAGACAAAATTCGACGGATTTTTGAGGAGCGATTGCGGTCTCGGGTTGTCCGCACCATATGTCGTGGCTTGTTTGTGGCCTGTGCCACATATGGAGCCCCTGTATGGTGGGAGGTAACCACGACTGTTTCGGGGTCTCAAAAACCCCTCTCAATCCAGCGTTGTATGATGCTTGCTTGTGTACCTGTATGTCGTACCGTCTCTACAGATGTGATGCAGGTTTTATTAGGTGCACCCCCTCTTGACCTGATTGTCATATAGCGTGCTGTTGCATTCAGGTTAAGAAGGAGCTTAAGTTCTGCGGAATGACTGGATTTCCGACGATGATGTGGAGAGGGAGGAATATCTAGGGAGAAAGAGACTTTTAGATGATAGGGTTGGTGTAGGTGGCAAGAACGTTGGGACAATAGTCCTAACGGCCGAGTGACGTACGAGTACATTCGGGACGTTGGGTTTGTTGATGATAACCCAGACTTTAGCTTTTGTCTGAGTCTGGGTTTTCTGCTTACGGGGCATGGGCCTCTGGATGCATTTTTGCATCAGAGGCACCTATCGGATACGTCGGGGTGTTTTTGTTGAGCGGGGTTAGAAAATTGGTCGCATTTAATTGCGGAGTGCCCGATGTACTTGGACATTAGGGATCTGGGCGGTATGGGGATTAGCTGGACTGATGGACGATTAGATGTTAGTGGTGTGATCTTCACTAGTCGAATACCGAACAGTTAAGGTCGTTTGCGATTTAAGTCGCGAAGGCGGCTAACTGGGTGGACAGATCGAGAAGACTGCAAGAAATTGGTTTAAATGGGTAAAGTGTCCGGAGATATATGAATTCACATGAAGATAGGCGGCGACCATTTTACAATTTTTACATCTGTTCTCATAAAAGATTCTTGTATTATCCTGGGAGTTAAATTTTATTTTAGTTATTGATTTAGCGCCCTTTAGTAAGTTGTAAGAAAACCGTTATATAGGAAGTGATGGTTTGTAAGATATCTATAACCATAAACCTTATTAGGCCACGGACACTTTTTAAAAGTTTTCAAACAGCTGCCCTGTTAAAGCGATTCGTTGTTCTTCGTTTCTTTCTAATTTTCGGTTTAGTTATGGCAATTCTAGGTACAATCGATAAACGATAATTACAATCTTTCAATTTTTACTCAAGCAGCAAGACAGACAGTCAACCGGATTTCAACTTTTCTCATCTCCCTCATCATTTATATATATATGAAAACCTACATCAATCTCGATGTTTCGAAAGCACTAAGCACTCACTGTTCGAGGAAGAAGTGAATGAATTACGTACCATCAAATTTGGTGTTTAAACCACTCAATTTTAGGGTATTCAAACCCAGCTTAGACCCGCGATTAATAAAAATACTCGGGTAACTTGGTGCACAATTACTTTAATTTTGTGTATATATAAAGCACAATAAAATTCTAAATATGTACATATGGATTTGTTTAATTAAACGCAGCGACAAATGTTGGTGGGTTGAAGTAAGATGCTGCTCGCAGGAATTGGCGAATGATTTTCCTAGTTTTATATATGTATATAATATGTAATTGGGCTTACTGTTGGTAGCCGATGGCACAGAATATTAGCTGTAAGAAGCGATTTTGGTTTTAATAGAAAATTGTATTTTGTACTACTCGAGGTAGTAATTGCTTTTGCGTGTTTTGACGACTTACTGTATTATTATTGCAAAAAGTTGTTGTTGTGTATTAATTTGTTAGCGGTTATTTGCAATTTATTATTTTATCGTTTTGGTATACCGGTTGCTTAATATTTGCCTTTTCTGTATGATCGGCAATTGTTTGTATTTAATTTATTCTCGGCCTATGAAGGATAGTAACTCCACGCCTGGGTCATTTATGGCCACAATGGGTACACCTTAGCTCTGGAGTTAGGACTGTGACAATAGAGGGATCTTGCGGGAGAGTGGCCGTAAATGGAGAACGGCTCGCCTCGTAAAATAGAGAATTCTTCATAACTAATTTGAAGTTTTGTACAGCTGATTCCCACAACCCACCCATATGAGGAGCGCTTGGATAGGTGCGATAAGAGCGACCTTTGCTTTTGTAGGTGTAGGTGCGTCACTGTATCGCATTGGGAATATGGTGACCCCTGAAGCAATATTGAACGAAATGTCTCCATTTTTGACTTTCTAGTATGTACAATTGAATATATAAGTGATATTATTTACTTTTTGCCATATTAAATTAGTAACTAGATTGTGTTCGTGGTATCGCTATGGATATTCAGTAACCGTATTGACTTGGTATGTGGGGAATAGTCAGTGGTGGACTTACACTAGGGGCACTCGGGGCTAGTTTTCACCACTTAACATCAGGGGCAGGAAAATAACAGAACTGAGCATTTTCAGTGTTACATGAGAAAAATTATGCTATTTCCGATGTTAAGGAATGTACGCTTACAGATTCGCATATCTACAATGCGCCAAAGATTGTGCATATAATTTATATACATATGTATGTACACATGTACGTATATATATTTTCTACATACATATGCATTTTATATCAAAGCACACAAGCATGTACATACGTACAAATTGAACTATTTTATGACGAATTCCTTAAAACCTTTTAAAATATGTATACATAGTATACGTATGTAATAAAGTCATATTTATGCTGTTGCCAAATATTTCATTAATGTAGGTTTGATAAGATATGTATATTTATACCCTGAACAGGGTATATTAATTTTGTCACAAAGTTTGTAACACCCAGAAGGAAGCGTCGGAGACCCTATAAAGTATATATCTAAATGATCAGTATGTTGAGCTGAGTCGTTTTAGCCATGTCCGTCTGTCTGTCCGTCTGTCTGTATATATACGAACTAGTCCCTCAGTTTATAAGATATCGTTTTGAAATTTTGCAAACGTGATTTTCTCTTCAAGAAGCTGCTCATTTGTCGGAACTGCCGATATCGGATCACTATAACATATAGCTGCCATACAAACTGAACGATCGGAATCAAGTTCTTGTATGGAAAACTTTCACATTTGACGAGATATATTCACGAAATTTGGTATAGATTATTTTCTAAGGCAACAATGTAATCTCCGAAAAAATTGTTCAGATCGGTTAACTATAACATAAAGCTGCCATACAAACTGAACGATCGGAATCAAGTTCTTGTATGGAAAACTTTCACATTTGACGAGATATATTCACGAAATTTGGTATATATTATTTTCTAAGGCAACAAAGTAATCTCCAAAAAAATTGTTCAGATCGGTTAACTATAACATAAAGCTGCCATACAAACTGAACGATCGGAATCAAGTTCTTGTATGGACAACTTTCACATTTGACAAGATATATGTATTCACGAAATTTGGTATATATTATTTTCTAAGGCAACAATGTAATCTCCGAAGAAATTGTTCAGATCGGCTTACTATAGCATATAGCTTTCACACAAACTGAACGATCGGAATCTAGTGATGGTATGGAAAACTTTTGCATTTGATAAGATATATTCGCGAAATTTGGTATAGATTATTTTCTAAGGCAACAAAGTAACCTCCAAAAAAATTGTTCAGATCGGTTAACTATAACATAAAGCTGCCATACAAACTGAACGATCGGAATCAAGTTCTTGTATGGACAACTTTCACATTTGACAAGATATATGTATTCACGAAATTTGGTATATATTATTTTCTAAGGCAACAATGTAATCTCCAAAAAATCTGTTCATTGAACGGTCGGAGAAAAATGCTTGCATTGGAGACTTTTTCAGTTAACGAAATATATTCTAAAAATTTGTCGTGGTTTATTCTCTAAGACAACGCTAAAATAGTTGAAGAAATTTTGCAGATCGGATAACAAAACCTGCCATACAAACTGAGAAATCTAAATTAAGTTCTTATGTGACAAGAAACATTTCTTGAAATTTAGACTGCCATACAAATCGACCAATCAAAATCAAGTTCATATATAGGCAACTTTGGCTAAATATCATCACAAAATTTTCATTAAATAGCGAACAAATTTTCTCCACAATGTAATATACATAGTTTGTAGGTGTAACGGAACTAATTATTGTTCTACTATACAAATAATATATTCTAAATAAATCTAAATTATGTTAAGAATACGTAACATAAGAATAAAGAGCAAAAAAGTTTTTTTTTTAAATTTGCCTTAAAATAATTAAATCCCTAATTTTTCCAGATACATATTTTATTATATATTAATAACAATAGAGCACTTCTTTAAACATAATTATCCTGTTTTGAAACCATAATTAACTGATGGTGGGTACAAAACAAAACCTTGGCAATAACATAGATAGGAACTAAACATAGTTCCATGGGTAGGTAGAGAGTATAACGGAGGTATAAAAAATTTCCATAATGCCTCTATTCAAAATCAAGTTCATATATAGGCAACTTTGGCTAAATATCATCACAAAATTATTAAATATCTTTTCATTAAATAGCGAACAATTTTTCTCCACAATGTAATATACATAGTTTGTAGGTGTAACGGAACTAATTATTGTTCTACTATAAGGTTGGTACGCAGCTCTCAAGTAATTGCTCAAGAACAAAAATACATTATTTCTCAAGTAATGTTGACAGCTGGTTACGCATTGTGAATGATCCACATTAGAAGAGCAAGAGAGAATAAACAAAGTAAACAAACTTTGTGCGTATGCATGTATGTATGTATGTGTTTGGTAACACAAATATTTTCATTGAGATTTAAGGAATGTTGTTGATGATTGGTTGGTTTTATACAACATTTCAAAATGGAATATACTTTATAATAATGATTTCAACTAATTTAGGATGAATTTGACGATTACTTCGAATTTCCCTCAAGAAACAATTGTTGATTTGATGTTTCTTCGCAAAACCAGGTTTGCCATATTCACATTTTATTGAAAAAAAGTATTAAAAATTAGTACTAGATTTCTTGAGAGCTGCGTACTAGCACAAGTAACTTTATCGCAGGAACGTTTCTGGACCGTTTCTTAAGCGTTTTTTTATATGAAGTTTTTACGTTTCTTGAGAGCTGCGTACTAAGCTATACAAATAATATATTCTAAATAAATCTAAATTATGTTAAGAATACGTAACATAAGAATAAAGAGCAAAAAAGTTGTTTTTTAAATTTGCCTTAAAATAATTAAATCCCTAATTTTTCCAGATACATATTTTATTATATATTAATAACAATAGAGCACTTCTTTAAACATAATTATCCTGTTTTGAAACCCTAATTAACTGATGGTGGGTACAAAACAAAACCTTGGTAATAACATAGATAGGAACTAAACATAGTTCCGTGGGTAGGTAGAGAGTATAACGGAGGTATAAAAAATTTCCATAATGCCTCTTTTGTTCCTAATTTTTCTAGATAAAAAAACAGGAAGGATTTTACATATACGGTTCTAAAAAATTCTATAAATAGGGTGCAAACACATCGGATTACTTCAGTTTACGCGTGCAGCTTAAACTTTGAAAAACCAAGCAACTTTCAAATTTATCAAAAACAAATCCTTTTTTAAATACCATTATTTTTTTGAAATATATTATTATTTATTGATTATTAATCTTTTTGTATATTTTTTATTGGTAAAAATATTTTATATTAATTTATAAAAATGCCAAGAGTATCTAGGCAGTCGCAGGAACAAAGACGTCGCAATTCTTTGAATCGAAGCCGACAACAATATAGCCAAAATTTGGAAATAAATCGACTGAGGAACGCCGACTATATTGCACAATTACGTAGTTCAAATTTAGAGTTCCGTAATGAAGAGAGAATTCGGGACAGTTCTGCGCGTTCCAATAAACGACAAAACGTACTTCACAGAGCTGCGGAGCAGGAGCGCGACACAATAGGACGTTCAATCAGGCGTTTGAATCCGGAGTATAGAGTTGCGGAGCAGAGACGCAACACCACGGAACACTCCACCAGACGGACGAACCCAGAATATAGAGCAGCGGAGCAGGAGCGCGACACAATAGGACATTTTATCAGGCGTTTGAATGTGGAGTATAGAGCTGAGGAGCAGGGACGCAACACCACGGAACACTCCACCAGACGGACGAACCCAGAATATAGAGCAGCGGAGCAGGAGCGCGACACAATAGGACATTCAATCAGGCGTTTGAATGTGGAGTATAGAGCTGAGGAGCAGGGACGCAACACCACGGAACACTCCACCAGACGGACGAATCCAGAATATAGAGCAGCGGAGCAGGAGCGCGACACAATAGGACATTCTATCAGGCGTTTGAATCCGGAGTATAGAGTTGAGGAGCAGGGACGCAACACCACGGAACACTCCACCAGACGGACGAACCCAGAATATAGAGCAGCGGAGCAGGAGCGCGACACAATGGAACGTTCGATACGACGCCAGAACCCAATCTTCAGAGAAGAAGAAAGGCAACGAGATGCAGCATTGAGGAGAAGTCGTCGAGGAGATCCAATAACAAGACGTCGTGAACAAATTTTAAATTCTTCTCAAAGAAGAGTGACACGCCAGCAAACCAGGCAACAACTTGCAAACGAGCAGGAATCAATGTTGCAAAGAGTACAATTATATAGGTCGGATCCCGCAAATCGTCAGTTGGAGAGCGTAAGGCAAGCCAGGAGGAATATTAGAAGACGTCGTGAACTTTCTCCTGATGCACTGCCAGAAGAACAAACACGTCAACGTCGAGCTGCCAATATCTTTGATATGTACGCATTGTTGATAAAAAAAGGACCCACTGAACACTGGGCACTTGGACCCTCACCAAGTAAAAAAGATGGAAAAACGTCAGACCTCAGCAAAGTTCACGCACTCGGAAGATGCTAGAAAAGTTTTTTATTTGTCATCAAAGTTTCCATCTTCGGACCAAAAATATAATTTTTGTAGCACCTGCTATCGTATTGTGAAACAAGGGAAAATACCAATTATCTGCCTCTCGGAAGGATTGGAGTTTCCTGACATTCCGGAATGCCTTCAGGATTTAACGTGTCTGGAGGAAAGGCTAATATCCCCAAGAATCCCATTTATGCGCATCATATCTTTAGGATATGAACGACAATGTGCTATTCGTGGAGCAGTAGTAAATATCCCGATTTCTGTTGTTGAGACAGTCACCATGCTGCCACGAAGATTTGACAACAGCCATATTATTCAAGTGCACTTGAAACGTCGCTTGGAATATCAGCAAAATTTTATGACGGAGACAGTGTGACCAGCAAAAACATTGCAGGCACTGAATTATCTGCTGGGTACAGAGCTCTACATCAAGCACAATATTCAAATGTCAAATGGCTGATAAATGTAGGAAACGAGGAAACTGTCCCTTTTATTGCGGATCCTGCAGATGAGGCAGCAGTAAGAGACCTGTTTAATGTCCGACAGGAAAATATACAGGAAATAGAAGAGGAATTAAATCCAGGTGGCCAGGAAACTTTGATGGACAATGAACCCGTTGAAAACAGATCCATTGAACGAGTTGCAATGGCACCAGGGCAAGGCAGATGCCCAAGGGATGTTACAACCGACGATGATGCTCAGGAGTTATCGTATCCAACAATTTACTGCGGAAAGAAGAGGACATCCACGGCAACTTATAGCAAAATTGCGCGATCTGAAATACGACGCTATGATCGACGTTGCGCGCGTGTGGACGTCCTTCTGTATATTTATAAGTTCTACGAGTTGGAGCGCATCAAAAATGCAATTTCTATTTGCCTGCGGAAAAAGTCTGGATCAAGAAATATAACTGCTGCAAATGTAAGGAATGAAAACTTTGTCAGCAACCTTATCCAGCATGATGACGGCTATCATATCCTCAAAGGACTTCGATCCTCACCTGCACATTGGGAGGCTGAAAAGAAAAAAGTTTTAGCCATGATCCGTCAGTTTGGATTGCCAACATTCTTCATAACAATGTCAGCTGCAGAGACAAAATGGCCGGAGCTGTTGGTCATATTAAAGAAGGTAGTAGATAAAGTAGACATTTCGGAAGAAGAGGCCAGTGCCTTATCAAGTTCTGAAAAGGCGAGACTCATAAGGACAGATCCAGTTACATGTTCCAGATATTTCGACAATCGATTCCGCCAAATGCTGAAATTGTTAAAAAATGGACTGTTTGGAGTACATTTAGTAGTCCGTTACTATTACAGAATTGAATTTCAGCATAGAGGATCACCACATTGTCATGGCATGTACTGGTTAAGCGATGCACCGCAATTGGAAAGTGATGGAATCATCAACACAACTGATGTTCAAACTTTCATCGACCGACACATTACGACTGATGGGGATGATTTGGACTTACAGGAATTTATTCAGTACCAAAAACACAGTCTCTTAGGCAAGCTGGACCATAGCTTGCCTAAGAGACCTGTATGGAAAACAAGTGTGCCGATTCAACATGCCATATCCGCCGATGCCGCGGACAGAAATTCTTTTCCCCTTGGAGAATGACGAGGGTATTGAGCAACACAAACTCCAATTTATAAAAATACAGGAACTATTAAATCTGACGGATCTCGCAGAAGAAGAAATAATACGGTTGAACTGTTTTGAAAATTTTTTGTCGGACGAGCGGATTAATACTGATTATGAAGGATACAAGCTCGCTCTTCGCTCATCTATAAAAAAGCCACACATTTTCTTAAAGAGAAAATTTTCGGACAGGCTTCTAAATGCCTATAATAAAAATATTCTTAACTTGCACAGAGCAAATATGGATATTCAATTCATTTTGGACGCCTACGCTTGCTGCAGCTATGTAATAAATTATATAAATAAATCCAATAGAGGGGTATTAACACTACTGAGACAAGCCATGGAGGAAATAAATGCTGGGAATTTCTCCATTAAAAGAAAACTGCAGCACATCGGAAACAAATTTGTAAACGGGTCGGAAATATCGGCTCAAGAAGCAGCTTATAATATTTTGGGACTGCATTTATCGGAAGCGAGTAATGGGGAGATATTTATAAATACATCACATCCAAACAATCGAGTAAGGATGCTAAAGCCCAGACGTGAATTGGATGATTTACAGGAGAATTCTACGGACATATATGTATCGAGTGTACTGGATCACTACTCTCAAAGGCCCGATCAATTGGAAGAACTATGCTTAGCAGATTTTGCAGCATGGTTCAG
This sequence comes from Bactrocera zonata, assembly GCA_037783105.1. Taxonomy (NCBI): domain Eukaryota; kingdom Metazoa; phylum Arthropoda; class Insecta; order Diptera; family Tephritidae; genus Bactrocera; species Bactrocera zonata. The sequence goes on along the minus strand of JBAWJQ010005925.1, from coordinate 1,292,701 downwards.
ATTTTCCAAAACTAGTAGGAATATTTCTTTTAATAATGAAGACTACGATGAAGTAGAAAACGAGGATGACACGACAGTTGCACCTCCAATGGCATTAAAAGATGGATCAGGATTTTTAAGAAAAAGGAAGCAAGCACTTATTCTGCGCTGGAAACGTTTTAGCGTTGAAAATTCAAGAGCTGATTTCTTCAGAGAAACTGCCATGATGTTTCACCCATGGAGAAATGAGGAAGCCGAGCTCTTAAGTAATGATGTTGAGAGTGTTTGCAACGCACACAAGGATCAAATTGAGCAGAATAAGCCAAATATGACAAATTTTTATCCAACGAGCTTGAACGAATTCTGGAAAACCTGCATGTTTCAGCGGAAGAAATAGCCGATGAGAGAGCTGCCTCTCAACTTTTGGATCCGGAATTCAGAGCTCTAGCTGTTCCAGAGCAAGTAGGAGATGTTAATGTTTTTCACGAGGACAACAATAGTGGGGAAGAGGCGGTTCGATTAATTAAACTACCACCTCTAATATTAGAAGGAGATTTACTGGCAATGGTACAATCTCTTAACAACAAGCAGAGGGAATATTTTGCTCATGTAATGCACAATGTCAGTAAGAAGAAAATCTTCTACGAATATGTCGGAGGTGGTGCTGGAGTGGGCAAAACCCGGCTTATAACGACTATATATCAGTCGTTGACATTGCGAGCTAACAGTGTACCAGGAACTAACCCCGAAACAGCCAAGGTGTTACTCTGCGCACCCACTGGCAAAGCAGCATTTGGAATTGGAGGTCTAACAATTCATTCCGTTTTTTCACTCCCCGTCAACCAGTCCTCCGCCGATCTTCGGCCCCTCAATAGTGACACATTGAACACTATTCACGCTATTGATGAAATTTCAATGGTTGGAGCAAAGATGTTTTCGTATTTAGATTGTAGGCTAAAGCAAATTTTTAGGAGCAGTGCTTACTTTGGAGGTATTCCAATTATCGTGTTTGGTGACTTATGTAAAACAGTTGCCACCAGTAGGGGATCGATGGATATTTGCGCCGAATGGCAATGATCATTACAGTGCAATTACAGGAACTCCGCTTTGGGATCAATTTCGTTACTTCGAGCTCACCGAAATAATGCGTCAGCATGAAGATCAAGAATTTGCCATCGCTTTAAACAACATGTCAGAGGGAAATATGACACACGCTGACATCCAATTAATCAAAAGCAGGGAAAAGACCTCTAACGAGATACCCAATGAAGCCATACATCTCTTTTATTCAAATGCTGGAGCAAATAATTTCAATTCAACAAAACTGGCGAACACGATGACCGACGAGTTCATTTCGATTGCGAAGGATACAATTAAGTCAAGTTCCTTAACAGAACGCAGCAGGGCAAACATATTAGAAACTGTGAAGGGTTTGAAGCCATCAGAAACACAGGGAATGCCTCATACATTGCAGCTCAAAACATCGATAAAATATATGGTAACAGTCAACATAAGCACGGGTGATGGATTAGTAAATGGTGCTACAGGGGAACTAATGCAGGTGGATACCGAATCGTCTGGACCTGAAAGCACAGTGGTGCGACTATGGATGAAATTCGCAGAACCAAGAGTTGGAAGCTTTGCACGTTCCAAGCAGCCGCATAGTCGCAATGCAGATTGGACACCAATCATGAGCGTGGTCCGATCATTCCAATACAAGCGAAATGAACAAATAACTATAGAACGTAGACAGTTCCCTGTCATTCCAGCTGAAGCCATCACGATACATAAAAGCCAAGGTGGAACATACGCTCAAGTTGCGGTTCATTTAGAGGGTAGAATTAGCAGGTCAGCTTTATATGTAGGATGTAGCAGGGCCACAAATGCCAATGGATTATATATAGTCGGGAAATTTTCTCCTCCGAACCCATTTGGACAGCAGGATCCCATTAAAACTCAACTTAATAGATTGAGGACAGAAGGTGCGTTGACGACATGCTACAGATTTCTAGCCGAAAAATCGGATCAACGCCTAGATATTTATTACCAAAACGTAAGGAGTCTAAACAAGCATATTGCGGATATCAGATCAGATAAACTGATTTGTTCTGCTGATATTCTGTGCTTTGCTGAGACATGGGCTTTATCTCAAGAAGAATTTCCAATAGAGGGCTATAATGTTATTGCACGCCTTGATGGAGAAACAAGGTCATCCCGACGACGCCCGGCCAACGGTCTTATAATATACTCAAAACAAGATCGGTGCCCAGATCTATCAGAAGGATCATTCTCAAGGAACGTCACAGGTTCAACAAACGTTTACCAATTATTAAACGTAAACAATTCGACAGTTTCTTTATCACTTGTGTACAGGAACCCCACGTATAGACTGCCACAATTTAGAGATCAATTGGTAAATAATATGCGTCAGATTAATGAGGAGTTTAATGGACCATCAGTAGTCCTTGGAGACTTTAACATATGTCGCCTCACAGCAACTGACGATTTAGAGGGTCGATTACAACAGTTGGGATTTCAATCTGCACTGGACAACGCCGCCACTACAAAACAGCAAACAGCAATAGATTGGGTATGGATATCAAACACCATATAGTGATCATGACGGAATATTTTTAAGTTTTAGAAAATAGATATGTTATAATATATATTTAGATATACATATGTTAGATTCAATATTAGTATAACTTAGTATAATAATATTAGGTGTAAGTCATAGATATGAGTAATGTAATTTATAAAGCATATATGTATATGGAGGATGGGGTCATGTGTAGAAGTTCACGCAAGTGAGGAAAGTTCTCTGATCGCCATTCACTTGGGAGTGGCCAGAAACGATTCTTTTACATATGACTCAAGCAGCTCACGACTTCCGGTCTTTGGCCAAGTATCCTCTGGGTAGCCTAAGAACATCCGTTTTAAGGCGAGCTAAAGTGAGAAGGCGAAACATCTCCTACATAAGGTTGTGCGCTGGGCTTGGGACCCGCCACGTAGGAAAAATACCCAATGAAAACTTCGGCTATAATCGCGTAAGCGGTGTCTCCGCCAATTAAGAAGAAGATATGTATATGTATTATAGAAATATAAATATATATCATATTTGCTCTGTGTTTTTATAAAGCAAACTGTAAATATATATATGATAAATTTGTACTTATATATAAATTTTATAATTTTTTCCCCATTAAGTTTATCTTAATAATAAATCTTCCTAAAATACAAACGTCTAAAAGATCTACTTTCTTTATTAAAAATAACCTTATTGTTTCTAGCAAATAGCCCGGCTAAAAAGAATTAGTAAAATGTTTTCCTTTGGATGAAAACCACTGGCCAGCTACATCTTTAGATTTACTTAAACACATAGTTACTAAAAGAAATGCACCTGTGAAGGGTATATTAGCTTCGGTGTAGCCGAAGTTAACGTTTTTTCTTGTTTTATATACATACATACATATTTATTTGCAAACCTTTAAAAGATTTGATAACATGTTAAACGGCCAAACGGTCGCACATATTCACTTAGTATGTATGTAATTATGTGAGCATGTGAACAAATTTGCGAGAACCATACGCATAATGTTTGTAAATTTGTCTACTCACAACTTTGTATGTAAATGTGTACACTTATTGTCTCATGCGAAGCTGCTGACAACCAATGGCCGAAGCTTACATTTTGTCAAAAAGTCAATGTGTCGAAAGACTGACGCGACGACAAAGCGTCACAACATTGTGTTGTTGGTAGAAAATTCGAACTGTGCCAAAAACACAAACGAACGATCGCCAATTGCCACTGCTGATGTTTGAGTATCAGTGGCGGATCCAGAAAAAATTTTTGGGGGGTGTTTTACGAAAAGTTTTACTACTCAACGTATTTTTAACATAGCAGTTCCCTCGCGAATATTCAATTATTATAGGTCACGTTTTGTCTTGTGCACAAAAATGGCTATAAGGATAGTTGAATTGCGAAAAATCATATTATACTGTTGAAAAGAATGAGTTAATTATGCAACTTGACAAATAATTATGCACGTGATAATGAGGAGCTTGTAAAGTTAACCATGTATTACGTAAAATGGTGTGCAGGGGCAGGTTATAGTGCGCATGGATGCATAATAATGCGCATGATATATTACTAAAAAAGAACATATTGATGAATATTTTCGCAACCAAGCTTCTTTCATAATATTATTTCAAACGTCGTTAAATTTTTATCTAATTATTATGTTTGTATATCCACTGGCCTTGTCGTATTAAAGTAAATGAAAACTCTTGACATCAAACGGCTCTCCCTTAATATTTAAAATTGAAATTTAATCAACGCGCTTCGTTGTCAGCACAGTATATACAGTAGATAATCGAGGTAGCTTTCTCAGGGGTAAATAGCGGCCATCTTCGATTTTTAAAGGTAACAACGCAGTGCTGTATATATTGAGGTAGTAAATACTTAGCAAATTTATTCTATTGAATAAAAAAAACTTTAAATATTGTTGCTTAATATGAAAGGAAATTATTTTCTAATGATACGTATTTACTAATATTTGATTTAAACGCCATAGCGTGTAATATTTCGCCCATAAATATATCATTTACTGATAGTCAGATATTCTCTATGTAGTGAGTTCTTATTAATAAAATGCAGCCCTGTTTCTATATATCTCGGTGGTGAGTTTTCTTCTGAATGTATTTGTTTACAATTGACAGACAGAAAACATAAATAGGTTTTTATTCGTAAGTTGTTTAAATATTATTACCCATAATTTTAATTTAGAAATCCAATCCCAAGATATTTAGGCATTTGAAGAAGGATTTTTAATACATCGTTCTAATCCTCATCCGTATACTATTTACGATAAAACAGATAGAAGGGGTACAATATTTATTTCTTTATGTGTGAAATTGCACAAAAATGTATGAATATAATAATTTTCAGATTATTTAACTTATTGCCATACGCATGTATTTCTCACGTACTCTTTATTACAACGAAATTAACCGAATTTTATTAATATTAAAAATATTTTAGATAATTTATTTTTGAATGTTTAAGTTTTGCATTTTCCGTTACCGACTTTTTTTAGGTGTGTAATAAAATAAGTATAATTAAAAATTTAAATAAAAATTATATAAACAAAAACGTTGCACAAAACAACTTAATAATTAATAAAGATTCCTAAGCTCCCACTATATATGCTAATTCTCGTTCCGATGGAAATTCAGCTCCCGCACATCTACACACACAATATTTCGGCATTCTTCTGTAAACACAAACTTATTAAAATCTTCGACATGTTTCCAATATATTTATACATCTTACCTTATCAAGTTTGCTTTATTTCAGCCACAACACTAATATGGATTATAATATATGTATTCTATTCAAACTCAATTTCCAATTGTTGTTTTCATATAACGTCTAACGATTTGTCAATTTGTATATGTCAAACGACAAATTACCACCCAGGATTGTATCCTATTGTATGCAAAAAATTTAGAAATACTTGAAGCATGTTTAAAAATTGCACAAAAAAAAAAAACAACTGATTTAACATTAAACAACAAGTAATTTCCCAATAAAATTGAACAGATATGCAAAGTAATACAATATAATCACTTAAATAGTGTAAACACTTGCATTATTTAATATCTTTTTAAGTGTTGTCCATCAAAAATTTAAATTTATATATAGCTTCAATGCTAACATAACACCCTGATTACCATGAAAGTAGCAGAAAACGTGTTACACAACACAATAAGATTTTCTAGAGTTGAGTTTATGTATGTAAACAATGCAAAGGTTTATTACTGTATACCAGTGGTCGGCATTTCATAGCAAAATTTTGCAAACTAACTTCACACGTACGCCTTCGCTCTATCGTTCAGTCGTTGTCGAGCCATCAACGAATTAACATCACGCAAGACCATAGCGCAAACCGAAATATTTTATGATTCTAAGTGCCTTTGACATAGATAACTTGATACGAGACTCTTTGGTTCGAGAGAGAGCTGTCAAAACTCGCATTTTTTCTAACATTTGCCAATGATGCCACCGCTGGAAAATATTAGATTGAGTATATAATAAATTATACAAAACACTAAATTAAACACTTTGAAAATGCATACATATATAAAAGCTAAAATGCAAAATCATTAATTAATTTACATATACATTTATTTTGCCAAAATATGTTCGCACAGTTCAATGAAATTTCATTTTACACTTATTTCGTCAAGTAATTATAGCGCTGCCCTTCTGGCATCCCGCCTTTTTCACTAACTGCTGGGTGACGGCACCCTGATTGTGTTTTGTTGCCAGCTCAGAAAACAGATCAGGGTGCCCTGCCAGCTGACAAGCGAGAGAGCAAGAAAAGAGATTCTGATCAAGTTATCTATGCCTTTGATGCCATGCAATGCCTTTTATGTTCCAAGTCTTTTAAAGATAAAAGGGAATATATCCTCAAAAGACAATTTGTTAATTTTCATTAATATATTGCTTAATTTTAATTCCAATTTCTCACTGGGCTACTTTTTTTTCGTGCTCACCAACACAGTGACAGATCATCTCATGCCGACCACTGCTGTATGCTCGTATACTGAGGTTGTCAGCGCACTCTGTGCATCTATCTGTGAATATCTTTGTCGCTGCTTCTTTTCCTTTGAATTTTCCTAAACTTGCCCATCTCAGTCATTTAGTGAAATTGTCATGTAAATGTCAACATGTGCGAAGTACGAAGTGTGGAGTGAATACTCGTGTCTAGTAATTGAATAATTAAAGCCTAGTAGACGGAGACATTTGCTATCATGAAAAGGAATTTGTTCTACTATTTTAATCGCCAATCTACTAGCCAAGATAATGCAAAAAAACAGTGCAGAAAGGATGGTAAATATTTCGTTCATATCTTACACATTTTATGTGTTTATTATCACAAGTTATCTTCAAAAAATTGCAGTTTTAAGGTTCGTATCCATCTCCCAAGTAATTGCTCAAGAAAAAAAATACATTATTTCTTCAAGTGGTTTTGACAGCTGGTTACGCATTGTGAATGATCCACATTAGAAGAGCTAGAGAGAATAAACAAAGAAAATAAACTTTGTGCGTAATATGTATGTATGTGTGTGTGTAATAACATAAATATTTTCATTGCTATTTAAGGAATGTTGTTGATAATTGGAAAGTTTTATACAACATTTCAAAATAAAATATACTTCATAATAATGATTTTAACTAATTTTTTGATGATTTTAATGATTTACTTTGAATTTCTTTCAAGAAACAATTGTTGATTTCATGTTTCTTCGCAAACCAGGTTTGCCATTTTCGCATTTTGTTGAAAAAATGCATTAAAAATTAGTACTAGATTTCTTTAGAGCTGCATACAAGCACAAATAAGTTTATCGCAGGAAAGTTACTTGACCGTTTCTTAAGCGTTTCTTTATATGAAGTTTTTACATTTCTTGAGAGCTGGATACTAAGCTTTAAAAGAAAAAAATCCGTCGGTAACAGAGAGAATGTTCAAGAATTTATAGTAAAAATTCGCCTGCCTCTAGAACTCGCTCTATTATAAGCGCTATTAACAGACAGAACTTTAAGTTAGCTTTGGCGCAGTGGATAACTTGTTTGCCTCCTGCACGAAGGGATACCGGTTCATATTCCCGGCGGTGTAGGATTTTTTGGTTTTCGTTTTTCTGATAAAAAAACTGCTATACAAAAAATTGATAATGTAGAATTACTTGATATACATAAAAAAAAAACACTTCAACACAACAAATTCAACACAATCAATTTACTAAAGATACCGAAAAGATAAATAAGATTTATTATTCCGTTATTTCCAGTTATATTTTGATACTCTTTTTCTATTTGATTTTTTTTATGTCTACTTTACCATAAAGCATTTTTAATTACCCGTTTATATTTGGTTTCCAATAAGTCAGTCACTGGAGGACCTCAGAAATATAATGACATCGCTACGAAATTGTGATGAAAGTTTTTTATTCCCAGTGTTGTGATTCCAAATTTTGAAGTAATTGAAATCACTATTCTTTGTTTGTGATATTTTTATTGTTTGTGGTAAAAATTTCGTCGTTAATGTATAATAAAATAATTGCTAAGAGAGAACAAAATCGGCGAGGGTCACCCGACAGCCGTGCTTTTTTCGATTGGAATGCCTCAAGCGTTTTTTTTAACACTCAGAAATGTTGTTGTTGCCACTAAAAGAAATAAATGGTTTTCTTTAATGCTTCTTGAGTTCTTGAATAGGATTCGAGAATGATTTTATAATTTGGTTTTGACATAATGTTGATTTGTATGCTTTTTTATGAACATTAAAAGGTGTTTGAGGAGTTTAAACATTAACTTTGATCGCTCATAGCTACAAAAGCAAAAATTTCACTTTCTGTAGGTTCAAGATGATAAAGAAGACCCATGCTTCATACCACCTGATACAACATGCTTATCAGTAACCGTACCTCATTCATTATCGACTCCAGAAACGTCATCAGAAGTTACTCGAAACTTGACAGATACACACACAACGCAATCATATCAAAATATAAAGGATAAACCTGCTGTTTCTGATTGTACACATAGTGAAATGTCAGTCAAAATAGATGCTGTTATATCAAAATATGACATAGGAAATGTTGCGTCCGATAACGCAGAGAGAATCCTGGTAAGAGTAGTTGATTTCTATGTCATACCCAAAAATTGTATTTTAATTAAAGGCGTCGTAATTTCTTATTCACAGCATCCGGAAAGTATTTTGGAAATTGTTGACAATGTGTGGAAACAGGGGGTTTAAATTTTCGAAATCAGGATTGAGGAACCTGGGATTAAAATACAATTGGATTACACGTTTTGATTGGTTGGCATATTCTGCAAAAGATGATGGTGCTTTTAGTACGTATTGCGTTGCTAACGGCATTGAACATGGCGGGAAAATAAAAACTGCTCTGGAAAAATTGGTCAAAAAACCTTACCAAAATTGAAGTAAAGCACTTGAAGATTTCGAACATCACGCGCAACTTGATTATCGTAAAAAATGCTTGCTTGCTATTGAAAATTTGCGTGACCTCGCACGCGAAAAGCAAAAACCAATCGATAGTCAACTCGATACACAAAAAGAAAAATCAGAACAGGATGCAGTTTTGAAATTAAGCCCTATTGTCAGAGCTACTATTTTGTGTGGCAAGCAAGGAATCGCACTTCGTGGGCACAGAGACGACGGTCGAGTTATAATTGAATCAGACATTTTACAAGATGAAGAACGAAGTTTTACATCCAACGAAGGAAATTTTCGAGAGATTCTACGATACCGTGCTGAAGTAGATAACGATTTGATGCAACATCTGAAGCTTTCCCCTCAAAACGCAAAGTATACAAATAAAACATTCCAAAATGAAATCATAGATATTTTTCACAACTTGACTACTAAACGCATTGTCGACAGCGTAAATTAATCTCGCGGATTTTCAATATTAGCTGATGGTACAACAGACGTCGCCGGGATTGATCAGTTTGCCATTTGTGTGCGGTACTTTGACCAATCATTAAACCTTCGAGAGGATTTCTTAGCATTTGTCCCCGTTACAGAAACGACCGGAGAAGGGTTAGCGAAAACGATAATGAAATATCTTTTAAAAGTTGACATTGACTGCTCTTTTTGGTATGGCCAAGGGTATGATGGAGCTCCAGCAATGAGTGGAAAATTTCATGGTGCCCAGGCATTCGTAAAATTGAGTTTCCCATTAGCAATCTATGTACATTGCAGGGCACATAGCTTTAATCTGGCAATCAACTCAGCCTGCGAAGTTGTTGGTATCCGAAATGCACTAGGAACAATTGGATCGTTACACAACTTTTTCCGTTGGCCAAAACGATTGGAAGTGTTGAAAAACGAAATTGAGAAGTCTGGAAATGAATGTCGAAAACAAAAATTGAAATCTGTATGCCCAACAAGATGGGCTGAAAGCCATGAAGCCGTATCGACATACATCGAATTGCATCCGTTCGTGATTAAATCATTAGAAAGAATCGTAACTTGGAAGGATCCGGAGATTTCAACCATGGCCTCTCAGCTCGTCGCTGCAATTTCTGCTGCAGAATTCCAAATTTCCTACTTCATAATGCAATCCGTACATGCAGTTGTTCTACTTATCAGCCGGCAATTACAATCGCCTGATGAACATCTCGCAGAAGCCATTAGATTAGCAGACGACGCTTTAAAAGAGTTCGCAGAAATGCGACAAAATGCTGAAGAAAAACTTTTTTTTTTGATTTTTAATAACGTTGAAGAAGTATGCACCGAACTAGGTACAGAAATAGAGATACCACGCTACAGTAGTCGCCAAATGAATCGCTTCAATTTGAAAACGCACGACGCTGAGGCATATTATCGCATTGCTTTTCATATTCTCTTTCTTGATACTTACATTGCTCATTTGAAAAGACGCTTTCTTGACCACAGATCAGTGCCAGAATATTTTTGTGTATTTTTCCCAAAGTACGAATTTGACGCTAAAAAAACTCGAGAAATATTATCTTTTTTATGAAAGGGTGATCAACTGTTTAGAACAAAACTTTCTTACGGAGGTGAAAATGTGGAAACAGCGAACTCCAGGCAAGCATTTTCGGAATGTTCTCGATGCTTTAGAAGCAGTGAACAAAACGTCTTTTGGGAATGTTTTCAAGATTTTACGCATATTGGCGTTATTGCCTGTTTCGATAGCATCACCGGAAAGAAGTTTTTCCAGTTTAAAGAGAATTAAAACCTATTTACGAAATACGACAGGTCAAGATAGGCTTAATAGTCTAGCAATAATGAATATTCATAGGGATATTGATCTATCAGTTGATGAAATACTAGAAAAATTCTTTCAAAAACTAAGGAAAATATAACATGGAATGTGAGATCCCGTGTAATCCTCAATTAATCATACTGCTTGTACAAATATAGAGAAAGTTCGAATTATATGAATAACAACAAAAATCTTGTAACTTAAACCAAACCCATATCAACAAACATTTATTTTTCTCTGAGTTTAGGGGGTGTTTTAACACCAAATCTAGTGCAGTATCGTAATAAACTGTCACTTTCTGAAATGAATTTAATAGCCTGTTTTGAGCGTGTAGCTCCTGCAGGTGTATTATGATTTTTTTCGTTATTAACCATTTTTGTTATATTGTATATTTGTTTATTAAGATACTGTTAAAGATTTTTTCAGTATAAACTGATTTATGGTATTCTAATAGAAGCGATAAAGTATAATAACTTGAATACTCTTTTGAAGAGTTTTTGTTTTTGTTTTTAGATTATATCTGTAAAAAACGTATTTTTAATTAATATCGTTTTTTTATTTATTTGCAATGTTATTGCAATCTTATTTTTATTTATATTTTATTTTGAATTGTTAATGACTACTAAACCGCGTTTTTTATATATTAAAATATTTGATGTCCGAATATTTTGTATTTAGGAACGCCCTAATACTCGGACTTGTAAATACATATGTACGTATGTATGTACTTATATTTTGTGCGATTGAATTTGTCTACCCGAGCTTTTTGTATGTTTTAGTTAATTTTGACTTTACTTTTTTAGTAACTTTTTAATACTTTTACCCAACGTAGGGTATATCGAGATTGTATTCCGTAGGTAATCATAAGGTACGCTTCTATATTTTTGCAATAGAAGGAGAGCGCGAAACAGAATTGTTAGTCCACAGATATGCTCCCGTATGCACTTTGTTAATATATTTGGTATATAGTATATATTAGGTTGTCAAAAAAGTCTTGCGGTATTTTCACTAGTTGGCGCTGAAAGCGCGTAGTTCTAGTTTTATCGAATCGGGTCATGCTATACCTTTTTGGAAAGCTCATTTCACGCGCAAACACGTGTTTGATTGATTGTCGTTTCTTTTAAGTCGTTCGTGAGTTATAGTGTCGCAAACATGGAGCAAAATAAAGAGAAAATACGGCATATTTCACAGTACTACTACGATAAAGGCAAAAATGCATCTCAAGCAGTCAATAAAATTTGGGCAGTTTATGGACCCGATACAGTTTTCATTTCCACCGCACAACGATGGTTTCAAGGTTTTCATTCTGGTGTAGAGGTGGTCGAAGAAGCGCCACGCTCCGGAAGGCCTGTCGTCGAAAATTGTGATAAAATCGCTGAATTGGTCGAAAGAGACCGGCATAGTAGTCATCAAACCGTTATAAACCATTCGAAGAAGCTTGGAGTCACTAAGAAGCTCGATATATGGGTGCCACACGAATTGATTCAATAAAAATACCGCAAGACTTTTTTGACAACATATATACTTGATTAAACTGCGGTAATTTTGAATTTATCGTATGATACAGCAGCGAATTAAAACTGTTTGAATACTGATTTTTCGTTAGGTTGTAAGCAGAAAAACGGTAACTTAAAACATACATACATATGTGCATATATTAAATTAGATGTGAAATTAATACGCTCACTTTGATGTGGGATTAACGTATGTATGAATATGCCCCTTTTGTTGCCAATTCCTCCATTCCTTATTTCCACCCAGTTCCTTCGTTTGCTGGCTACGACAATGGCTTTGTAGTTTTTGTTGCTTTATATTTGTTTGATATTTTTTGTTCGCGAGCAAATATTTGTTTTTGTATTCTATTAAGGAGCTTTAGTTTTACGCGCCCGTTTCTTGTTAAACTTTGTTATTATTTATGTTTTGTTTTATGGTTTGGCGCTCGTATGTATGTTAGTTTGTTTTTTGTTGTACCTGTTGACTGTTTTGTATATTTTGACTTTTCATGTAATTTGGTTTTATTTTTGTCACTTCACATTCTCTGTTACCACCGTGAATCTTCATTTATTTTCATACGTACGCGTGCGTACGAATATATGTAAATATATGGTTTAGTTAGCAGTTTCTTTTTTTTTTTGTATATATGTTGATATGTTGGTTTTAACTTTATTGTGTTTTTGTTCTAGTTGGGTGACTGCACTTTTTTTTTTTGTTGCACTTTTGTATATATATATGGATGTCTATATGTTTATGTTACCACTGCGAAGAACTTTTATAATCACCGCACAATTATTTTTTTTTTGTATGTTTTTATATACATACAAGTATGTTCTGAGTTGAAAAATTAATTGCTTTTATTTATTTTTTCTTAATCCATAGTGCCGTCACTATGGCTCGAAGGACCATGTTTATACCACTCAATTTTAGAGTATTCAAACCCAGCGATTAATAAGAATACTCGGGTAACTTGATGCACAATTACTTGAATTTTTTGTATATTTAAATCACAATAAAATTCTAAATATGTACCTATGGATATGTTTAATTAAACGCAGCGACAAATGTTGTTGGATAGAAATAAGATGCTGCTCGCAGCAATTGGGTTGACCCGAAGTTGTTTCTAGCGCGTGGGAACTTTTATTGCGGCGCAGTGCAGAACAGAATGTATGTATATATAAATTTAATATTTACGCGGCGTAGTGGGGAATCGAATTGTTGATGATCGAATTGGGTGTAACGAAGTGAGTCTGTTTTCCCGTTGCCCATCCTTTTTGTTGAGTGGGTTGGGGATGTGTTGAGTTGTGCTGTAATGTCATCAGCTGTGGTGAATTGCGCTGTTGTATTAGGATGAGCCAGTTCTACCGGGTAAAGGGGGTGGATGCTTAACTCATTTAAACATTTGGTATTTCATTAAGTTATTATGAAAGACATAGACCTAATTAGTTTAAAGACTATATTTTATTTCCTGTCACTGAAAATTGTATTAAAATCACCCTGGCATAAGTTTACCGAAGAGGCTGAATTTAATGTCATCAGTTGATGTACAAAACGTCAACCAAAAGTTAGGCATTGGTGATATTACAGATTTGAGATATCTTGAATATCTAAGATATCTTACATTATTAGGTATATGGGAGATAGGTGTAGAATTGTCCCGGTTGTATCTGTTTTTGGAATTACTACATACTGTATTATTAACAAATGCACTCTGAGTTTAATTCAGGTACCTCATATACCTCAACAGTATGTAGGGAGTAAAGTTAGGTTGCGTTCGAACTGCTTAAAATTACCGCAGTACTGCTTCTATCTTGATACTCTGCTGCTGATGATGTTCAACTGATACTCTTCTGATACTTTGATGAACGTGAAAAGGCAACACTGCCGCTGTAATTTCACAACGAAAATATCCTTTAAGGGATGTTTTAAAATCCTGTTGTGTATGTATCGTTAGAGGAAAAACACGCCCACTCTATTTAATTGAGCTAACTCACAAATGGGCGATAGAGTCATGTGTAGAAGTTAACGCAAGTGTGGAAAGTTATCTGATTGCCATTCACTTGGAAACGATTATTTTACATATGGCTCAAGTAGCTAACGAATTCCGGTCCTAGACCAAGTATCCTCTGGGCAGCCTAAGAACATCCGTTTGAAGGTGAGCTAAAGTGAGAAGTCAAAACATCCCCTTTAGCAAGAAGTGGTGAGGTTCGGTGACACCCGGCCTTCTTCAAGGGCCGGAAAGAGGTCGCTGATGAAGGCCGTGCTGGCGATTTCGACAAATGCCGACCATGTGCCCCGTGATAGTATTCGTTTAATAGTCAAGATGTTAAATTTATTAAGATCTGTGGTTCATGATATTGTGACGGAGCACTTGAAGATGTGCAAGGTGTGCGCGAAGATGATCCCACAAGTGCTCACTGACGATCATAAATTGCAGCGAGCTAAGAAAATTGGAACACGTATGAAAGTGATCCTTAATTTTTTAATACCGTAATCACAGGTGGCAGGCCGACTTTTTTTGTTTCCTTCTCTGAAAAGGCCGAGTATTTTGAGACGACAGAGAGGATCCAAGCAGCATGTACCTCGGCTCTCATGGCTATTCCGGAGAATGCCTTCCGCAACGCCTTCAAATCTTGGAAATCGACGCAAAAGGAGCCTATTTCTGAAAGATTGTAAAGAATTGTAATGATTGGCTCAATAATTTTTTTAAATTGATAATTTTTTTCGGACAAACCTTGTAGGTATAATTGAAAATAGAGAGACAAATGCCCAAATTTCCCTTAGGCCCCATATATCTAATAGAAAGATTTTCGGACTTCCAGCTGACCAATTTGTGAATTCTTTCTTCTTTACTGGCGTAGAAATCGGTTAATTAAATCATTGAGAAAATTAATTATCTTAGTTTTATTATTCTCATAAATATTAATTGTCGCTTCGATTTTATTTAGGAAATTCTTCTTCTTTACTAGCGGAGGGAGAAACGGCTTACGCGATTATAGCCTGGTTAACAACAGCGCGCCAGTCTTTTCTTCTTTTCGCAACGTGGCGCCTATTGTTGTGTTAATGTCGTCGTATATATCATACAAGCTCATCGTTCCATCGAATGCGATATTCCATAAATCTTCAGCAGAATCCTTCACTCGACAACTTGTAACGTCGACTCATCAGATGTTGTCATCGTCCATGCCTCTGCACCATATAGAAAGATGGGAATAATAAGTGACTTATAGAGTTTGGTTTTTGTTCGTCGATAGAAGATTTTGATACTCAATTCCCTATTCAATCCGAAATAACACCTGTTGGCAACAGTTATTCTGCGTTGAATTTCGAGTTGTTGCTGTTAATACTGGTTCTACAATAGACGAATTTATCTATGACTTCGAAGTTATGACTTTCAACAGTGACGTGAGATGCGAGTCGCGAATGTGACCACTGTTTGTTTGATGACAGGAGATATTTCGTCTTGATCTCGTTCACTACCAGAACCATAGACATCTCGCATGATTTTCTCCAGCAGTAGATTGAAGAAGTCGCACGACAGGGAGTCGCCTTGTGTGAATCATCCTTTGATATCGAACGGCTCGCAGAGGTTCTCCCGATCCTGGCGGAGCTTTTGGTCTTGCTCAAAGTCAGTTTACACAGCCGTATTAGTTTTGCGGGGACACAAAATTCAGACAACGTGGCATAAAGGCAGCTCGTGTTTCCTGTTGTCAAAAACAGCTTTGAAATCGACGAATAGGCTGTGTGTCGATTTTCCTTTCATGGGTCTTTTCCCAAGAGTTGCTGCGTGGTGAATATCCGGTCGATTGTTGATTTTCCAGACTTAAAGCCATACTGATAAGACGCAAATCAGCGATATGTTGAAGAACCTCGCTGCGGATTTTGACTAGACGCTCATTCATCGGAGTGAATGATAGTACTTGACAATGGAGTCTATCTCCCACCACGAATCCCACATCAAACGCGTTGCGTTCCTTTATATGGCCACTGTAGTAAATTCCACAAGGACCTACTCGCTTCAAATGTTTCGCTTTAAAACTGTTTATGCTTGGCTACCCGGAGGACACTTGGTTTAAGACAGAATGTCGTGAGCTGCTTGTGCTGTAATATATGTAAAAGAATCTCTTATAGCCACTCACATGTGAGTGACGTTCAGAGAATATGCATGCGTGAACTTCTAGACATGACTATATCCTCCAAAAAGCATATCGAACATCCGGCTGAATTCACTGATTACACGTGATTGGTGATTGTATGTAAGGTACCTTAATGAAAACCAGGGAACATTTTTTTTAGTATGTGGCATGATAATATTTAATAGATAAAATCGAGTTGATACTTACCTGATTTTGTTATACTGCCGTATAATGATTTTCGTATTTGTAAAAAATCTTATGCTGATAATGTCAGTCAGTGTATGAGTTATATAGAGTATGTGTACAGATATAATATACAAAACTGCTGGGATTCCGATCCTCTGGTTGACGTTTTACATCTTAAAAAGTTTTGTGGTACCCGAACTTAGCCCTTTCTAATTTGTTATTTTTATTTTTTGAACAACATTTTTTGCATTAATTTCTTTCATTAGCGATGACAATGCAGCCGGTATAGTTGACAATTATTGACAGTATGCTTGCTGAAGTAACCACACGGGAACCGGATTCGTATACTATTTGATATAGTAGTAACGATAAGTTTGTCGACGCGAACACAAATGAATGATGAGATATAACGATGTTATTCGCTAACGTAATGTGCAATGAAGCATAGATTATTATAAAGGATCATTGCATTGTCATTGGGAATTTACCAATTAGTTCACCAATCGAAATGCATCTGATTTACTCAACAGAAATCTTTCTTGCAAAGTTCCACTATTAAATGGTGACTTCTCGTTGAAATACGATCAAAACTAACTTGTATTATATGGCACTGCAGTAATTTCATTAGATAAAGACTAAATCAGCATAAAAGCTGCCATTAATAATTCAGAATAATCCAGTTGCATTGTGCAACATAAGGAAAAATCCCCTATGTCCAACACGCTGAAATAATGTAAAACTATCATTGTGGAACTGAATAGGAAATACTTAAAAAATTTTTTTATAAACAGCGATAAATTATTCGGCGGTTGGCAAAAATCCTCCGACTGGTACTATATACCACAGTTTGACGATGTAGTCAGAGACGTGTGATAGCAGTCCGCCCATATTGCAGTTGGAAGGTATCTAGCAAAGGTATGATTTGTTTTCTGAGCGGTCGGTGCTTCTCAATAAAATAACATTCAAATGGGGAGTCGTACTATGTTATAATATACAGAAAGGGATCAATGCGACGTGTGACCCGTGTCAAGGATTATCTTGGCTGCAGGCCCTTAAATATCACAGTTTCGAGTGGAGCTTATGGTTACCTTGTAAGAAAGCCCGACTTGTCTAGCAGAAGCAATGTTCAAGCGGACATAAACGCTTTTGGGTTGAGCCAAAACACTAAACACAATACAATATTGCCTACCTGCTAAGAGTCACACCACTATCAACCAATGAAGATCTTATCCATTAATTTTTTGAAAGCAGTTTTATTAAATTTCAAGCTTGAACAGTCAGCAGCCGAACAGTGAGCCAAGAAACAGAGGTTAGCTGAAAAGGCTAAGCCATCAGCCAAAACATCGAAGACTAAGGGAATGAGGTCCACAAACTACATCGCTGATGTGTGCTTGAACTGTATTACACTGGTGTACTGGATGAGACAAGTCCAGAAAAAAAATCCACAGAACCAATGGAAATGGGAGCAAGTTGTTCCGACGAAGTGCTGTTAAAAATCCAGGTCAGTTACTGTGTGGAGAAAAGAGGTGGAGAGATGAACTATGAATTCACAAAAGTAAAGTCGAACGTCAATTCTTTAGATAATTTGACAGTGAAGTCAAGAAAGATTTTATGAAGTCAAAAAGTAGTAAAAAAAAAGTTACTACAGCACACTTTACACATGTAAAAGTATAGTGGATCTACACAGCGGTAGTAAGACTCTAAAGAGAATGTAGTATTAGATCTGCAGCAGCCATATCAGGCACCGAACGTCTTGTTACACTTAAAGCCAACATACTTATTCTGAAAGCAATTGGCAGCGAAGTCAGCTCTTAGATTGAGAGGGTCCTCCTTATTAGTCGCCAGGAGCATTCTATCATACTTAGTAAGTTCCAGTTTCTACTCAATAACACGGATTTTTCAATTCCTATAGCATTCAATTCAAATTCGGTTCACAATCTTGCTTTCACTTCCAGAGAATTGTGAGAAGTGTGCAAGGTAAACAAGAGTACAGAGATAAGCATATATAAGAACGGGTCCAAACAAGATAATCGAGTGGGAGATCATGTCTTTTCAGCAAAACTAGATACCAAAATTGCCTTCCATCTACCAGACAAAAGAGGAAATTAAGAGGAAATCACAGTAATTAAAGAAAGCCTTCTTGTTCTGTAGAATTTCCCGATAAACCAGCAATGACTTCTAAAAGATAGTAATATACATGTTAATACATGTTAACAGACAAACTAGCCAGAATAGGCACTACACCACAATTAGACACGGAAAAAGAAATAATTTATACCACTGGCGACCACGTTGATGAGGCCTGTCGTGCGACGAGGTTGCGGCCTTGATGATTGGCGCCGCGTCGAAGTGTCGTTGTATGAACGCCAGGCTTGAGGTGCTGTGAGGACTTCTCGGCTGGCACATGGTGTCAGACACGCACTCCTGCAAACAGTGCCCATGTGTCTGAGCTACTACTGACGTTGGTTCGGAGTCGTTTCCTTAAAAATAGGGCAGTGGTGCAATCGGTGTGGACGGCAACAGAGCGGGCATCGGGCGGGGGGCATTCCACCGGGCCAACCCCACCACCCGGCACAGTGACGGCTGAACGTATTGTTGGCGTTGGTGCAACCGGCATATCAGTAGCCATATTACCCTATGCAGAAGAAGATAAAATGATTATAAATTTGTCTCATTCATTTCGGACGAGCTATTTCTTATTTAGATGATTGTTTTAACGAGTTTTGGCAAAGTTTCGTTATTATTGGCAGTTAGTAAAAATCATAATTTTATGAGCGGTTTAGTTAGCGTTCCAATTTGCGTACGAAGATCGATTATTAGGATGTGACCGTCGGAGCCATAGTAAAGCTTTTCTATGCGGCCAAGTCGCCACTCGGTAGGAGGAAGACAATCATTGTTAACTAGAACAAAGCCTCCGAACTTAGGCACATTTTCTGATGTTTTCTATCGATACCCCTTGTGGAGGTTTTTCAAATAGTCTTCTTTCCATCGGCGACTGAAATTATGATAGAGAATTTTAATTTTCTTTCATCGATTTAATAAGGACAGCGACTCCACGCCTGGCTCTGGTGTGGCCAGAATGGATGCTCCTTTGAGAAAGTGCCCTGGGATTAGGTAAAGTTGCAGCGTTCCGGTGGAAGTGCTGCTATAATCTGCGTCCTCATTTTCAGTTTATGCATAGTGCAGATCTTGCACATGAAAATGCACTCTTGTATTTGAGGCTTAAGTCGGGAAATCTAGAACTCTTGGCGAATTATATGTTGCATATCGAGATGATCAGTGTGTAGCATTAGTATGTGTACGAGGTGTGTTCAAAAAGTATCGCGAAACGTAACTGACAGTTTTCTTCGATTGCAGGGGCGTGGTGCATCAGAGTTCTTGCCACAAGGAAGAACGGTCAATAAGGAATATTACCTGCAAGTTATGCGCAATTTGCGCGAAGCAATCCGCCAGAAACGCCCGGATTTGTGGAAGAACAAAAATTGGCTTTTGCACCACGATAACGCCCCTGCTCACACACATCGTTGCTTGTGCGCGACTTTTTGGCCAAAAATAATACACTAACGATGCCGCAGCAACCGTATTCCCCAGATCTGGCCCCCTGTGACCTATTCTTGTTCCCTAAACTGAAGTGGCCCATGAAAGGACGACGTTACGCTTCTCTTGACGAGATAAAGACGGCATCGAAAGAAAAGCTGAAGAAGATAAAAAAAAAATGACTTTTTGAAGTGCTTCGAAGATGGGAAAAACCGTTTGCACAAGTGTATAATATCTCATGGGGATTACTTTGAAGGGGACAAAATAGATATTCATGAATTAATAATTTTTGAAAAAAACACAAAATTCGCGATAATTTTTGAACACAACTCGTATATAACGGATAAGTAAGTTATGTTGTGATTGTCTGGTAGAATTATGAGATGGCGTTCGTTATATGCCAGGCAAGCCGACCTTTAGCACGAAGTAGACCTTTTGTATCCAGAAATGGATTTAGTACTAAGGGTGAGCTCCTTTTATTAATTTGTTTCAATTCTCTTAGTAGTGACATCTCGCTGCTGAAATGCGCGATTTAGTGTAAGTGATGAGAGCGACTTTTGCCTTTTGTAGGTCTATGTGTAACAATGTATCGCCTTGGGAGTGTACTGAGTGTTCTCCCTTAACTTTAATCTTGAGTCGCTCTATGAACTTGAGCATGTAAGCGATTACCCTGAGTGCTCGGAGGTATGATCAAAATCGCATAAGGATGTATCACCTAATATTGTATGAAAAGAGTCGATTTTTCGACTTTCTGGGGCGCATAGGCGATTGTGGCCAAGAATCGGAAGATTCTGTTAACCATCGGGGACTATTCCACCGAAGAGTGGTGGTGGCAAGGTGCCGAGGCTTACACCTTCTTGTACCTAGATTGGCAGAAATCTCAGCAGTGGCTACGTGGCGTCAAGTGGCTGATCCCACTAGGTCAAGGATTTAAGACGATCGATTGGAAATATACGTCTTCCATGCATGTGGTGATTTTTCCAATCAGGCTAATACAATTTCAGAATCAGAACAGAAATACAATTTACATTTTTTCATATTTAAATGTGCTTGTTCCATCCGGCACTCGAAAGTGTAACCAACTGTGTTGAATGACAGTTCGGAGTATTGTTCACAATGTACAAAAGCGTTTTGCCAAAAAGGGAACGCAAACAAAGTGATCAGCGATGTAACTCAAACGTAATAGTGTGATTGCTTTATATTTAGCTGGAAATCACAGCCAGCAATTGTTCGCGAGCTCAATCACTTTAATGTGAATAAAGTTTTTATTTATCGCACCATCACTCGTTACAATGATATTGATAGCATCGCAAAACGCCATGGAGATGGTCATCAACAGACTGCAACGTCACGTGAGATGGTTCGGAGAGTGAGGAAGCGAAATCCACAAACCACGATCCAAGAACTGAAAATACCCGACCGCAGCTTACGACGCATATTGAAAAATGAGCTCAAGGTCAAGCCTTACAAGTTTCAAAAAGCCCATGATCTCACACCGAAGCAGCAGCAAGTAAGAGTTGAGAGAGCGAAGCAGTTGCTTCGCTTGGCCGAAGGCGGTCAAATTCCGAACATTGTGTTTTCTGACGAAAAAATGTTTCCAAGTGAGCAATTCGTAAACTCTCAAAACGATACGATTTACTTGACCGACCGTTCATACGAGAATCTAAGTCATCGGTTGGCCACCAGGAGGCAGCACCCGCCACCAATAATGGACCAAAGCTGTCACCGCAGATGGGCTCTCTCCAATTGTTTTCACCGAGCCCGGCGTAAAAGTAAATGCGACATATAATCGGGAAAGTCTTCTGGAGGCTGCTTTGAAGTCGTGGGCCAACAAACATTTAGGTCGCAAACCATGGACGTTTCAACAAAACTCTGCACCGTCTCCCAAAGCGCGAGTGAACAAAGAAAAGACTGGAAAACAACGTTCCAAACTTCATTACGACCACACAATAGCTCTTGAATTCACCAGATGCGAATCTAATGGATTATTCTCTCTGGGCCATCTTGCAGACCTTGGTCCGAAGTAAAAAATATACCGGTCTCGAGATGCTGAAGAAAGCCATTGTCCGTAAGTTGCGGTTCGTTTTTTGACCGTCTCAAAGCCATAGTTAAGGCAAAAGGTGGTCATATCGAGCAAAAGTGAATTGGTCCTGATTTTATAATTATTTTCACACATTTTGTACTTTAAATTAAATAAAAATAATTTTCCAAGCCGAATTTATGGCTTTTTTACACACTTCGAGTGTCGGACCCTGTGGTTTGGCTAGTACTAAGGCCCCACATAGTTCCAGTCTTCGTAGACTTATTGTTTTTTGCTTTGGCTACTAGTATGTGACTGGCGGTCGCCGTGTCTGATTGTGTGCGCCCATAAAAGGGTGGCACAATATCCTTTTTTAGAGGCGTCATAGAAGCCATGTAGTACAACTTCGTGTTCTAGGGCAAAATTTACCCATCGTGAGATTTGTATTCGTGAGATATCGCTAAGATTGCCCGCGTCAGTCAGTTCCGTCTAGCCACAATTCCTGTATTAGGATTTTTTCTTGTATCATAATTGGCGTAAGCCATCCTGCGGGGTCGAAAAATTTTGCCACCGCGAATAGCATGTGCCTCTTTGTTATGTCGGATAGTGCGGACATTGACTCAGTAGTGCTTGAAAACTGGTCCGATATTGCATTCCATTGAACCGCAAAGTTTTTTTGTGCCTTCCTTTCCGAATTTAAGGAAATTATTGTCTAATAGATTTTCTTTAGGTATGTCCTTTAAAATATTTGGGTGGTCCGCCGTTATCTTTTTAATGGAAAAACTGCTATTTTGAGAGTTTGTGTCAATTGTGCTAGTGACGCCTATGCTCGTGGAAGACTGTGGCTTCCAGACAGAATATCGTCCACATACGTTTATGTTTTTAACAATTCGTGAAGTGTTCGAATGGCTAAGTATGGAGGACAGTTGACGCCAAAGGTAACTGTTTTTAGCTTATAGTCGCGTAGTTGACTATTGGGGGATTTTCCGAAAATAATTCGCTGAAAATCTTGATCGTCTTTACGTACGACTATTTGTCTATAAATTTTTTCGACGTCCCCGTTGTTTACGAAATATGAAATTAGCAACATTAAATCTGATTGAAGCGTGGTCCCCGTAAATAGGATATCATTTAGGGAATTCTTTGAGCTGGTGGATCTTGAGGCATTGAAGACAACTCTTACTTCAGTTGTTGTTTTTATCTGGCTTTACTACTGCATGATGTTGCAAGTAGAATGAGTCGTACAAAAGGCGTTCCAAAGTAGACAGTAGTATTACAAATAGTCTCCTTCTGCTTCAATACAACTTTTTGCACGGTCTAAAAGCATGTCGAACGAGTGTTTTAGCTCATTGGCCGGTATGGCCATCAGTATGCCGGTGCAAGCATTTTGAATGGCCTTTGCATAACGCTTCATTTCATGAGCCAGTGCACTTTCATGATAGGAAGAAGTCGCACGGTGTCATATCAAGTGAATACGGGGAGCGGTTAATGGTTAAAATGTGATTTTTGGTCAAATAATCGGTTAATGATTTCCTTCGAATGTTGGATTCTGAGCAATTTTTGGTTGTCAGTCAATTTGTGCGGAACGAACGTGCACACACCTTTCGTAAGCCCAAATGTTCGGTCAAATTGCGATAAATCAGTGTTTTGGAGATGTTCAATTTCATCTCCATGAATTTCAATGATGATTTCGGTTAATTTTTGATGTACGCACAGTTTGGATGGAATTTCCGGTGATCACGAATTTTGATTGGCCCACATGTTGATCGTCATGAATGTCCTCACGACCACTTTGAAAACGTTGAAAACACTTGTTCACTCTGCTACGGGATAGGCAATCATCAACATAAACTTGTTTCATGAATTGAAATGTTTCGGTTAAAGTTTTACTAATTTTAAAACAAAATTTAATGTCGGATCTTTGTTCGAAGCTCATTTTCGCACCGATAACAGCAACATACTGACACCTAAAACTCAATAACTTCACTTCCAATAAATGAAATGTCATGAAATTCCCACTGGACAATCGATGACAATAGCAGATTCTAACGCACCAGTTGACATATAGATGGCGCCACCACTTAAAAACTGTTGGATAGCAGAGATGCGGGAATGACCTACGGCGAGTGTGTGGGGTAATTCTGGCTTTAGTGGTAGTCGTACGACGTACCGGCTAGTAGTTTTGGCTTTATAAAAGTCTTTACAATACTGATCTTCAGGTGTTGTGATTGAAATGGGGGGAGTTCTTCTATCTCTCAGTGTTGCAGTTAGGATCTGCTAAATTAAGGTGTGAAACCTTTTCCCAATCCTTGCTATTTATATGACAGCTTGAAAGCATATTTGTTAGATGCGGTAAGAAATATCTTCTATTAGTATTCTTATATCCGCTTGGGGGGGAAATAGGGTAATGGGGCAGATTTTATTCGAGTTTTGAACTAATCTACCGTCCATTCCCGTAATTTCAAAGTTGGCTTGTTTTGTTGGCAGGTGTAGCCCATGTTGTGCCCTAGACGCTAAGTTTGAACTGTTCTCCTCGATGTTCGATGAAGACGACTGCTGTGGGTAGTAGTGCTCTACTTTGATTATCGCTGTGAAGCGTTTGAATTTTAAATGCCTTTGAGCAACATGGTGCTTCTTGGCGCTTTTTGGGATTTGCAGTCGCTACTAAAATCCTGGCTTTTTTTGATATTTGCGCTATTTTTGAGTGAGCTGGAAAAATTATTTATGTGAAACCCAATTAAATTTGCTTTCATAATCTTTAAGCATGTGATCATGTGAAAAGCAGTTTGTGCAAAGTTTTTTTTTGACTTTATGAAATTGTTTCGGTCAATGACATTTATTTTTTTAAATTTCTTGCAAGCTTTAAGTTTATGTTCCCCCCTTTGCACAGTTCGCATGAACGTTTGAGTTTTAAATCGTTGTTGCTACTGGCTTGGGGCCTGTGGAAGCTTCTATTGAGTTCTTATTGAATACCTTTGGGCTTAGTTATTTTTTTTTTTTCTACCCTTTCGGCGATTTCGTAATGGGTAGTGAGAAATTCTTTCATTTGTTGCCACATGAGGCAAATATCTGTCTTTGAGAGTGTTTTGTATCGATAAAATCGACAAACAGTTGGAAACAGTGGATTGAAGTTTGATAAATTCTTTACTTGTTACCCTTTGAATTTTTGGCAAGTTCATTAGAGTCATAACTGCTTATCTACCAATATTTGTTTGTTTTCGTATTTTGACTTCAGGACTTCCCAAGCCAAATAGAAATTATCGTCATTAAGAGCGAACTGTTCTGCTATTACGCCTGCTTGACATTTAGTTTTGTATCGGAAGTGATACACTTTTCGCGCCTGTGATAATTTTGGATGTTTTATATACACAGCTATAAACATGTCCCGGAAAGACGGCCATTCTTCAAAACGTTCACGAATAATTTCTGTACCGCACGCTGTCACTTTGAGATGAATGAGTCATCAAATTTTACGATTGCGTCATATGAAGCTTGAAGACGCGTCCAAAAATTGTCTAAATTGTCTTTTTTGTTTTTTAATGCCGATTCAGAATTGTCTTGAAACGGTGAAGATGAAAATTATTACTTTCAGCAATGAATTTGGTTTATGAAATATATTTTCCCCTCTTTAGTCTTATAGCACCTTGCTTTGAGCATGTAGCTTTTGCCGGTGTACATGGACTTTTATCGTCTGAAATTATTTTTGTATTTTTATTTCTACTTTTTTATTTTTTTATACTTTGGAATCTAAGTTCATTTAGAAGATGTAGTTTTGCAAATTATTCTCAGTTTATAATGATTATAATGATTTTTTGTAAACGAAAATTGAGACCGAAACTCTTTTACGTAAAGAAGAGATTTTTTTCGATTTTGTTTATTAAAAATACGCGTATAAGCCGTTTATTTATACCGTTTCATATTTGTTGGATTCGCCGGGGCTCCTGGCTGTCTCCGGATCGAAAAACCAAAAATCAGATCGATCATGTTGTGATAGACGGAAGACACTTCTTCAGTGTTTTGGATATCCGTGCGCTCCGAGGTCCTAACATCGACGCGGACCAGTTCCTTTTTGCAGCCAAGATTCGCAACCGCCTCTGGGCAGCAAAAACCACACGTCAACAAACACAAGGAACACAACAGACAACCGAACGATTTTCTACTCGGCTTATACTCCTGTGAGAGCACAACAACTCGGTATAACGGAACTGTGGGACGGCATTTTAAACTCCTTTCGTACAGTTGTAACCGAAACCATTGGTTTTCGGAAAATGCAAAAGAACAGCTGGTATGACGAGGAGTGCCGTGCCGCAGCGGAGGGAAAACAGACTGCCTACCTCGCAATGTTAAGGTCGCCCACAACTCATGCGGGATGGGATAGATACCGAGAGTTGAAGGGGAAGCGAGACGCATTTGCAGACAAAAAGAGAGAGGCCGAAATGCGTGAGTACGAAGAGATAATGCTCGAAAATTTTAGGAAAAGATGCGGCGACTAAAATAAGGTTTCATGACCGGAGAATACTCTTGTAAAACTCCCAAAGGTGATCTAGCGACCGATGACCAAAACATACTAAAACTATGGAGGGAACACTTCTCCAGCCTGCTGAATGGCAGTGAACGTACAACGCCAGGAGAAGGCGAACTCGATTCCCCAATCGATGACAATGAAGCAGACGTTCCACTATTCGACCATGAAGAAGTTCGAATAACAATTACCCATCTGAAGAACAACAAAGCAACGGGGGCCGATGGACTGCCGGTCGAGCTATTCAAACAAGGCAACGAAGAACTGATAAGGAGCACACATCAGCTTCTTTGGAAAAAAATTTCGGACGAGAGCACGATTGGAATTTAAGTGTACTTTGCCCAACCCACAAGAAGGGGGACCCCACAATCTGCGCTAACTACCGTGGGATAAGCCTCCTCAACATCGCGTATAAGGTTCTGTCGATCGTATTGTGTGAAAGGTTAGAGCCCACCGTCAACAAACTGATTGGACCATATCAGCGTGATTCTAGGCCTGGCAATTCAATAACTGACCAGATATGCACCATGCGCCAAATCTTGGAAAAGACCCGCGAAAGGAGAATCGACACACACCACCTCTTCGTCTATTTCAAAGCTGCTTTCGACAGCACGAAAAGGAGCTGCCTCTATGCCGCGATGTCTGAATTTGGTAACCCCGCAAAACTAATACGGCTGTGTAAACTGACGTTGAGCAACACCCAAAGCTCCGTCAGGATCGGGAAGGACCTCTCGAGCCGTTCGATACCAAACGAGGTTTCAGACAAGGCGACTCCCTATCGTGCGACTTCTTCAAACTTAATACAATCTTTATAAAAGCGTCCAGCTGCTGGCGTACGCCGATGATATTGATATGAATGGCCTCAACACCCACGCCGTTAGTTCTGCTTTCCACAGACTGGATAAGGCAGCGAAGCAAATGGGTCTGGTAGTGAACGAGGACAAGACGAAATATATCCTGTCATCAAAAAAATAGTCATCGCACTCGCGACTTGGCTCCCACGTTACTGTGGAAAGTTATAACTTCGAAGTCGTAGATAACTTCGACTATCGTGGAACCAGTATTAACAGCAACAATAGCGTCAGCCAGGAAATCCACCGCAGAATATCTTTTGTCTCCGGACGAAGTAGGCAATTGAGTAGTAATATCTTTTCTCGACGAACAAAAGCCAAACTCTATAAGTCACTCATTATTGACTGATTCTCTCTGAATTTCAGTTACAAGTCTGGCACATTAACCAATATTTCCCGTAAAAAATCAACTATAGGGACTGGCGCCGAAATATTCGGTACCTAGGAGTGTGAAGTTTTTGTTGGATTTGGATAATTTTTGGTCATTATTCGTGCAAAGTTTTACTATATTATAATAGTTGCTGGAAAGAATCAGATGGTATTTAAAATTTCGCATACCAAATTTGGTTGAAATCAGTCGGGCAAGCCTCGAGACATGCGTTTCCACCCAAAAGTGAGAGGTGCAACGCCCATGGTCAAATTCCTACCCCGGCCCCTGAAAATCCTTGTTATACTAACCCGTCGACAAATGTTTACTTTTCTGGCGTAGTTAGTTATTGATTTATTGCTATGTACATAACCCTGTATCTAGTTTCTCACAGTACCGTTATATGGGGAGTGAGCGGGGTTATTATCCGATTAACCAATCTATGCGCGAGATAGTAAGCGAGAAGAGTTATAATAGGGAAACAATCGCAAGTATCCCACATTGGAAGAGATGATAATACCCCTAAAATAATGCGGAAGGCACCAACCAAAAAGCATAAAACTGTAAACGAAAAGGCGCAATTTTCGTACAGTGGAGCAGCAACAACTAACCCAAAAGGATAATACGACTATTCAAAACGTAAGTGAAAGTTGGATAGACATAGTTAAAAATAAGAAACCTTGGAAAGAAAACTCAGAACAAAACCAGATGCCATATATATAAAAAAGAAAGATGGTGCGTCGTATGTAGATATTCTGCGAAAAATAAAAAAAATTACAGAGGGCTTGAGGAGAACTCGGTTCACACGTAATCTATATTCGAAAAACGCTCAAAGCGCCTTGGAGGGAGTGATTATCGAAATGGCTATGATACAGCCGAAAATCGAGAATACTCGCCTATTCCCAGATGCTATAAGTGTTTCCAACTGGGTCACATGGTCTGCAGTTCGACAGACAGATCTTCTCAATGCGCACGCTGCCGAGCCGCGGGACATTTAGCAAAAGATCAACAACTGCATGGGGCAGCAGATGTACAATTCATCGCGGGCGACAAGTAAGGAAGGGCTAAGTACGGGTGCAAATGATCATTTTATACTCTTGGCATTTGCAAGAATCAAAACCAGGGAAATACTTTAAGGTGTAAAACCAATCATACAGGTATAGAGTAAGGTCAGCGGGTGTTCAAAAATCCTGAAGTTTTCGCTCAAATTGATCTATTTTAGGCACAAAAATATACTCTTAGGAATATAGCACACCCTCTTGTTTTCATTGAGATAACTCACATATTGGCCGATATACGAGTATGCGGTACGAAGTCATCTAGAAATTCGAAATTCTTTATATAAAGTATATGGGTGCTTAGGGGAAGTTTTGATTCGATTCAACCCATTTTTTACACGCAGATATACCATTATAAGAGAAGGATTATCCCTTAGTTCCAGTTATATATTACCGACATTTTAGATTAAAAGTCAACTTTAGGAACTGGGATCCACATATTCGGTACCTAGGGTATTGAACAGTTTTGGTTGGACTTGAACATTTTTAGTCAAAAGGTGGCATATTTAAGGGAATTATTAGTGCAAAGTTTAATCCCATTATATTCATTGCTTTTTGATTTATGAACTGGAAAGTAAAAGAATCATGTGGAATTTAAAACTGTACTATATGAGAAGTAGGCGTGTTTCCCAAAAAGTGGGCGGTGCCACGCCCATCATCCAATTTTTTTCCCAGCCCCTAAACATTCTTGTCATACTAACACGACGGCAAACTTTTATGTTTCTGCGCATTTAGTTGTTGATTTATCGCGCTTTTAGTAGTTTTGAACAGTACCGTTATATTATATGAATGAGCGGGGTTTTCATCCGATTTCATTCATTTTCATACTATCGGCAGTAGTTCTTGTAATATTCGTGCTGGGCGAATATCGTTGTTCTCGCTTAACTGATTTAAGAGATATGTACATTAAGCATATTAGGTCACGCCCACTTATTCAAATTTTTTTATCCACAAGTGCCCCTTGCTTCTATGATCCCCTTTGCCAAATTCCAGTTTTACATCTTAAATGCTTAGTTATGGCATTTTATATGTTTTCGGTTTTTGGCGATTTGTGTCCGTGGCAATGGTCGGACAAACCGACGGACGGAAGGACGGACAGACAGACAGTCAACCGGATTTCACCTTTTCTCGTCATCGTGATGATTTATATATATGTATGTAGGTTCTGAACAATCCGAAGTATCTTTATTCAATGTTTAATAGCAACTGTCCGTTTGTCTTCGGTCGAGTCGGCGTCACGTCCTAGTTTCGTCAAGTTTTAGTTGCGTGCGTTAAGTCTGTAGGGCTGCATTTCAGCGTAATTGTACTGTTGTTAATAGGTCACTCCTACATTCGGCCATCCTGAACTACCGTTCGACCCGAACGATGGGTTCCAAGCCTTCATAAATTCAGCTACCGTTGTCGTTTTATGCGGTCCTTCGTGATCGCCTACTTTCTCAACAGTGTATCTCCCATGTAGTAAACGTTGTTGTATTTTATACGGTCCAAGGAATTTAGCTTTTAGTTTTAAACCCGAACCATATTGAGTCCTCTTAATTGCTACTAGGTCACCTATATTATACGAGGTTTCCTGTCTTCTTTTGGAGTTAAACGTTTTCTTATTCTCCTCTTGTATCTTGGAGATGTTTTCTAGGGCATGTTTTCTAATATGGTTACGTTCAGTTTCTAACTCCTCAACTATCGACCTATCTAATAGTTCTTGAAGCTCTACATCAGCAGCTGTTCGCATGTCTAACCCTGTCAGTATCTTGAATGGTGCGAAGCTCGTGCTCCTTGAAGGTGAATTATTAATTAAGCGTTGAACTCTATCAACGTGTTTATACCAGTTTGTTG
This sequence comes from Bactrocera zonata, assembly GCA_037783105.1. NCBI lineage: Eukaryota > Metazoa > Arthropoda > Insecta > Diptera > Tephritidae > Bactrocera > Bactrocera zonata. The sequence goes on along the minus strand of JBAWJQ010005925.1, from coordinate 1,261,906 downwards.
GGTTGTTGTGGCACAATTTAGTTAAAAGCGGTAGAATAATGCGGTGAATACGTTCGACCTGCCCGTTTCCACGAGGAACGCCGGTTGCTATAAGGAGGTGCTGAACTCCTTCTCTATTGCAGTATTCCTCAAAACACTTTGCCGTAAAAGCTGTGCCCCTATCTGTAATTATCCGACGGGGATTGCCAAAGATAGATGCCTGTTTTTCCAGCCTCTCTACCACGGATGCAGAGTCTGTACTTTTAGTTGGGTACAGCCACACAAATTTGCTAAACGCGTCCACTACAACAAGCAAATGGTTATACTTTTTATGCGTCAACTCCATTGGTCCAACGTGGTCCAAATGATAAGTACCAAGTGGTTTGTCTTCCTTATCTATAGGAGTTAGTAATCCCTCGTTTTTCCCTAATTTTGCCTCTCCTATAATGCATTCAATGCAGTTCTTCACTACTTGTGTAATTTTTGATCCAATATTTGGAATATAAAAAGTTTTTTCTATGTAATCCTGCGTCTTCCTTGCCCCCCAGTGCCCCTGGCGATGAGCCATGCGAATAATTTCTTCCTCCATTGCCTGTGGAACTACCACCAACTCCTTAACTGGATCTTTGTATAGTATCCCACTTCTTAAATAAAAATCCTCATAAGTATCTTTTTCCAAAATTTTATATACTGCCCTAACCCAGTCATCGCCTTGTTGCGCTGCTTTCAAACGCAAGCTTAGTGAATCTTCTAGTAGCATAGTCGACATTCTGCTGAGCGCATCAACATGTTTCATTTTTGACGCGGACCTGTGTTCAATAACATAATCAAAATCTTGAAGGTACCTGGCCCAACGTGCTATTCTAAGAGGAACGTCTTTCTTTTTTATGGTTAGCGCGAAAGCATTACAATCAGTAACGATCTTGATTTTCTTTCCTATAACATAAATTCGCCATTTCTTCAACGCCTCTATTATCGCGAGTACCTCCAGTTCGTATGAGTGGTACTTTTGTTCTTCTGGTCTGGTTTTCCGACTCATATACTGAATGGGGTGCAACTGCTGGTCATCAACATCTTTTTGTAAAAGCACACCACCATATCCGTACATGCAGGCATCTGTATGTATCTCAGTTTCCGCGTTTTGGTTGTAGATTTTCAAAACCGGAGCTTTAACTAGCGCTAATTTGAGCTGCTCAAATGCTAGAAGCTGTTCTTCATTGAACTTATATTCGCTATCTTTCCTTAGTAAGTCGCTTAAAGGCTTTGCAATTACCGCGTATCCTTCGACAAACCTTCTAAAATAAGACGTTAAGCCTAAAAACCTTTGCAATGATTTCATATCACGAGGTATTGGAAATGAGTTTACAGCCTTTACTTTATCTACTGAGGGTTGTATACCTCCATTCTCAATTACGTATCCTAGGAACTGTATTCTTTTCAATAGGAATTGGCACTTTTGCCACTTTATCTTTAATCCAAAACTCTCTGCTCCCTTTAAAACAATTTTCAACTTTTCCACCCCGTCATCCTCATCTTGCGCCGGAATAATTATGTCATCCATATAAACAACAATTATTCCCTCTTGGACTAAATCACGAAAAATTGCGGAAATAAATCGGCAAAAAACAGCGGGCGAATTGGAGATTCCAAAAGGTACGAAATTGAACTCAAATTGTCCACTGTGTGCTACGAAAGATGTGTACCGTTTGGAACTAAGTTCCATTGGGACGTGGAAAAAACCATTAGCTAAGTCAAGCGTTGTGAAAATTTTTGCCCCTTGAAGTCTTTCTAGCACATCATCAATAAGAGGCATGGGAAAATTGTCCCGAACAATTTTTTCATTTAACTTTCTGAAATCGCAACATAATCGTTTTGTACCATCCTTTTTTGAGACTAGGACTACTGGTGAAGCGTATTCAGAAGTGCTCGGCTGGACTATGCCATCTTTCAGCCAAGTGCTGACTTGGTCATCTATTGCCTTTTGATCAATGTACGAAACTCTGCGCGGAGTTTGATAAATAGGAACGTCGTCAGATACAATAATTTTCATTTGTACCTCGGATTTAGAGTTGGGTTTTGGATCATACTGTTTAACCATGGAATATACAATAGAACGTTTTCTAGCCGACAAATGCCTTAAGTTCAAGGAGGAAACAGTTTCATCGTCATCTAAATCATTTTGTAAACAAAGAGACGTGAACTCCCGTGCAAGAAGATTAATACTATTACATTCCTCCCTATCATAAGAAACGGATTTCGCGCCATCAATATTGGTAGAAGTTTTTACCCCAAAATCTTTCTGAATTTTCCTAGTAAACTCGGCGGAGCCTTCTTTAAACGAAATATTTGCTACTTTTAGGATATCATTACCGATAACTGCCTCATAGCGTAAGTCAATGCTTTTGGTAACATGAAAAGTAACCTCGATTGTGATATTGTCTATTTCTATTTCCTTAGTTATACTGCCTATTGTGTTTAGCTCACTTTCTTTAATACCGAGTAATCTACGTTTTTCGTTGCTTAATTGCGAATACCCCATTTTTTTAAAAATGTCATACCTCATTAAGCTTAAATCGGATCCTGTGTCAATCATGGCGTTGACTATAATACTGTCTATCTGGATATGTTTAAAAATCAAACCACTGGTCTGTCTCCAAGGTGAATTAAACATAGCGTTAACTACACTTTTCTCTTTTTTTATTTGCTTGCCTGCACCTATCTTGCACTCAAAACTTCTGTGCCCTATCTCTCCACATTTAAAACACTTATATTGCTTATTAGTACCATGACAATCTTTTGCGAGATGTGTCGTTGATGAGCATTTATAGCATTTCTTCTTGTCGTCACCACTTTGAAAATTTAAACTCTTTGAAGTATCTTGTGCATACTGCGACCTGTTTAGCGACTGTCGCGAACAATGCACCTTTTCGTAAACCTGCAAATTCACTTTTAATTCTTTTATTGTTTGTGTCTGGTATAAAATGGTTTTATTCAATCTGGAATCTGGAATCCCCTCGACAAAATACCCTATTAAACTAACCTCGTCCATTTCAACTGGCTTCGCAATTTCCATAAGCGTGTACAAATATTCCTTAAATGACTCATTGCTCTTTTTACGCCTATTTTGCAACATGCGATGGATATCTAAGGAAGATAATTTAGTACCAAATTCGTCTATTAAAGTGGCTTTCAAGGTATCCCAGTCCCTAACAATGGCTTGGCTGCGCAAAAACAACTTGGCTGCCCCTTTCATAAGTTGCTTGGCGTAAACATATTTTTGAAGTTCGTCCCATCCTAGTGTGATAGCGTTGTCCTCAAACTCTCTTACCCATTCATGAATGTCTAGTGTATCTGTCCCATTAAACGAGGGTAAGCTGTCTTGAATGTCTTTTAAAGTAAAGCTAGGTTTCACCACCACTGTCTGTTGTGACGGATTGGCTTCCTCATACGCCGATTCATCTTCGCTGCCTTCCTCATCACTTTGAATAAGTTCGTGATGTCGGAGAAGTCTGTCCCTCAATTCACTTTTCCGTCCTTGCTGACTTAGCCCTATACGTCTCAAATTGTCCTTTAATGTCACGACTGTCATACGTAAAATTGTCTGAGCGTCCATGGTATAATGTTTACAATGTTTATAAATGGTAAGTATATTAAAAGTACAGTTTACAACACAAAACTAAATAAAATTTTAGTATATAAAAGTAAGATAAAGTTACTTATAGTTGTATATGCAATACGTTAAGATACACTTACATATAAAGTTAAAATTCAATTTACCGGAGGTAATATTTTAAATGATATGTAAAATAATGTAAATAATTATGTAATTATATCAAAGTTTATGCTAACGTTTTATAAATAGAAAATGTAGTACATATTAAATTCTACAAACACAAATTTATAAATTTGTTTCCTTATTTAATTCAATTTCTTTCTCTTTGTTTTGATTTTAATATTCGTAAAGTAACATTTAATAACATAGCTTTTAGTCTTTGTTTTCCTGGCTAATTTAACTCTTTTTATGCAAACTATAGATCTTGTCTTCTCATTGACATTAAAGCATATTCATTCGATTGATTGATTGATGAAGCTTTAATTTCTTATTTATAAACATATAGTTTTTAACATTTAGTTTCTTAGTTTATCTAATTTCTTCTTTTGTTTAAGTATTATCTATACAACTAAACTCTTTACTCTTTACAACATCTGTTTTTACTGTTCTTATACATACATGTGTACCTGTTACATTCTACTTTTCTATCTTTTACTTATGCATGTGTTGCTATCTCAGCTTCTTCAACTTTAGATTTCACTCGTTTTCTGTTGATGCTATCACTGCTCTGCTCTATAACCTTTTCTCCGTTGATTTCACTTTCTCCTCTGCTTATTTTCGTTAATACTCTTTCTCTCAGTATGTTGCTTGATGGCGTATACTGCGCAGTTAATTTGCTTGACACTGTCTGTTCGCTGATCTTACAATATTATCATCACTCTTCCTCACAGTATATTGCTGTTCGGCTTACACTGTATCTATTTCGTTTTCAAACTCATATTCGTATTCACTGTCACTTTTTGTAGTGTATTGCTATGCGGCATACACTACTTGTTTTAAATATTTAAATCTTCATTTCATTTAAGCTGTTCTGCTCATTCTTTCTCTTTTTGTCTCTCAATTTGCTAGATTTAGCTTTTCAAACGTATTTCACCAACGCTTCGCTTATTGTTCGGAATTTGTAGACAAACGCACTTGATTTCCCAAAAGCTTTTGCAATATATCTTTCATTTACACATTTAGACATGTAAAATAAATTAAATATAATTCTATGCAGAAATTTTATTAACCACAAATAATTCATTATATTCACTTTAGTTTAACTGGCACTTCTCAAGAAATAACTTAAAAGGAATGAAATTGCTATTTTCACATTGTCAATAAATAATATGTGAAAGCTAGTTTTTTATTGCACCAGATCACTTAGTATATGTTTCAATTTATTGGTGTTTTATAACAACTGTAAAATATTTTTATTTTATTATATAAACTGCAATTTTTGTAATTTGCTGGCGTTTTGGGTTGAGCCCCCAAATGTAGGTTCTGAACAATCCGAAGTATCTTTATTCAATGTTTAATAGCAACTGTCCGTTTGTCTTCGGTCGAGTCAGCGTCACGTCCTAGTTTCGTCAAGTTTTAGTTGCGTGCGGTAAGTCTGTAGGGCTGCATTTCAGCGTAATTGTACTGTTGTTAATAGGTCACTCCTACATGTACATAACCCTGTATCTATCTCGCTTAGTTTTAGGTGATACATACAACCATTAGGTGAACAAAATTATAATACTCTGTAGCAACTGGTTGCAAGATTATAATAAGTAGTGGAGCGCAAAAACACGTACCAAAAAGGTAATAAAGGATCCATAATTGATATTATGTTTTCAAATGATTCGCTCAGTAGACACATTAAGTTAGCGGTGTCAAGCATGTACACAAAACGTGATCATATGAAAAATTTCGTGCACCGAGGCCCCTTATGAGAAAAACTTCCCGAAAGCGAAGTTAGAAGCAACAGGAGTTCGAATCAGCCCTGATTGAGATAGCCTGGAGTGCATCAAAGGTGCAGGTGACGACGCCGCCCACTTGGTATCGGCAGTGCGAAAGGAACTGGTCGCGTGCATGCGATGCAACAATGCGTAGAACAACACATCACAACAAGCGGCGGCCTGTATATTGGTGGAATGAGAACATTTCGACGCTGAGAAAGCTTTTCATTCAGCTGGACGGCGTCTACAGCGTAACTAGGGTGAAACGAACGAAAATCGCCTTAAAGAAGACCTTAAAAGCCACAAGAAACTCTTGAAGTCGGCGATTGCCCGGAACAAAAAATAACGTTTTGAGAAGATCTGTGAGGAAGTAAACATTGACGCTTGAGGAACTGCTTACAAAATCAGTATTTTGAGATTTAAAAATAAATAGTAGCAACCTAAAGATGCATCTGGATGCCAAGAATGTTTTCAACACGGCAAAATGGGAACACACAATCAAAGCCATGGATGAAATACGCGCCCCTGAATACCTCCCAAACATTATAACAAGCTATTTTAAAAATATAAGGCTGATTTTGCTGATACGCAGACGATCTCATGGTGGTAGCAGTGGCCAAACAATTAGTCGACATAAGGAATAAATGCAATGAGTGCTTAAATGGTCTACGCCATTAGTTCTCTTCTGTAAGTCTGGAACTGGGAAGATAGAAGAACAAATAGAGCTCACCATAGGGGAGTGATAGATTACTTCACGGCAGCAGCTGAAGTATCTGGGAGTAATATCAGATTATATATAAAAATTTAGGAACACCTGGAGTATTCTTCCAGCAGAGTAAACAAAATTCGTAGCCAATATGCCGCCAAGAGAGATGAGCTCGAGCCTTTATGCTAGCTATTAGCACCTAAAACAAAATCGGCATAAACAGAGGAGAGGAACAAAAGCATCAAAATGTGGCAGAAGCGGTGGAATTCCTCATCCAAAGGGCGCTGGTCCCACCGACTTATACCGAACATCCCCCTATGGATAGGCGGCGACGTGGCAACCTAGATTTCCATCTGACCCAGATACTTAGTGGGCATGGGTGATTTAGAAGCTACCTTTTCAGATTCCGCAATGACATTAGTCCGACCTATCCTCTAAGACTCTGAACATGTATTATTTTATTGCGCTTCATTTTCTAATACAAAGGAAAAACTACAAACCACACTCGGTGGTAGTTTTACGGTCGATAATTTAACGACACTCATGTGTCAGTCGACTGATAAGTGGAAAGCTGTCAGCGAAGCGTCAGTATCCATAATGACAAAACTAAAACTTTTTTCAACAGATTAGGCGTTCGTCAGTCCGCACAATATAGGAGACTTAAATGTCTTGTCCCTCCAACGAAATCATACTTAGCCAGTGGTTCCGCGTGAGAGTCTTGAGTTGGTAGTAGGTTAGGTTAAGCGGATTAAAGTTCCACCTCAGACTTTCGATGCTTTTCCCTACAAAAAAAAAACAGTATTTAATGTCAAAAAAGGTGAAATATTGTCGCGGCAAATTGGCGAACGACCTAAACTATTGACAGACTCTGATGTGGCAGAATAGTTCGACGACAACAAAATAGGCTGCGGAAATATTAAACAAACCAGTTAACGAATGGACTGCGAGATGAGCTTTAAATAGAATCGGCTTGAAATCAGCTCTTAAAAAGAGCGGCCCTAAAAACAAAAATATTAAAGTTTGTTTAGCTTTGTGCAAACAACACAAAAATTGGAGCATAGAGGACAACGAAAAATATCAAAGGGCTCCTGGGAACATAGACGAGAAATGGTATCGTGTACAATATGAGTGGAAATAAATCCCAGCAAATCATATTAAAAATTTTGTTGAAAGCATGCCAAAACGTATTAGCGTAAAAAAATAAAAGGCTATGGATCAAGTATTGAAACCAATAGAACTACGAATATTTGCGGAACGTGGAAAACTGAGCAAATGGGTTTTATTTTAAGTGTTTTACATTTCTATTTTTTATTTTATTTGACTTTGAAGTTATTTTTTAAGCTATTTTTGTATAAATGAATTAAAGAATAAAATATTTTTCGTTTTATTGAATTTAGTTAATTATTCATATTTTTACAGCGTTTTATAGTTCAATTCACAGATACTTGCTCGCTACTGTACATACAGTATGTGAGTAAAGGGTTTCAATGATCATATTTTCTTACTGATAAGAATCCGGTAATGAAAACGCCCATTCCCTATAGAACGGTTATGTGGCAAACTATTAAAAGTGCAAGCTCACCGAACAAGCTAGCACAAGCTTTGTTAATGAGCGTAGTACCGCCTACCTCTATGTGAAATCCTATTACTCAGGGATTACTGAAGAAATGTCATCCAAATTTGATGTGTGAGGTTACTCAAATATCTATATTACACGCTGTTAGCTTGACGTTAACTTTTACATTCCGTTAAATTCTTCAACCTTATGTTATGAAACCCAACAACAACGCAGAATAAACATATATTGAAAGTTGGCGTTTGCGTGGACTATTTGAATCGAGACAGTAATTCCTAAAGCCCCAATATACCTAATACAAACAGACTTTAAAGCTCATCTGTCGACCATTACGTAAGATATCTTAATGAAATTCAGATAGATATTTTTGGTAATAATATGTCGTAAAAGCAAATCTGAAAGAAATCAAGTCAAAATGTTTCCTGGGCCACATAAACCTTATACTAGAAAATTCATAAGAATTTTATAAGAATTTTAATCTATGGCTAGGCTTTAGCCAAATATATCGGTCAATATGTAAGATATCTTGGCGAATTTAAGTGAGAGTATAATATTAGTTATACGATACTTCAATGAGTTTATGTTATATATATTATCATACCTGTATAATTAGGTTGACTTGTTTCGCAACATTTTTAATAGAAAGTTTTACGACACCTCAAAGTATTTTCGCGCCTTTGATTTTATACCCGATGATAGTCTTTACTTACATGGTTCTTGATATTAATGTGGCGTGGTACTAAGGATGGGTAAAGTAGGTTCAGTATCTTTCAGTGTATCCAATTTATTTATTTTGGAACCTGCGACTGACTCTATGTCGACATTTTATAAAATCTAGCTATAAATTACCTGAGATACATGTAAATAAGTGCATAAGACGAAAAGTGATTTTTTTCTTACTACAAAAAGTTTAGGAGATATGAGCGCATAAGTAATAATTTTTGACTTATCACATTGACAAACGGCAACATTAATTCGGATTAACTGCGCATTTAATCAGATCCAAATTTGTAGATGACGGACGGAAGCTATGCGAGTTTAAAATTTCTCGTAAACTCAGATAAACGAAAGAAATTTGTAAGTACTTTGATTACATTGACATTTATCATTATTAAATAGACCGCAATGGCACTTTTTGGGAGTACGATGTGGTATGTCATCCATAAGATTCAAGGAAAACTTTCGACTCAATGGAAAAGTTTTTCAAAAAGTGTGCAAAAAAGTTCAGCTAATCGAAAAGTCTAATACATTTCACTCCGGACAAGAGTAGCTATTACATTGTATTCGTTAGATTCGTCGTCAGAATATCGCACTAGATTTGAAATAGAATTCGACTTTTGCAAAAATTTAGCGGACTAGTATTAAAGAAAACTGTAGAAGGTTTTATATCACTTGGTTTTCCGCAATGTCCCGGAGCTATAGATGGCTGTCTCACTAAGGTTCAGCTGAAAAAGGAAAGTCTATTACTAAAACTACAAAGGGTATTATTCTGTTATTCTGCTAGCATGTTGTGATTATAAGTAAATTTTATTGTATAATTTATTAAAAAAATTAATAAAAAAATTTCACTCTTTTATATAGTATATCAAAATTTACTAGCTCCAAAAAATATCAATGCATTGTGCACACATGCTGTATTTTGTACAATTTTTTAAAAATGGAAAATGATGAACTTCCTTTTTCGTGGATCCAGGATGCAGCTGAATTGAAATGAGGGAAGCTAAAACATTTTTTAGGACAGATATACATATGTTAGTCTTAACTCAAGTATGAAGTGATGAAACTTTTAAAGTCCTCAGTATCCTCGTTCCTTAGTTACAGGATGTTGCCTATAGGCAACAGCACTTTTACAAAATTATTGCAAGCAAACTAAAAATTTTTCCAATGATTTATTTTTTTAATAACTATCTTACCTTTATTTATTTATGTTTTCCCTTGGGTTTACAATAAAACAGCTATTCGAATCCTTTTAAACACTTTTTGCGAAAACGCCTTTTTTTCTCGATCTTAACAATTTTACTCCATGAAAAACGCCTACTGAATGAACCCTTGCGTAGCTTATACAATACACCAGACTACATAATGCAAAAAACCGCGCTTCAATAAAATTTAAATAGCGGAACTTAGAAGCATATAGTATGTACATTGTAGTTTATAGGTAACATCGGGCATGAAAGTGTTAATCATCAGCGTCTCGCTGATTATTAACTATTGGCTATTGAAGGAAGTTTAAGTATGTTATATCTAGCTAGCGATAACGTTACTGCAACAAGATTTGCTACAAAGCTTGAGCTGATGAAATTATATACATTTTTTGATGTTATTCGTTCCAGGTCATTTACATTATTTAAATGTAGTTTATGCAAATAGTTTAAGTCTAACATAATAACATTTTCTCTTAGGTTATTCTGAAGTATTGGGGGTAAGTTCTGATAAGAACATGTTTGCCAGTTTGTATAACTAACGTTATTCAAGTTTATAGTTTAGTTAAAGAAGTTTATAAGAAAAGAACCATTTAATTTTTAAGATGTATTATTATAAGTAATATTTCGAATAAAATTTGAAAGAAATTGTTCCTTCTGTAATTAAGTCAATTATAGCTTGGTCTACATATTGGTAATCGCAAAACGCTTTTTCTCCGCTAAGGATATGGGTTTTGTCGCCATCAAAAGTGTCAAAGTGCACGGTCAACAGTCAAGTGTGCTCCACAAATTATTTTAACTTACGTGCAATCGTAACATCGTTGACATCATGCGGCACATCAATTTTCTCCAAATCATCTATAAATAATTTATCACATAAACACTTTAAATTTTAAAGCAATAACAAAAAAATAATACCAAATTAAACAAGAAAGGAAGGGCTAAGTTCGGCTGCAACCGAACATATTATACTCTTGCAACTTACAAGAATCAAAGCCAAAGAAATAAGTATTTTAGGGTGGAAAACGTCGAGGAGGATCGAAGTCTAAGCAGCTCATTTTACTGACAGACACATAAGGTTTGTCAGAAAAATGAAAACCATTATATGTATGTAGCATATGGCAGTTGGGGTAGTATCGACCAGATTATATCTAGTTTTCCCAATACCACATATTATTAACACACGCATGCTAAAACATTAATCATATAGGGTAAAGTCAGCCGGATGTTCGAAAATCCTGATATTAGTTTTATGGGGAACAAGTCAACTTTTCGCTCAAATTTGTCTATTTTTTATTGTCCGATTTACAACGTGGCATAGAAATATGAAAAAAATACCACATACCAAATTTTGTCGAAATCGGTCAATCGGGTCCAGAAATATGGTATTTCACCAAAAAGTTTAACCCTTGCCATACCATCCCGCCAGCAAATTTTTGCATCTCTGGCACATTTAGTTATTGCTTTATCGCGCTTTTAGTAGTTTTTAACCACGCCGTTATATGGGGAGTGAAAGGAGTTTTCATCCGTTTTGGTCCATTTTCACACTACACTTGTAGGTAGAAATGCTTGTTAAATTCGGGCTGAGCGAATTTCGTTGTTATAGCTTTAGTGGGTTATTAGATATATACAATAAACTTATTAGAGGGCGGGCCACGCCCACTTTTTAAAATTTTTCCCATAGATACCCCTGGCTACTGCGATGCTTTATGCCAAATATGAGTTTTGATCTTAATTTGGTGCTTAGTTATGGCAGTTTATATGTTTTCGGTTAATGGCGATTTGTGGGCGTAGCAGTGGTCCGATTACGAAGGTCTACGAACTCGAACTTTTTTTGTACTAAGAAACCTGCATACAAAGTTTCATCGAGATATCCCAATTTTTCTCGAGTTACAGCTTGCATGGACGGACACACAGACAGTCAACCGGATTTAAAATTTTCTCGTCGCCCTGGTCATTTATATGTATATACTATCTCCAGTAGTTTTAGGTAATAAGTACAACCGTTAGGTGAACAAACCTATACTACTTTGTAGCAACTGATTGAAATACTATAAACATTAAACAGATAGTAGTAATTTAGAAACAATACTTAGAGAAACGCAAAAATACAATACCACAAAACTTTCAGTAACGAACTTAAACTAAATGAAGTTTGTTTTTATAAGATAAGCCATGAAAATTTGCCAACAACTTTAACCTTTTCATGTTCATTGTTGCCTATAGGAAACATTATACATGTACATACATATATGCTTCTGAGTCCCGTTATTTAAATTTTTTGATGCGGTGTTTTTCACATTTTATAGTCTCGTTATGTAGATCGTTTCGCGAAAAAGGCGTTTCTACAAAAAATGTTCATAAGTATTAAAGTAATTGTTCTTTTTTTTAAACCAAGGGAACTACATAAATAAATAAAGGTAAGGTAGTTATTTAAAAAAAATAAATCAACAGAAAAGTGTTTAGTTCGTTTATAATATTTTTATATAAGTGCTGTTGCCTGTCGGCAACATTGGTCAATTGTGGTAATTTCCGAACAATGTATGAAGACTTAGTTATGTATACTATATACATATTTGGATGCGTCCAAGAGGTCGTACTCAGTTAGAAATTGAAAAAAAACTGCTTTTTTTGACTAGGATGATTGTGTGGATGGGGAAAATTATTGCAAATTTCGAAAACATCATCGATGAGACATTGAAAAATGTGATTGACAATGACGAAAATGTGGAAGTTGGTCTGATTGAGAATGTTATTAGCAAGGAGACCACGTAAAAGAGTTTGAAAATGAAGAGGTTGTACAGGAGGTGATGGAAAAAGTTTATGTGCAGTATTTGAGGTAGGAGGAGGTAATTAAATATAATGTCATTTAAAAAGCGAAGTGCGCAGCTATGAGGTAAAACAACCAATCGAATACTTCACCCAGTTCTTTGCTGATAAAGTCTGGGAGAAGATTTGTGAGAAAACAAATTTGTATGCGGTACAAACTAATGGTAGAGAACCAAAACGCCATGTGCCTATACCTTGCTGTAGTAAATATTCCAACACATAGAACGTCATGGAAGCAAAATTTCAAACTGATGGCAGTTGCAAATGCTTTGCTAAGAAACCGGTTTGAAAAAATTAAACAACTTTTCCATTTAAACAATAACGCCCAGCCTCAAAAGGACAACCTGGGTATGATAAGTTATACAAAGTTGACCCATTGCTGGACTTTATAAAAAAATTTTCAATGAAATTTCCCCAAGAATTCCAATGCGTCGATGAGCAAATGATTGCTCATAAAGGTAATTAATTTTGTATGTATATATGGTAAGTACAGATATGCTATAGATTTCAATATTATTTACGATTTTACCCTTTACATAGGAGAAAGAACGTGTGAGTCTGTTGGTTTGGGAATATCATTAGACAAAATTTTAGATTTGGCATCGAATATTCCTATGAATGCCAAATTGGCTTACGTCAATAAGCTTGATTGCTCTAAGAAAAAGATGTACGAGGTATGACAATTAAGTAATGAGACTGATTCCATAAAAACCGTATATTTGAAAATTGTTCTACAACTCTGCCATCCGCTTCAAAATAGTCCCCTGGGGCAGCTATACATCGATTCTAGTGCGTTTTCCATGCTTCGTAACATTTCTGGAGAGCTTCGACTGGGATTTCCGCGAGTACCCTCGTCACGGTCGCCTGGATGTCCGTAATCGATTCAAAATTGGTTTCTTTGACCACCGATTTTGTTTTACGAAACAAAAAAGTCACAGGGTGGCATGTCGGGCGAATAAGGCGGCTGTTGCAACACGGCGATCCCTTTAGAGGCCAAATACTGGGCCACGCTGAGGGCGGTGTGGCACGGCGCGTTGTCGTGATGAAGGATCCAGTTACGAGCGATGTCTGGGGGCATCCTGTTGACTAGTTTTCGCAATCTTTCAAGTACTTGGCAATAATAGACTTTATTCACAGTTTTCCCCCGTGGAACGAATTCTTTATGGACGATCCCACGGCTATCAAAAAAGGCAATAACCATCGTTTTCACCTTCGACTTGCTCAAACGAGCTTTTTTGGGGCGGGGGTGCGCGGAGACAACCATTGTGAGCTTTGGCGTTTGGTTTCCGGGTCTAAGAGTAATACCACTATACACTCTTACAATTTAAGCGTACGTTTCCGAAGCTGTTTCGCACAATGGGCGCAAAATTTTATCGCGACGCGGTACTCTTGATTTCGTTTTTCCATTTTCGTGACGAGCACTACAAATACACGTCTACTAAACTTGAAGCAGCAGGCGAACTAAACAAGCCACAGTGATGGTAACTATATCTATGGAAAGGGGAGAGATGCCGGAAAAAGAGAAAGGGAATGGGAGGGTTAAAGCAAATACTCGTACAAATTATGGGTACACTATCATCCCAACCAGACACCACACAACAAAATACTGTAAATTGGACAAATTAAAAGATTAAAGAAATATAAGTAAACATTACAAAAAATAAGATAACAAGTAGAGATAAAGAACTTAATGCAAATGCATACAAACATGTTTTGGTCCTTAAGTTTGACTGTAATGATAACCCAGACATTATCGGGTAAACCACATAATCATGTTGGTTTGCATTCAATAGAAAATAAGATTAAATTTAACAAATATTTTATTTCATAAAAAAATAAAAAAAAAAAAAAACAAAGAAATAGATTAAGAAAATTGTAATCACTTTAGTAGTTATATAAGCAAAACATAATTTTAAAAAGAAACTGAATAAAATATAATGTCACGGAAGTAACATCGTCGGCATTTTTATTTTTTTCCTCCGCTCGGACAACAACTAAAACTGGCGCAGTCGGTAAAAACAAACTGCAAAGTTGAGCGATACTAAAAACTGAAGTTTTTTAAGTTTCGTAAGGTTTAGCAAAGGGAAGCAAATCCTAAGATTAGCTCCCATTTTAAAGATCTCTTATATATATATAAATATATAAGCCGGTCGGCACAGATAGCCAAGTTTAAGAAACTTAAGTTTCTACACAAGTTATCTGGAACGTCGGAGAGCGACTCCGAGGATTACAATTTGTGAAGGCGAAGAAGACCTTCTATCCGCCCATCAACATTACCAGAAGAAGTGGGATTAAAGATTAATGCCCCACATACAGAACACGCAGAGAGAGCGAAGTGCACCATACAAAGCAACAGCAACAAGTTCAGTTGTATTAAAAGAGGATACATCAGCAATGAATCCAGGCAAGCAGCAACCACTTCAGATGACAGGATCGCAAATTTTGAAGGAAGCTTCAAGAATCATAGACTTTGACGGCAGAGGTTTATCATCGTTCATCAGGGAAGTTGACATGATCCTTCCTTTATTCAACCCCAACCCATCAATTTTGGAATTTGTAACGCAGCGACACGTCAAAACAAAAATTAAAGGAGAAGCAGCAAGTGTCATCCGGCCTTTGGGACCTACGCCAACATGGCAGCAAATGAGAGAAAAACTCATAAAGAATTTTGGAGTAAAGGAGTCGTACCACACCCTTTACAATCAGGCGATTGTACTACGAAACTATAACGTAAGTCAATATTTTCAAAATTTAATAGATATTTTAGATAAACTAAATTTAAAACATAAATTCGATAGGTTAAAGCCTATAGAATTTTCTCCAATTAACAACGAAAGTTTAATTCTAAAAACATTTTTAAATGGGATACACCCCAACTTAAGCAGTGTAGTGATTAGTAGAAATATAAGCACCATTAGAAAGGCTTTTAGCGTTCTTCAAGAGACAGGTTTGCTAATACAATTTGATAAAAGACAAAACAATTATCAAAGAAGTAATTATACAAATTTTTAAATAGAAATTCAAATAGAAATAAACAGTATATGCAATATTCCAATAATTTTAAACAACAAAGTAGACAAAATAATTCTGAGCAATTTAGCTTTGGACAAAATAGGCAAAATAATTCTAAACAATCTAGAAGATATAATTCAGTCCAAAGGAGACAAAACCCCCCCGAACCGATGGAAATAATAATAATAGTAGTGACCATAAAAAATTCAAAAATTAAATGTCTTATTGACACAGGATCTACAACATCATTATTGAAATATAATGTGTTAAAAGATTATGAATGCATTGATCTTGATAAACCAATACACTTTAGCACCATTAAGGAAAATTTTTCCCTAAATAAAGAGTTAGTCACCCCAACCCCAAACGAATTCAATGAAAAAAGTTATATACATTGGAAACTAACCAACATAAAAAATAATAACTTTGATGCTGTAATAGGACAGAATATTTTAAAACCTATTAAAGCAATAATTAATTTAGAAAAGGAGTATGTAGAAATAAACGGCGACAAAATTAAATTTATAAACTCATGCCCTTACAATTACGAAGATATTAATATACTTACAGAATGTAAAGAGAATTTGCTAGATATTTTATCAAATAGTGACATGAATGAAGAAGAAAAGCAAAAATTATAATACATTCTAAAAGCAAATAGTGATTTATTTTTCCAAGAAGGTAAAAACCTTTCATGAAATTCAGTATGAAATTGTTACAAAAACAAGTAGACCAACTTATAATAAAATTTATAAATATCCCCAAATTCATGAAGAAGAAATTAGTAGACTGATGAACGAGATGTTGCGCTAAGGTATAATTAAAGAAAGTAATTCCCTTTACAACTCGCCTCTTTGGATTGTACCGAAAAAGCAAGACAATTCAATGAAGAAAAAACGGAGAATAGTTTTTGACTGCAGGAAGCTAAACGAAGTCAATATAGATGACAAATTTCCAATACCCCATATAGAAACAATACTCAGCAAACTTGGAAGAGCTCAGTATTTTACAACATTAGATCTTGCAAAAGGCTTTCATCAAGTATTAATAAAAGAAGAAGATAGACCAAAAACAGCTTTCTCTACACCCCAAGGAATTTGAATTTATAAGAATGCCTTTCGGACTAAAGAAAGCACCAGCAACTTTCCAACGTTTAATGAATTCAGTTCTTAGGGAATATATCAACAAGATATGTGTAGTTTTTTTGGACGACATCTTAAGTTTTAGTTCAAGTATTGACGAACACACCCAAAATATCAACAAAATATTTTCAGCATTAAGAAAACACAATTTAAGATTCAGGTAGATAAATGCACATTTTTCGCAAAAGGAACTGAATTTCTAGGTCACACTTTAACAACAGAAGCGATACAAAAAAATTTAAACAAAATCGAAAACATATGTACAAAAACTAAAGTTGTCTGCTACATCAAAGCAAATTAAATTATTCCTCGATATAAGAGGTTATTATAGAAAACTTGTTAGAGATTACGCTAAAGTAGCACATGGTTTAACAAAATATTTAAAACAGGATATTAAAATAAACACTCGCGATCCTCAGTACATATCATCCTTTGAAGAACTTAAAAATTTATTAGTAAGCCCACCAATATTGAAATATCCAGACTTTAACAAAAAATTGGCATTTCAACTGATGCAAGTGACTTTGCAATTGGCGCAGTATTAACCCAGGACTGTTATCCTATAAGCCAGGAGTGGGCATATTAGCCCTCAGTGGCATTTTTCCCGTTCGGGCACGAGTGCACATTTTGAAGGCTAAACGAGGAGATCATCGTTGGCAAATATGAAGAGGGAACTGAGAGCAACGTATTTTACCACTCCATATTTACAAACGAGAGCAACGTATTTTACCACACCATGTTTACAAATGAGAGCGCGCGCATATTTGGGAAGTTGCACTGTGGGTAATAACTGTAAAATTGCCTAACAATTCTAAGTTTCTATGTAGCTACTATAAATTTTTAAAATGTAAGACAAATAAGAAAAAGTATAATGAATATTTTATTTTAGTAATAATTTTTTAACATGTCTTTATAACAGCATTTTATTTAGTTTATTCGACATAACAAATTCTAGGTTTGGTTTAATCTCATTTGCTGTAGATAACATATTTCTTATTATATGTTTGTTTATTTGTTATTTGTTCATTTTTGAAAAAAATTGTTCACAAGTTTAGGTGTTTCCAAACATAGATATAATTTTCGAGGAAAAAAGTTTCAAACAAGGATATTTCTTTAAACAAAGATCTTTATAAAAAGTAATACCGTCTGAAATTTGCGCAAACTTATGTTTTAAAAGAATAAAGAACTGCAGATCTATTATACATACATAGCAGAGCTTTCCTGACTTAAATACTTTTCTTCCCATTCCACATTAAATTGATTTTTCTTTTTAAATTTTGGACACTGCTTTCACTCGCTGATAACATTTCGGCACATTTAAATTATAATAATTTCAGTTTCTGAACCATTGTTTCTTCAAACGGATATACACAACTTGGCGTTTCCCCCGTAGAAACGACTCAGCTGATTGCTCTCTCATAACGCAGAGTTGCCAGTCTCGGTATACTGAAGTAATTATAAAAGTTGTCTTCAATGTATTTGAAGTTTTCTTAAACTAACTCAAAATCAGAATCGAATGATATTATTTATAAATATATGAATTATTTTTATTAGTTTGTTTTCAGTTTTAATATTTTATATTATGAAAAATTATAATTGAAAACTTAGATTTGTACAAAACGTATATATATTGAGTAATGGCAACTTTGTTCGAATGAAAACGAGAACAAAACGCTTGCCGCTCGTAACGAAGGGAGAAGATGTTTCTGCCATTAGCGTTTGTATTCTATTTGTGTGCTTAGCCACTCTCCATCAATAATGCCATACCGCGCAAATATATTTTTATTTAATGATTTCTTATATTTTTGAAAATATGTGTTCCCTTTCTATTATTTTAATACATTTCCAGAGGCAACTTAGATATTTAAAATTTAACAAAACAATTATAGAAAAAAACCTCAATTCTTTAAAAATTTTGATAAGACAACCAAACTGAGAATATCACAAATCATATATAATATTTTATAAGCATTTTCATTAAATGGAACTGCAATATGTTTAAACAAAATATACAAGGTCTGTCGCAAAAGAAACAGAACTTTTTAAACATAATCTATTGGTGGGTATATGAAATAAAAAGTTTGGTCTCTTGTTGACATTTCGTAAAAATTTTAAGACAATTGGATAACTACAATCGATGTTATCGATCAAAAAGTGACAATCAGCTTTTGGTCATCGGTCGTAAAATGCATTTTGAACAAAGAGCAAATATTAAATTTTGTTTTAAACTTGGGAAAACGTTTACTGAGACATTTCAAATGATGAAAAATGTTAATGAAAATCAGTGCCTATCCCGTAGTAATGTACATGAGTTGTTTAAGCAATTCCAAGAAGGTCGTGAGGATTTGTGTGGCGAATAGAAGTCATCGAAAAAAAGTCGTCTTCAGAAGTCAAATATAAAGACAATGCTGATTTGTTTTTACGATCCCGAGAGTATTGTACACCGAGAGTTCGTCCCACCTGGCCAAACGATAAATGCTGTGTTTTACCTCGGTGTTGTGAAGCGTCTTTTGCCACGCAATCGTCGTACTCGACCACAATACCGTGAGGCAGAGTCCTGGCGCCTGTTGCACGATAATCCGCCGTGTCATCGGTCGACGCTTGTCACTGATTTTTTGACAAAAAACTCCATATTAACCGTTAATCACTCACCCTACTCACCTGATCTGGCACCCTGTGATTTTTACCTATTTGGAAAACTTCGTTCTTTTTTTTCACAAAACTGTACAATTCCGATATGAAGTCAACTTCCGCTCTTCAATTTATGTACAATGTAAGTATCGCCGCAACCATTCTGCGATGAACATTAAGTTACGGGGGAATGCAATTGATTTTTTTCCCAACTTCTTATGCCCTTCCTCCGTAAACTGATATTCCCCTCATCTAGCCCTCGTGCGCACTTTGCTAACTTTGCGGGCTAAAAATGTGCCCATTCCTTCTTTAAACTATGCTAGTGGAACACTTAACAAACACGAAAGAAGTTATTCCATTACAGAAAAAGAACTACTAGCTATTGTCTGGGCAGTGACATATTATAGACCACACATTTACGGCAGAGCATTTGATCTCTTAACCGATCACCAACCACTTAAGTGGCTCCAAATAAAAAACAAGGGAAAAGACATTAACCCTAGATTGCAAAGATGGTTAATTAAACTAGGTGAATACAATCTAATATATAAAATTCTCGTGTCACGGTGTACGTTATTGAACTCCTCTGAAACCGCTCGACCGATTTTCGTGAAACTTAGCGTGCATATCGACTAAGGTGGAGAATCGAACAACATCTATTTTTCATCCTCCTAAATGTTAAGGGTGGTCCACCCCTACATTTTTTTAACTTTCCGCGAAGGAAATTAAAAATTTTTTTTCTGACACTGCCGAAATTGGTAACTCTGTTATCTTACCATCATTGTACGTAGGTAGTCCACGTCACATGCAAGAATACATTCAGGATGCCATGACTTTCGTGCGTGAATATGGACGACCGTGTCTTTTCATCACTTTTACATGTAATCCAAAATGGCAGGAAATTACATCGTTGCTATTACCAGGACAAAATGCAATAAATCGTCATGATATTACAGCACGTGTGTTTAAACAAAAATTAAAGTCTTTAATCAACTTTATTACAAAATTGCATGTATTTGGCTCCACACGTTGTTGGATGTATTCAGTTAAATGGCAAAAGCGTGGATTACCTCATGCTCACATTTTAATTTGGTTGGTCGACAAAATGCGTGCTGAAAACATCGACAGTTTGATTTCTGCAGAGATTCCAGATCCGTCTACTGATCAATTACTGTTTGATATTGTTATTGCAAACATGATTCATGGTCCGTGCGGAAAATAAAAAATAAAAAATAATACTAAATAAAGATGCATGCCTTGCTCTAGGCTTGCTAGAAGACGACAGTCATTGGGACAGTACGCTTGCTGAAGCAACATTAAACTGCACAGGATCACAAATTCGTCTACTATTTGCTATAGTACTGACTACATGTTTCCCGGCCCGAGCACAAATTTTGTGGGATAATCACAAAGATTCAATGACTGATGATATATTGTATCGACATCGTACAAGGTGCAATGATCTAACGATATCATTCAGTGATGCAATGTACAATGAAGCATTGATAGCTATCGAGGATCTTTGCATTGCTATTGCGAATTTGCATCTGAATTACTCAACACAGATATCAATCGTGAACTACAGTACGATACTGTAGAATTGGCAGGCATTGTTAGTCACAATGTTCCACTACTAAATGATGAACAAACAATTATTTACGACCGCATCATGCTGGCAGTATCGGCAGGAAAAGGAGGATTCTTTTTTTTGGATGCACTAGGTGGAACTGGCAAAACATTCCTTATTTCCTTACTTCTGATCGAGATACGATCAAAAAATGACATCGCATTGGCCGTTTCATCTTCTGGCATTGCAGCAACTTTATTAGATGGAGGCAAAACAGCTCATTCAGCATTTAAGCTGCCGTTGAACTTTCAAAATAATCCAGATGCAGTGTGCAACATAAAAAAACAATCGTCTATGGCCATAGTGCTGAAACAATGTAAAATTATTATTTGGGATGAATGCACTATGGCACACAAACATTCGCTTGAGGCATTAGATAGGGCCTTAAAGGATATAAAAAACAATGATAAACTATTTGGCGGCACTTTGTTACTCCTTTCTGGTGATTTTAGACAAACACTTCCCGTTATTCCACGTTCAACGTACGCTGATGAAATTAATGCTTGCTTAAAATCATCGCGACTATGGCGTAATGTTGAAAAAGTACAACTGACAGTGAACATGCGCGTTCATATGCTTCAGGATCCATCCGCCGAAAATTTCTCTAAACAACTGTTAGATATTGGCGATGGGAAAGTTGATGTACATGAAAATACTGGATGCATCAAATTACAGACGGACTTCTGCACAATCATCGACTCGCAAAATACTCTCATCGATCACATATTTCCTGACGTACACACACAATATGCAAATCGTAAGTGGCTGGCAGAAAGAGCGATTTTGGCAGCTAAAAATGTGGACGTCAATGGGTTAAATTTAAAGATTCAACAGTTGTTGCCTGGGGACTTGATATCATACAAATCTATCGATGCGTTTGCGATAGCAACGAGACTGTGAAGTATCCAATTGAGTTTTTAAATTCATTGGATTTGCTAGGCATGCCACCACATCATTTACAATTGAAGGTTGGATCTCCGATTATTGTGCTTCGCAATTTAAACCCACCACGGCTGTGTAATGGCACACGGTTAGTCATTAAAAAATTAATAAAAAACGTCATTGAAGCCATCATCTTGAATGGCAAGTATGATTACTACAGATGTGCCAATTGAATTCAAACGCACTCAATTCCCCATTAGATTGGCATTCGCTTGACGATCAATAAGTCACAAGGCCAGACATTGTCTGTATGTGGCTTAGATTTGGAAACACCATGCTTTTCTCACGGACAACTATATGTGGCATGTTCTCGCGTGGGAAAACCCTCCAGTTTGTTTGTGTTGGCTAAAGACGGACTAACCAAGAATATTGTACACTCTATTGCACTGAGAGATTAATTTTTTTTTTCAATTGCCATAATTGATAGGAAAATATGAATAATTATTTTTGATATTAAAGCTATCAAAAATTGTAATTTAAAATATATTCGTTACTTTAATAAGAATTAATTTATTAACTTAAATAAAGCATACTTTCATTGTTTATAATGCTTTCGATTATAAGTACATCCTCGCACACTTAGTAGTAGATAGTTATTTTTATTGAACTAAAAAAATGTTTCCTAGAAATAATATACATGGCAAAGCAACGTTTGCCGGGTCAGCTAGTATTAAAATAAATTACGTGAAAGGAAAGGAAAATAACGTAGCCGATTTTCTAAGTAGAATAGATAGTAACACATGCGAGATTCATTCATTGGAAGAAGACAACATAAGCACAAATGCTACAATCCACTCTCAAGAGAGAAATGATCATTTTACAATTTTACATACTATTGTAAATCTTCAATACACAAATCATTTTAACATAAAAGAAAATTCTGGACTCTGAAGAGCTAGGCAACACGATGAAAATTTTTACTAGCGCAGAAGACATAAAAAATAATAATGTCATAGATCTTTGTCGTAGGCATTTATGTGGAAAAGTATGTATTTTTTCTTACTTAACCGATAATCAGTACAATATAGTTCAGCAAAAGCTTATTCAAATATTTAATAGACAGGTAAAGTTTTTCAGATGTGAATTCCATGCTAAAGATGTGAAAAATGAAGAACAAGTTTATAAATAAATTGCTCAATCTCATAAAAATGAAACAGGTTGAATTGAAATTGAAAAACCTAATATACTGGAAAAATTTAAAAGTTTTGATTCAAAAACATACTATATATGTAAATAATTGCAATGTTTGCAATAGAGCAAAATATGATAGAAAACCTTTAAAACCAAAATTTCAATTAACGAAAACACCATCAGAGATAAATGAAATAGTTCACGCAGATATATACATAAATAAAAAATGTTACTTCCTTACTTTTATAGACAAATTTGCGAAATTTGCTATGGCATTTCAGCTAGAAGATAAAAACAGTATAACTATTATAGAAAAACTTAGACTATTCTTTTCTATCAAAGGAAGATCCAGAAAGTTAATATTAGATAATGAATTCAACTCAATTAACATAAAAGATTTTTTTATGAAAGAAGAAATAGAAGTTCATTTTACAAAACCAAACCGTCTTACTGGGAATTCAGATATCGAAAGATTTCATAATACTCTCTCCGAAAGAATTAGAGTCCTAGAAATTGAAAAACCAAGCCTTCCGACAGCGGAAAAAGTATTTCAAAGCATATAATGGTATAACAAATCTTATCATTCTACAATTAAAACCGCACCTCTTGAGGTTATAAATGGAAAAACTGATAAAAATTTGATTAAAGACACTATTCAGAAAACTAAAGAAAAATGCATAGGAAAACTAAATAGAAATAGAGGAGAGTTTAATAACACTCAAAAAGAAGGTTACGTAAAAAATTATAAAGCGGTTCGGCACAAATACGAACCAAGGTATAGAAATTTTTTAGGTCAAATCTTCAAAATAACATTGATGAAAGCAATTGTAATAATTAGTAATGCAGCCAAACTGGAAGTACATCAAATACACACTGACAATGGATACGCAGAAATTATCACCAACACTAAACAGATTGTTACATCATCTGACCTCGTAATTCACATAATTGACCCTCGTGAAATTCTTTACATACTAAATAATATAACAAAAATCTCGCAAACATATTCACATCTACATTACAACACCCTATCTAATGAAATTTAAATCTTGAGAGGTAAAATCAAAACATTAATCCCAAGAAAAGAAGTTAGTAGAAAAAAGAGAGGTTTAATTAACGGTATAGGTTCTGTACATAAATTTCTATTTGGAACGATGGATGATGGGGATAGAATAGATATTGGAAATCACCTTAAGAAAGTAGATGAAAATTTACATAATTGAATTACAGCTCTCAACCACCAAATAAAAATTAATAATTTCTTTTCGAACACGTTCACAAAATTAAAACAAATTATTGAAGACGAAGGAAAAAATTCTTTAATGTATCAAGAGAAAACAGGAAAAATATTGATTCTTCATGAACAAACAATAAAGATGAACATTCTCAAAGACGCAGTAAATCAGATTCAGGAAAACATTATTTCAGCAAAAAGTGGTATTTTTCACCCAAGCATTCTAACCAATGAAGAAATTTATAATTACAACATAGACCTCAACAAACTTCAATATATAAAGATATACGCCTTGGAATATAAAGAAAATTTGTTAATGTTCATGGTCAAAATCCCAAAAGAATTTCAATCGATACAATTAAAAACTATTATTCCTATACCAAATACAGCAGGCAAAGAAATAATAGCAGAAATTGAAAATGTTGTTGAATACAAAAATGTTGCTTATAAATTCGAAGAAGCTAAAACACTCAATGAACTACAAATTTCTCAACATTGCACCTACTTATTAAATTGTGAACTTATCAAAAATTGCATTACAGAAATTTTTCAAATTGATGAAGAAACTATTTTAATAAAAAATGCAAACGGCACAGAACTAAACCAGAACTGTGAGAACAGAAAAATTAAGTTCAAAAACACTACATTGATTCATTATAATAACTGCACAATTAAGATCCTATACCAAACATTCTCAAATACTAAAATATCATACAATCAAAGATTTTATTATCCAGACTATGATACTCACAATTTCACTAACAAAATTACAATTAACGACCTTGTATTTAAAAACGAAGAAAATTTAAAAGAAATTAATGATTTAAAATATCACAAATATATCTCTCATATTAAAATATAAATTTTAAGTTTTATTGTGATTATAAAAATAATTTTAATATCTTGCAAAATTGAAAAAAAGAAAACAACACTATTCAAACTCAGGAGAGTTTTCCATTAAGTGAGGGAGGAGTTATGTGTACTCTATTATCCCAACCAGACACCACACAACAAAATACTGTAAATTGGACAAAATAAAATATTAAAGAAAAACAAGTAAACATTACAAAAAATAAGATAACAAGTAGAGATAAAGATCATAATGCAAATGCATACAAACATGTTTTGGTCCTTATGTTTGACTGTAATGATAACCCAGACATTATCGGGTAAACCACACAATCATGTTTGTTTGCATTCAATAGAAAATAAGATTACATTTATTAAATATTGTATTTCATAAGAAAATAAAAAAAAAAACAAAGAAATAGATTAAGAAAATTGTAATCACTTTAGTAGTTATATAAGCAGAACATAATTTGAAAAAGAAACAGAATAAAATATAATGTCATACATAACACACGTAACATCGTCGGCATTTTTATTTTTTCCTCCGCTCGGACAAAACCAAAACTCACAGGAGAAAATGCTAATGTTTCATAACAAACATAGAACGTTTATGAGAAAATAAAAGGAGAGGGAAATAAATTACAACATGTCTTTTTATGAAGAATGTAGAGATATATTCGTATTTCATATTACTAATTTGACAATTTTTGAAAACATAATAGCAGAAGAAGAACGAAAATTTTCATAACAGTATCAAATATGAGATAAATAACTGTGGTTATCAGGAAATTACCACCTAATCTATATCCTATTATTAATTGGACAGTTTAAACAAAATCATGTTGTACAGGAGCGGAAGATAATTTAATTAGGGAAAATTTGGAAATGGATAGCGGGATAACTCCAGACCATGACTATTTCATTACATTTCTTAAATGATTTACTAAATGAACTAATAATAAATAATAATAAACAATTTACTACAAATTCCGATATTTTTAAAGTAATAACAGATTTAACTTGCACACTGAACAATATCCAAAATGATAAAATGTATTATGCAGGAACTGTAAATTTGATAAATGCAATAAAGGTAAAATAGGAATTTTAAATTCTACAATTTTACCTTTGATGAAGCTTCGCTACGTATAAAGTGAAATAAAAATAAAATTTTATTTTGACATTAAATTTATTTATTTAAATTAAAAAATATTTTAATAATTGCTAGCTATAATATATCTTAAATATTATTGTTTGAATTGAAATGGCATATCAGTTGAATACGCGCTATAAAAACCGTATCGTTTTGATTTAACAGTTAAAATCATAGCGTAATCAAATATGCCATCAACTTTTTCGCTGACAACAACAAAAATTTGCGAGAGTAAAATAATTTATGTAGCACCAGAAGGAGTCATTTGATATGTCAAATTGTAGTGTTGAACATGACTCAAAAAATGCTGGCAACATCGCTTTGCCATTAGTACAACAGATCCCTTTCGGTTCGCCTTATAACAATGTATCCGTACATACTATAATCAATCTGGCTGTTTTAATTAATAGCAGCACGCATCGTTTCAGCCAAAATAGCACGACGTATTCATGATCGCCATGCAAGATTCAGTACAGGTACAGGGTCAACTGATCTATTTCGTGCATTACGTTCTCGCTGTGATGCAATATTTTGTGCGCGTTCATCTGCAGTCTGTGATCACCTTAGTAATACAAGATAATTTACATTAGGCGTTCGGCGACCTACATATATTTGCTTGTCTGACTCGTGGCATTTTTACTTCATATAAAAGAGATTAAACCAAATTAAAAACAAATTGGATCTATTACAAAAGAATAAAACACCTGTATGAACACAACATGTTTTCTTCATATAAAAAAAGACACATGCATACTTCATTTCAACTATTCAAAACTTACCGTTGTTTGACAACTTAATTGAAATAAAACCTGTAAATGATATGAAACACCGACGACTCGCTAAAAACTGAGTAAAGTAGACGCACACATAGTACATATTACATAGGTTGCTATATATATTTCTGGACTAGGCAACACTAAGTGTTGCCAGGTGCAATCTGACATTTCCATTGGAAAGTTTGACATTTTTTAGCATAACATCACTCAGAACGTTTTGTCATTTAATCGTGAATTGTTTTATTTACAGGGAGTTATACGCATCAACAGGAACTCGATACTTGTAAACGCCGTCGTCATTAAACCAACGGGTGAGTTTGCAGTCTTTATTTTCAAGGTTTATAGCGAGTTTATTTAAATATATATATGTGTGTACATATATATATATATACATATGTATATATATAATGTTTTTTTGTTTGCGGACTTATTCGTATGCCCTCGTATAATATAATTAATATACAGTAAAAGCTTCTTATTCGCGCTGCCTTTATTCGCGTTTTCACTATTCGCGGATTAAAAAAATGAGACCCAATTTCTATATTCGCGACTAAAAATTTTTTTATTCGCGGATCTAATAAGTACATACATAATAATAAAATTATTCCAATAGGTATCCAACCAGATATTCTTGTCAAATGAACTAATAAGAAAATAAAATAGATCTTATTACAAGTTAGCCTAAAGTAATGTTGTTAAATGATATCGCCGAGGACTTTGACATAAGCCACCTTCGCCGCGATCAGTTGAATGAAAGCAACCTTATACCTCAATAAATAAATAAACACTTGTGCTCACACAATTAAGCCACATAAAACGTTATGGTGTACAAATTCATAAAAGTTGAATTGTGTTGATAAATCGAAAAAAAATTTTACAAAATTAAAAGAAATTACTTAAACTTTATTGTACTTCAAGTTTTTTAAAGGTAAATTTTAATGTAAGAGCAAAAATCTGTCTTCTTCTTCATTGGTATTATATGTATTTTCCGTGCTCATATAATTAAGCCACATGTAAAAATAAGCTATCAGATAAAAGAATTCGATGTTTTGCTCAAAAAAACTTGCCTTATATAGACTTATATTTTGTTGGGAATCCATTTTGCAAAATTACTTCGCTGCAGCATTGGTTCATTGTACGGACCAGTGTGTTACATTAGTCCGGAGTAATTTTGCCACATTCTTCCTTTAAAATTTGCCACAATGTAGCCTTATTTGACGGTTTTCTCGCCGCAACTGCCCTTTTAATAATCCTCCATAGATTGTCTATAGGGTTTAAGTCTGGGCTTTGGACAGGCCAATCCAGACACTTGATACGGTTCATCGCAAACCAGTCCTTAACGACCCTGGAACAGTATTTAATTTTTTCGCCAACCACGATACTTATTTCTTTGAATATGATCTTAGCAACTTCCCAACATATAACGGAACTTTTTTGCATACCGTTATACAAATGAACAGATAATTCGATGAATTTATTTTCAGAAACGTAGTTGCTATGCAGTGGCTTAATTATGTGAGCACAAGTGTATGTATATTTTTAAATGTTGTTGTTCCGTTTATAGTAAAAGCCGCTTTGCGTGTTTTATTTTTTTTTGTCTTTCACATTAGTTACAAAAATTGTGATCGAGTAACATGTCTCTACTGCATTCTTCCTAGTTCATAATGTCAACTAAAAAAATGAGAAACGAGTTTCGACACGAAAAAAAACTGTGTTACTGCTTAAAGTGAAAATAGAAATGCTTAATCGTTTATGCCTTGGAGAGTCATTTGCATGCATATCACGCTCATTTAATGT
The DNA here is from genome assembly GCA_037783105.1 of Bactrocera zonata. Taxonomy (NCBI): domain Eukaryota; kingdom Metazoa; phylum Arthropoda; class Insecta; order Diptera; family Tephritidae; genus Bactrocera; species Bactrocera zonata. Next base: position 1,233,065 of record JBAWJQ010005925.1, on the reverse strand, counting down.
CAGCGAATCAACTGTACGTTTCATAAAAAATCTGAAGACAAAATAAGGTCGTCTGTAGCTAAAATTATTCGTGATCCAGCAATAGAAAAAATGGAAGTGGCGTTTTCATTATGGATCGAAGACCGCAACCAAAAAAGGGTGTCCCTGAGTGGTCCATTGGTCCGAGAAAAGGCAAAGCGTCTTTACGCTCACTTTAAAGAACCTGATGGTAGTTTTAGTGGTGAATGTACAGATGGAGGATTTCAAGCATCAGAAGGTTGGTTCAATAAATTTAAGGTGAGACAATCATTGCACAACATCAAAATCGTTGGAGAAGCAGCATCTGCAAACACTAATGCAGCTTGACGATATCCAGAAGAATTTGCAAACCTAGTAGCTGATGGAGGATACAAACCTGACCAAATATTTAATGCAGACGAAACTGCACTGTTTTAGAAGAGAATAGCAAACAAAACATTCATTTCTAAAAGCGAGAAGTCTGCTCCTGGATTTAATGCAGCAAAGGATTGAGTTACACTGCTGCTATGTTCTAATGCATCTGAAGATTGTGTCATTAAGCCACTGATGCTTTACAGATCGTTTAATCCTCGGGGTTTTAAAAAATCAAAACAAAGACAACCTGCCAGTGTTTTGGCGTGCTAATAAGAAAGCGTGGGTTACAAGCTCTATTTTTTGTGACTGGTTCCGGAATTGTTTTGTTTCTGAAGTTGAAACTTATTAAAAAAAAAACAGAATATAGACTTCAAAGCGCTCCTAGTTTTGGAAAATGCACCAGGTCATCCTCGCGAACTTGAAACTATGCATCCAAATATAAAAGTGACTTTTTTACCTCCCAACACGACGGCTTTGCTTCAACCTATGGACCAAGGAATAATCCAGTCAAAGGCCTATTACATTAGACGAACCTTCAAAATCATATTGGATAATATGGAATGTATTCCTGATATGAATGTTATGGAAAGCTGGAAGAAATTTGAAATAGCAAAATGCATCGTAAACATAAAAAAATCAATGGAAGAACTGAAGCCACACACATTGAAGTCATGCTGGAAAAAACTGTGGCCTGCTCTGACTGCAGAAAAGGACGAAGAATCTGTGCAAGCTCAAATTTTGACGGCAAACTTAGCCAAAATCGCGAATGGTACAGGACGAAATGGGTTCGAACAGATAGAATCACGACTTGAGCTACACTACTTTCCAAATTAGTAGCCACGGTACAAATACATTTAAATATAACAAAATGCAAACTATATCTGTGGTCCGATATTAAAATCGGAAAAACCACCACATGCATGGAAGACGTATATTTCTAATCGAACGTCTCAAATACTTGACCTAGTGGGATCAGCCCCTTGACGACACGAGCCAGTGCTGACGATCCTGCCGATCTAGGTACAGGAGGGTGCAAGCCACTTCATCTTGCCAATGGTGGAATGGCCCCTGTTGTTTGATAGAGTCTGCTGGTTCTTGGCCACAATCACCCATTCGCAACATAATCGCCCAAGAAGATCGAACAATCGCCACCTTTCACTCATTATTGCATGAGTACGATATCCTTGAACGATTTCCATCATTCCCAAAAGCTCTCAGAGTAGTTGCTTACATGTTCAAATTTATAGAGCAACTCAAAAGCAAAGTCAAAGGATCATCTAATATCCCTTGCAACACAGTGACGCATCTAGAGTTACTATTAGGCGAGTAAAACGCGTGTTGACTTGGCGATAGTATAAAACAGAAGAACGAAGTTTATTAAATAATGAACTTAGCTTCTAGTCATAATGACTTCTGTAAGTCTAAAGAATATAAATGGTGTTTCGTAAGATTATAAATGTACAATTTTCTTTTCAACACCTTCCCTAAATTGAATATTTATGTTTCATTACAAAATGAGTTTAGAAATAATCGTTATACAATAAGAAATAAATTTGAAACAGTAATACAATTCACTAATATTAAGATGAGAATAAATTACGAGTATTTTAAGCCAAATTCATTTGACAGTTGTTTTGTTTTTGGCGCAGATAATGCTTCGTAAAAATATCGGCCATTATTTTATCGGTTCCAATGTGGTATAACCTAATTTGGCCATCTTCGTCATTTGTTGTCTACATGCTTCGTTATACTTGAGTATGAGCTATTTTCAGCTGTGTGCATAGCGCTCTTGTTATCGCAGAATAAGGTCATAGATTTCGAAGCTTTGGACACTAACTCCTTTTCAAATCGCTTAAGGCAGATTGATTCTTGTGTAGCAGCCACCATTGACACTAACTCGGCTTCAGTAGATGATAAGGCTACAGTACGTTGCCTTTTGGTAGCCCACGAAATGACAGCATTCTAAAAAGAAAAAACATAGCCAGCTGTTGAGTGGTGATCATTTACATCATTTGCCCAGTTAGGGTCGCAAAAGCCAACGATTTCATCAGGACTACTCTTATACACTATTGACTAACTTGTCAATAGTTCCCTTGAGATAGCGCATGACCCGCTTTACTGTAGTCCAATGTGGCTTCCCTGGGTTCGTGCTGTATCGGCTTAACAAGTTGACAGCAAAGCATATATCAGGGCGCGTAACCTGAGCGGCAAACAGCAGACATCCAATAGCTTGCTTATAGGGAATAGTAGCCATTTACCTTTTTTCGTCATCATTAGTTGGATACATCTCCGCGGTCAGCTTTTGGTTAACTTCAAGGGGTGTGTTTACAAGATTACATTCCTCTATGCCGAAACGTCGAATTACATCGAGATTTTGAGCTATACGCATACCCAAAATCGATGATGCCACACCTAGATCTTTCATTTCGAAAGTTTCGGAGAGCTTATTTTTTAGTTTGTTCAGCAGCTTTGTATCATTGGCGAATATGATGACATTATCCACGTAAACAACGACGAATAGCATTTTTTTGTCAGCGAAAAGAAAATACACGCATTGGTCAACGTTGCTGCGTTGCAAGCCGCAACTAATTAGCGTTGAATTGAGCTTTATATTCCACACACGGCTAAATTTCTTTAGACCATCAAAGCCACTCGACTGAGTCATATAAATCTTTTCTTTAAGGTCACCATGTAAAAAAGCACTTACAGCATCAATTTGATAAACAGTAAGATTATATTTCACCGCAAGAGCGAGCAAAAAACGAATTGATGTATATCGCAACCATTTCGACAGAATGGCTTTCTTTCCCATAGGCAGGGCTGATAGTTCTCTAGTGCCGCTGATATCATGAGATTCAATTTCTTCACACATTGCAGATTGCCAAAGTTTGTGGTGTTCGCTTGCCATCGCTTCCTCCACAGTGTATGGATATGATGACACATTATTATAATTTGGTCGTAACATATTCCGCAATCGCTCAGAGCAACGGACACCTTCATGGTCCAAATCTGTTTTTTCTTCGCGCTCCATTGTTGATTCATGCAACGCAATTCTGTTCGGGGGTGTAGGGAGTCGTTTTCTGATGGATAATGTCATATTTCGAAAGATCTTTGTTGAACACTTAATTTATTTATTCGCAACCATTGTCCATTCGGAGAACTTTTATATATTTCAGACATTGATTCCCCACCATTGCTTTGAATTTTACAAATTCATTGAACACAGATGCTATTGATTTATTAACTGGGATAACAAACACTTTTCTGGAATAGTCATCCACAAACGTTAACAAATAGCGCGCACCAGAAAAGGAGTTAACATTTAATGGACCCATTACATCACTATCTATAAAAATCCGTAAACAATTAAAAAAGAAAACTAATACAAATGGTCGATAAATACGACGACCCATTCATACTACATATCGTTGCACATTTCCCATGTCAAATTGTATGACAGACACGTATAATTAACAATCTCTTTTATACATAGATTACCATGGATACAGATCCGCCAGTGTTAGCAACTCTAACCGTTTGGTCGGCTACTAGCGTGCAACGCACCGGGCCTATCCTCACGCCCCGAGCTAGAGTTGCAAAGCACCGGTAACAGCGTCGGCAACAGCACTGGCAACGGCACCTGCAACAGCAGTTGCAACAACACCTGCAACAACCGTTGCAACAACACCGGCAACAGCAGTTGCAACAGCACATGCAACATCAGGTGCAACAGCGCCTGCAACGGTGTCTGCCCCCACTCCTCGGGTTGGAAATCGATCACCATGGACCTCGGAAGGGTATAGTATAAGGTGCCCCCTATGTCGACGCCCACATCGTCTACATCATTGTGGGATCTTCAGAGTGATGTGACCACTACAACGGCAGCAATTTTCCCAGGCATACGGGCACTGCCAGAATTGCCTATCACATGCGCATAGGACCCAAGAGTGTGAGTCCAGGGGTCTGTGTCAAATTTGCAACAGGCCATATCACCCATTGCTACATCCCAGCTTTACACGCGACGTCAATCGGCCACCCATGAATCGCAGCCGCGGGACTCGACTTCTACCCGCAGCTCATGCCATACGACAGCGGATTGGACCATCGATGCGGCGTCGACAGCCTGGACCACAACCACGTCGATCCAAGGGTCTTAGCAGCGTTGTGGCAACAGCTGCAGCGACTCCTACGCTAAACAGTCGCCTAGGGGCGCCGGGATGTCTATATAAAACTGCTACACCACACAAATTATACACAACCAACATCTTGACCACACACCTCTTCTTACATTCCATATAACGCGCACACAAATACCACCACATCACGAATACAACACATATGAGGACACCGTACTAAACTAACAAAAGGGACCGGCGGACAGCGCACAAGGCCCTTTTGATTTCGATACGACAACTCATACGGACGTTCACTCCTTACTCGACCACTTTCGCACCCACTTTCTCCGTTTACTAATATCCTAATATCTGCGGTAAGTAGAGTGAGAAAGTGCTCATTTTATATATTGTCATTTGTTGCATCTACGATACCGATTATGGCATCACGCAAATTAATGTACTCCTCAGTACGAAGTTTTGATTGATTAAATTTTATATATCATAATCTCTCACTTTCGGGTTTTATATACTATACATATCTACAATTTACTGATGAAATATTTGTCTGCATCGGAGAATGTTGTTGTCTACATAGCACGAATCATCAACCGTTATGCGTAGAAGCTAATAGCACTAACTGTCTTCATCAGTACTTCACCTGCAAATTAATATATTTATGAGATAAACAGAAATTATTGACTTAAAAAAATTGGAAGATATTTTGTAAGTTTTCTATAGTTGGATTCCTTTGTTTAATATTTAAATAGTGTCCATCTTCTCCTTCCCAAAATATCAACGGATACTTCAAAGCATCGTAAGAACGATGATGGTCTTGAATTATTTGCATCGTATTATCTCTGCGTTGTATGCGAGTTGCGTCGTCAAACGACTCCACCACTTTCATACCAAAAATGACAAGTATCTTCTAATTTTTTCATTCCTCTAAAATGTAAGTTTAATCTTCAGATTCAACTACATACATATATATTAATATGCATAAGCAAGTATTTAAATTCCTTTAAAGAAATCCAATGCCACTGTTATGTTTATTTAAGATATGCTGGGTCGTTGATGCTGAGGAATGCCAAGTCAGCACAACGGCTACAAGTAAAATTAGCAAATAAGATTTTTGCAAAGAATAAAATGTTGAGTAATAAACTGGATGGCAAGCCGCATTGTATGGGTAAATAGCCGGAGTTTTTATTTAAACGGGACATATGTAATTTTTGGTAAATTACATATTAAAAACGTAATTGGCGCAGTCGGTAATTCGGTGTTCCCGCTTTTTCTACTATAAATACGCTAAATAAATAAATAAATAAATGAAAAATAAATGATGAATAAATTTTGCTAAATAAATGAAATTTGCTAAGAAGAAACAAAAATAAAAAATGCGAAAAAATACTTATTAAGTCGTCGAAAATATTTATATATTTGTAAGTGCCATACAAAAGCAACAACAACCACATTAACAAAAACAACAGTAGCAGTAACAACAACAACATTAACAAAAACAACAGTAGCAGCAACAAAAACAACATTAACAAAAACAACAGTAGCAGCAACAACAACAACATTAACAACAGCAACAGCAGCAGCAACAACAACAACATTAACAACAGCAACAGCAGCAGCAACAACAACAACATTAACAACAGCAACAGCACCAGCAACAACAACATTAACAAAAGTAACAGCAACAATAACAGTAACAACAGCAACAACAAAATAACAACAACAACAGCAGCATCAGCAGCAAGGTAAAATAAGAAATATAATATAAAATATATATTCAACTAATAATTTGTAAAAAAAAAAAAAATCTTTAACACAGATAGCTGCACAAAATGCAGCAATAAATCAACTTACAATTAGGCAAAGAGTCGAAAAAGACTTAAGATATGTATCTCCCTTTAAAAGAATTGTAAAAAAATTGCCATCTTTCATTGAAGCAATTGAAAGGGTACGAAGGGACTATGTAGGACAGGAAGAAATAGTATTCAGGGTTATTTATGATTTGAAAATTGGTGGATCAGCAAAAAATTTTTTGCAAATAAACCCACCTGAAAATTGGGAAAGTTGTAAAACTAAATTAAGGCAACATTATAGACCCACAAAAAATCAAATGATGATCACGAAAGAAATTTCGATTCTGAAAGTAAATAGTATAGCGGAATTAAGTAAAAGATTAAACGAAATCGTGGATGATATAACAGAATATAGTGCACTAAGCGAAAATGGAGACACTATGAGAGAAATTTTTTCGGGAATGCTAATTCAGCGAATAAAACAATTAGCATCAGGGACATTTGCATATACAGTGCAATCGGTCACATCATTAACGGAAATGACGAATGAAATTTATAAATTTTTTGGGTTGGATGAAGGCAATCTAAATCCTTATCTAAAAAGAGGGGGAAACAACTTTCAAGCTAATACCAAAAATAATGGTGTTAACAATAAAAATTTCTATTCAGGACAAAGGGAACAAAGAAACATTGTTAATCAAAACAGACCAGATTCGGGACAATATCGTTCACAAAATCAAAATTTTTCTGAACAACAGTATCGTCAACAATCCAATCAAACAAGACAGCCTCGATGGCAAAATCGTACAAACTATTCAGAACAAGTTCGAATAAATCAAAATCATTATAATTATTCACAACAGCAAAGAAATTCAGTAAATAGTAGACAACAAGTACAAAATAGGGGACCAGAATCCATGGACGTAGACACAATGAGTAGAAGAGGTGATCCACAAGAATCAAACACGAACGAGGAGTTTTTTTTACAAATTAGCCTTGGAATCATAAAACAAAATTATAATAATATTAACATTTTTTGAGAAAAATTTTATGCTTTGGTCGACTCAGGTTCAACCATAAGTATAATGAAAAAATCTAGTTTCGAAAAATTTAAATTACCAGTGCTTGAAAGTGAAAGCACTTTGGTGAATACTTTAAACGGAATAATTAAAACCAAATGTTAAGGTAAAAAGCCCTTTTCCAAAAGAATTCAAATACCCGGAAACGCTAGAATGAGATGGTTATTAATGGATTTTAATAAACCATATGATTTGTTAATAGGAAATGATTTTCTTTTTAAAAACGTTAAAACCATTGATATCGAAAAAATGACAATAATTTTAAAAAATGGTGTGAATCTTCCACTCTATATGAAAACTATGCAAGAGCAAGTTTATTCATTAGATATAAGTGAAGTAAAGAACATCAACCTTGATCATTTAAAATCAAATGAGAAAAAGGAAATCGAAAAATTATTAAAGCATTTCAATAAACTTATCTATAAAGAAGGGGACAAGCTCACAAATGCAAAAGCAGTAGTTCATGAAATTAAAACAGTTACGGATCAACAAATAAATTCAAGAATTTATATATTACCTCCAAAACATGAAGAAGAAGTAAGAAGACAAATTTCTGAATTAGAAGAGCAAGGGATAATCAGAAAAAGTCACAGTAGATATAGCTCACCTATTCTAATAATACCGAAAAAAATAGATAACTCAGGAATACAAAAATACAGGCTAGTGGTTGATTATAGGAGGTTAAACCAATTGACTGTAGACGATAAGTATCCTCTGCCGAATATCGATGGAATCTTAGACAAGTTGGGCAAGGCGCAGTACTTTAGCACTCTTGATCTAGCAAAAGGTTACCATCAAATTTTAATGGCAGAAAGGGACATCCAGAAAACAGCTTTTGTCACTCCGGCAGGACTATACGAATACGTCCGAATGCCTTTTGGGTTGAAAAATGCCCCAGCTACTTTTCAGAGATTTATGAATGACATATTGAGGGAATATATAAATAAAATATGTGTCGTATATTTAGACGACATATTAATTTTTTCAACTTCATTAGAAGAAAACACAGACTCATTAAAAAAAAAATTTTTGAAACTACAAGAAAATAAATTAAAAATACAGGCAGATAAATGCAGTTTTCTTCAAAGAGAAACTACATTCCTAGGACACATTTTAACAAAAGAAGGCATCAAGCCTAATCCAGATAAAATCATAGCAATTCAAAAGCTACCAATACCAAAAACTGAGAAACAGTTAAAAGGATTTTTAGGAGCAACAGGGTATTATCGAAAATTCATAAAAGATTATTCTAAAGTAGCTTACCCCATGATAAAATATTTGAAAAAGGGCAATAAAATAAACGCTAAAGATCCACAATATATTAAAAGCTTTGAAAATTTAAAAGCACTCATTTCATCTCACCCAACTCTCAAATTCCCAGAGTACGACAAAGAACTCAGTATCACAACTTATGCTAGTGACTATGCTATTGGAGCAGTGCTTTCACAGCAAGGCCAACCAGTATGCTATATTTCAAGAACTCTAAATAATCATGAGCAAAAATATTCAACTACAGACAAAGAATTTTTAGCGGTAATTTTCTCTATTACATATTTTCGACCATATATATATGGCAATAAATTTAAAATAATAACTGATCACTGTCCGATCAAATATCTTGTTAATAAATATAAAGGAAAAGAATTTTCTCAACGCCATCAGAGATGGTTATTGAAATTGCAAGAATACAACTTTGAAATAGAATATTTAAATGGAAAAAATAATGTTGTAGCTGATTTCTTGAATCGAATTGAAAACTCACCAAAAATAAAAGAAGGTAACGACAATGAATCAAACTTAGAATTGTCGGAAACAATTCATTCAGCAGATGAAGAATTGCTTGAACACTTTCCAATTAAAGAGGAAATTGTAAATAAATATAAAATTCAAATTATATTAACATATAGACAAAAAGAGCAAATGCAAAGACTCCATGGAAGAAAAATAATTGAAATAAACCCAATGGATGAACAAGAAGAAAACAAGGAAACATTAAAAAAATATATAAAAGGAAACGGAATAGTAGGAATATTATCAGAAGTATCTGAAGCAGATTACCATAAAATAAAAAAACTACTTATTGAAATGTTTGCTCAAGATAGAAATTTAAAATTTATAAAATGCACAAAAAGAGCCTCAGAAATAGAAGAAGAAGAAGAATTACATAAGCAAATATCACTATACCATACAAAAGAATCTATGCATAGTGGCATAAATGAAACCTATAATATATTAAAAGATAAAATAAGATAATTGCGAAAAATGCAAGCAAATTAAATATGACAGGAAACCGTTAAAGCCGAAGTTCAAATTAACAGAGACACCTTCAGATAAAAATGAAATAATACATGTGGACATTTTTCATTTTAAAAAGCAGTCATTTGTCACAGTAATTGATAAACTAACAAAATTTGCAGCAGCATACAATATAACTGACAGAAATTGGAGAGCAAAGAAGGCCATCATAATTGAACATTTTACGAAATTTGGGAAACCAAAGAAGATCATCATGGACCATGAAGTTAGGGCCGAACAGTTGATTCAGTTTTTAAATACAGAAGGAGTCGAAGTAACTTGTTAGAAAAACTAACAGGAATTGAGGATCCAAGTCTCTCAACAGAAATGAGAATACAGATCGTTATAGGTAACTATAATGATCGCTATCACTCAACCATAAAATGTACACCCAATAACGCAAGAAATATTATTGACCCAACCATTTTAAAAAATACAATAGACCAGAAGAAACAACTCACCATACACAATAGAAATAGGTACAGAGAAGACTACATAGAAACAAGAGAAGAAGGTCCAATAAAAAACTACAAAAGAGTACGGCATAAAGATCAACCATATTTCAGAATATTTCCCTTACAAAACGTCCATCCGGCAAATATAAAAAGACCAATGAAATTGGCAAACATAGAAAATCCAAATGAGAATGATGACGATTCATTCAGTCTAAGGGCATTTAATGGAGATAATAACATTTAATTTTTTTTCTACATATATATACATGATTTTTTTTTACCCCAGTGGGTAAGGGGTCTTTCTAGAATATACACATGGTAAGAGATGCCTGTCGTAAGAGGCGACTAAAATCCCATTAAATTTTTTTTTATATCAAAACCTAAAACGGTTATACATTTTTACTTTTACAGATGACGACAATATTTATTTTTTTAACAATAATCATATCATTGGTGACAGCACTTTTGCAAGTTACACCAATAACAGAAGATGCGGGGTATACAATTATACAAGCAGCGGACATAGAAATAGTTAACGAAATAAGTACAGTTATACATACTATAAATCCGAACAAGATAGCAGACATAGTTGATCAGGTTAAAGTAAATATTGAAAAACTAAATATTGAAAATAAAGAAATTTTGTTTGATGAAATAAAAAATATAAAAGCAAAAATCACATCTATAACACCGAATATCAAGAAGAGAAATAAAAGAGGCTTGATAAATATAGGAGGAATAGCATATAAATGGATGTTTGGAGTTATGGATGATGATGACAGACAAGACATTTTGAACCATTTAAAAATTATTGAAGAAAATGGCCATAATGCCATTGTAAATTTAAATAAACAAATAGTAATAAATGAACATTTCAATAGATCACTAAACTTATTAAAAGGAACTATAGAATCAGATAGGAAACAAATAATAGAAACTTTAAATATAATAAACAAAGAGGAAAATAGAATTGAAAGAAAAATTTTGTATTATGATGAAATGAATAAACTAAATTTCATAGAAAGTAAAGTTCAAGAAATACAAAATAATATAGCGGCGGCTAAATACAATATGGTACATCCAAGTATGTTAACTAGGGAAGAAATTGAAAAATATGAGATTGATTTTTACAAACTAAAATTATCAAAAGTAGGAGTAGTAGTATATAGAAACGATACAATAATATTCGCAATTCAGATACCAAGAACATTTTTTCAAACTAAGATTCAATTAATAACCCCAATGCCAAATAGAAATAAATTACAGATTATTGAAAAGGAAAAAATTTGTTATAAAAATTGGCGAAAACTATTTTGATTATGTAGAAAATAAAGCATTTAAAAATCTAAAATTGAGTAAAAGCTGCATATTTTCAAATACTTGCGAATTTAAATATAATAATAAAACATCAATACAAGAAATAAGCGATGACACAATATTAATAAGAAATGCAAAAAATGATGTAGTAAAACAAAACTGCGATGACAGAAAAATTGTATTAAAAAATAACTATATAATCAAATTTGTAAATTGTAAAATGGAAATTTTAAAACAAGAATTTAAAAATAATAAAACAGAATATATTCATACAATTATATACCCTGCCGAAAAATTAATCCAAAGCTACACACCAAAATTAACATTCAATGATATTGAAAAAAAAAAAAAAAACATAAAAGAAATTGCAGAATTAAAATACCATAAAAATGTATCATATGGTATTAATATAACATTGATAATCATTGTAATGGTAGTAGTAGCAATCCTTGTAATAAAATTAAAGAAAAAAACAACAAAAATAAAAATTGTAAATACAAGAACTCAGGAGAGTTCAAACAGTAACGCTGGGGGAGTTGCGTCGTCAAACGACTCTTCAGTTTCAACTACATACATATATATTAATATGCATAAGCAAGTATTTAAATTCCTTTAAAGAAATCCAATGCCACTGTTATGTTTATTTAAGATATGCTGGGTCGTTGATGCTGAGGAATGCCAAGTCAGCACAACGGCTACAAGTAAAATTAGCAAATAAGATTTTTGCAAAGAATAAAATGTTGAGTAATAAACGTTGAGTAATAAGCATTGTACGGGTAAATAGCCGGAGTTTTTATTTAAACGGGACATATGTAATTTTTGGTAAATTACATATTAAAAACGTAATTTGCGTATGTTTCGTAAAAGAAGAAAAAAATAGTACCAGAAATATGTTGCGTTGACACATTAGATATGGCAATGTCACTACGTGACTTCGAAAGGAAACACGAGACATATGTCTTTAGCCTAAGGCTGCTCATACGGCTTATAAACTTTTTGAGAGTTATGTGTGAAGTTCTAAACACTACCAAGCATTTGGCATTGTTGGAAATAAAGGAAAGGGCTCCGCTGATGTGGTACTGTCTTTATACGGTACACTCTAAATCTATTATTAACTGACTAGACTTTACTGACGCTGACAAACGACCTATGTATGTAGCTTATTGAACAAGGGTTATCGACTCTACGTCAAGGAAGCTTGTTAATAATGCAGTACTATGAGAAGATCGATCGTAAGTTAACGCTACTCAATAATAAAACTATAAAGACACATGACACCCCCTTAGCTTCCCCTCTTAACGAAATACAGAACAGATGCACTGAGGGTATTTATTTCAATCTCGAAAAAATCCTTAAGTGACATCCGGCACGTTGAAATGGTCTGCCATCAGCATTGTCTTAGCTCAAGAAGTTGAGTATAATCTTGATCGTTTCCAATTTTCTAATATTTTTACAAAATGCTTATAAGAAAGATCTCATCGAAATGAATATCGAACAAAACATCAAAAGCTTGCATCTGGCTAAAAATCCATTTTCTGGCAGACAAAAAACGCAAAATAGAAGCCCATTCCTTTGTAAATAGTAAAGTTAGTAACTTGTTGAGAAATATTTAATATATTATAATTAGTTTACCTAGAGCATCACCTTACATTAATCCAGTATGGGTGGTAGATTAAAAGGAATTAGACGAACAAGGAAACAGAAGAAACGACTAGTTAGATGATAAATATCCCATACCAAATATAAGTGCAATTCTGTCAAAACTCGGTAAAACCAAGTGCTTTACGACGCTCGACTTTGCATTTTACCAAAAATATGCTAAAAAGGACGGAAGAAAAACCATTTTTTCCGGTGCGAATGGGAAGTACGAATTTTGCAGAAAGAGCCGTTGACGATATACTTTGAGAGCGAATGGGAAAATCAATGGAAAAACATGGAAGACTATGTAAGGCATATATCGTGGGTATTAGATAAACTCTATACGGCCAATATGAGGATTTCAGGAGAAAAGTCGCACTTTTTCAAAGAAAAAGTCTAGTATCTTGAATTTTTGGTCTCAAGTTCGATCATTTTTGGGTATGTCAAGCTGTTACAAATGCTTTATGAAAGACTTAGCCAAACCATTAACAGAACCATTAACAGAAATTCTGAAGGGTGATAACGGTAAAAAGAGTGCCGGTCAATCAAAAAATATACTAGTAAGCCTCAATGATAACCAACGACTAGCTTTCGACAAACTAAAAAATATTCTTATTCCGGAAGACGTCTATCCTGACTACTAAAAACTATTTGACTTAATGACAGATGCTTCATCTTTTGGATTAGGAGCAGTTTTATCTAAAGTTGGGAAACCAATTGCTATGATTTCTACAAAGAACCCTTATGGACAACGAATAGAATTTCGCAACAAACGAGCGTGAGCTACTTGCTATAGTGTGGGCATTAAAAATCTAAGAAACTATTGTATGGCGTATTAAATTTAAAAATTTCTACCAACTGTTAGCCGATTATGTTTGCAGTTTTGGATAAAAATTGAAACGCGAAAATATAAAGATGGAAAACCTTTATCGCTGAACATAATGCTCAAATCTGCTATTAGCCAGGGAAAAAATTTTATTGCTGACGCTTTAACAAGGCAAAATTGACATGCTTTAGAAGAAGATGTACCATCTGATTTGGCCACTATGCATAGCAACTTATCATTGACACATATCATTAATTTTTCGGACAGGAAGGGTCTACTAGAAAGAGTGAAAAATGCAATGTTTTTTAAGAATGTGTGTAACAGATAAAAAATATTTCTGGACTTGTATTGATACATATTCAAAATTCGCAATAGTACAACCTACAGCGTCGAGAAGAATAATTTACGTAGAACCATCAATGCTACAACTTATGAATTTCTATGCGCATACCAGAATTATAGTATATTTTGCGAAAATTAACCTTCTTTAAATTCGGGGACAATAAAATCACTACTGGAAAATAGTTTTAACGTTCAAATTATAAACTCTCCACCACTCCATAGTACGTCAAATGACATGACAGGTTGAAAGATCTCATAGTACCCTCGCAGAAATTACTAGAATTAGAAATTACTAAATTAATACTTCAAGCAACAATTGAATACGTACAATAAGTAAGTACACTTTATAGGGGTATTCAGACCGAAGCCTGTTAATTTCGTAATTCGTTAGTTGATACTTCGTTAAAAGGCTTAACTGTGAACATACTTTTTGTTCTACCTCTATAGCAGCTCTACAGCTGATTCAATTTTATTAAAGAGTAAAAATGCCTCAACAAAGTGCGAAATCAAAAATCGTCAGTAACTTAATTGAAAATTATGTGGAGCAGATCAAATTTATTACTGGTAAGTACTTTAAATTGATGTATAGAGGAGCAGAAGAACAGCTGATGTGATATTACCGAGTAACGAAACAATTTATCAAGCTTGCTAGATGGATAGTTCGTTACTCGGTAGAACGATAGTCTGTTAATTTAATAAAAACAAAATACATGTAAAAAACTACAGAATAACGACTAACGAATAAACAAGGCTGGTCTGAATACCCATTATAATAAGTAAGAGACCAATTGACGTAATACACTCCTACTCATCAGATCTCGAAACAGATATAAGAGAATAATAAAAAAGAGTCAAGAAATACAACTTCTTATTCTTCGCCGAGTCAACAACAGCGCGCCAGTCGTTTCTTCTTTTCGCTACGTGGGGCCAATTGGATATTCCAAGTGAGACCAGGTCCCTCTCCACCTGGTCCTTCCAACGGAGTGGAAGTTTTCCTCTTCCTCTGCTCCCCCCGGCGGCTAGAGTATTTTCGTCCATCCGGACAACTTGACCCAGCCAGCGTAGCCGCTGTCTTTTAATTCGCTGAACGATTTCGTTGTACAGCTACTACTGCCTACTCAGTCCGAAGTAGCACCTGTTGGCAAGAGTTATCCTGCGTTGGATTTCCAGGCTGACATTGTTGGTGGTATTTATGCTGGTTCCAAGATAGACGAAACTATCTACAACTTCAAAGTTATAACTGTCAACAGTGACGTGAGTGCCAAGTCGCGAGTGCGACGACTGTTTGTTTGATGACGAAATATCTCCTCGTCTTGCCCTCGTTCACTGCCAGACCCATTTGTTTTGCTTCCTTGTCCAGTCTGGAGAAAGCAGAACTACTGGCGCGGGTGTTGAGCCGAGGATATCAATATCATCGGCATACGCCAGCAGCTGTACGCTCTTATAAATGATTGTACCTGCTCGATTAAGTTCTGCAGCTCGAACTATTTTCTCCAGCAGCAGATTGAAGAAGTCGCACGATAGGGAGTCGCCCTGCCTAAAAGCTCGTTTCGTTTCGAACGGCTCGGAGAGGTCCTTCCCGATCTTGACGGAGTTTTTGGTGCTGCTCAACGTCAGTTTACACAGCCGCATTAGTTTTGCGGGGATACCAAATTCAGACATCGCGGCATTAAGGCAGCTCCTATTCGTGCTGTCGAAAGCAGCTTTGAAATCGACAAAGAGGTGGAGTGTGTCGATTCTCCTTTCACGGGTCTTTTCCAAGAGTTGGCCCATGGTGAATATCTGGTCAGTTGTTAATTTGCCAGGTCTAAAGCCACACTGATAAGGACCAATCAGTTTGTTGACGGTGGGCATTAACCTCTCACACAATACGCTCGATAGAACCTTACACCTTATCCCACAGTAGTTGGCGCAGATTGTGGGTTCTCCCTTTTCATGGATTGGGCTAGCACACTTACATTCCAATCGTTGGGCATACTTTTGTCCGACCATCTTTTACAAAGAAGCTGATGCATGCTCCTTATCAGTTCTTTGCCGCCGTGTTTGAATAGCTCGGCCAGCAATCCATCTGCCCCCGCCGCATTGTTGTTCTTCAGACGGGTGATTGCTATTCGAACTTCTTCATGGTCGGGTAAAGTCGCCTTCTCCTGGCGTTGTACTTTCACTGCCATTCAGCATTCCTTTGAGTTCTAACGATTTGCCATTTCAGCTCAAACGTATTCCGTTTCTAGTGAAAATTGCATTTAAGATGACAATCAACAGGACATAATGACAGTCGTCAGAAGTGTGTGGCATAAATTTGGAAAAGCTATGTTTTTCACACGATGGCGTGTTCACGAGTTGGAAATCCATTTTCTATGTTTAAGCAGCGGAGCAGAAACCAAAAAATGTTGTTTATCAAGCTGCGTTATGATGAAAAAATTTAGAAAAATCGCAAATAAATGATTTTCAACAAAATATAATTTGAACTTTCTTTTCATTTATCAATTATGTGTTAATTTCATGCAGGACAACGGCTGTGGGATCCGCTAGTATACGCTATATATATATATACAGTGAACCCATAAAGTTTACATACACCTAGTTGAATTAAATTACGACTCGTTTATTAATAAATTTTTTATTTGTTTCTATCTATTTCAAAATATGTATATTTAACATTAAATATAGCATATCAAAATATTTTTTTGTTTGCAAAAATAAAAAAATTAATGCTAAAGCTTAAAATGAGCCTAATTCATATCAAAAAAGTTTACATACACCAATGATTATTTTTTATAATTCAAAAGTAATTACAATAGTTTTAGCGGTTTTTTCGAATACGGTTTTCCAAAGAGCTCCAGATATTTTGAATAGGATCAGTGTCTAGTGATTCACGTACAAGATAAGATGTGTGTTTTGGTTCCTTCTCCTGTTGTAAATAAAGTAGGCTGCTATTAACAGCCTACAGCACAATTAAAATTTAAATTTTTTTCTCAAAATGTTCAGATACGCATGCTTATCCATTTTTGAAATTTACCCAAAAAAATAAATATCCAAACAGTAAAGAATGTGTTGAATAGTGCTGGTTTTCATATACTAATCCTACGTTCTAAGCCATAGATAAGTAAGGTTAATAAAAAGAAGAGGTCGACGTTTGCTAAAAAATATTTAAACAAATCGTCTTGGTTTGGGGAAATATTATGTTCACCAACTAATCAAAATTTAATATATATTTGGTTCGAATGGATCACGAAAAGTGTGGAGCAATATTGATGAAGGGTCGCAAGAAAAAAATTTATTGCCAACGGTAAAGCACGGTGGGGGTAATGTTATGGTTTGGGGGTGTATGGTTGCAAATGAACAAACACATGTATCTGTGGAATTAAAAAAAACTCTATAGGTCCCGCAATCACTGGACATTAATCCTATTCAAAATATCTGAAACCTTTTGGAAAACTGTATTCGAAAAAATCGAATTTCATCAAAATAAAGCCAAAAAACTGGATCATCGACTTACTGAGTCAAAATATCCGGAAATAATACTAGAAATCGAGTGGGGAGCATGCGTCGATATCAAGGTACAATAATTGCAACAAAATGTAGGCCAAAAACTGCTAAAACTATTGTAATTACTTTTGATTTACATAAATAATCATTGGTGTACGTAAACTTTTTTGATATGAATTGAGCTCATTTTAGCATTACTTTTTTATGTTTGATATGATATATTCAATGTTAAATATACATCTTTTGAAATGGCTAAAAAAAATGTTAAATTTAAACGTGTCGTAATTTAATAGAACTAGGTGTATGTAAACTTTAAGCATTTACGTAGAAATTATACGGAATTTAAAAGGAAAAATTCACAAACAACAAGAACAACATTCATTTAAAGAACTGCATTCATCGCCGACATAGAGCCCATATTATACTTATTATTGAACTACGATTTTATTTATATTTAGAAAAAAATCGGAAATTTAAAAACGGCTTTAACGGCCAGAACAAGCGATTACCAGGAGAGCGTTCATGACTTGTGATAACTTTTTTCCGGAGATTCGCCAACGAAACTTGCAGCTTTACATTGTATTTTCACATGAGCACAACCCAATATTGTATTGTTTAAATAAATTAGAAAACTTAAATTATGGATAAAAAGTAAGGGCTAAGTTCGGGTGCAACCGAAAATATTATACTCTTGCAACTTGCAACAAGCAAAGCCGGGGAAATACTTTAATGTGTAAAACCAATCATACGAGGTTTGACAATGAAGTAATGAGACTGATTTTATTGCCGCGCTTGTAGTAAACCTGTGACTTTGAAATTCCCTTTCTATTTTTTCGGCATCCCTCCCCTCTCCATTATATATGTACCAGCTCTAGCTTGTTCAGTTCGCCTGCTGCGTCAAGTTGAGTAGACGTGTGTTTGCAGTGCTTTGCGCCAGATTGGGCGAAACAACTTCGGAAACGTACGCTAAAACTGTAAGAGTGTATGCTGATAGTGCTCTTAGACCCGGAAACCAAACGCCAAAACTCACAATGGTTGTCTCAGTGCGTCCCTGCGCGAAAAAAGCTCGCATGAGCAAGTCGAAGGTGAAAACGATGATTATTGCCTCTTTTGATAGCCGTGGAATCATCCACAAAGAAGTTGTTCCACCGGGGAAAACTGTGAATCAAGTCTACTATTGCCAAGTACTCGAAAGATTGCGAAAACGAGTCAACAAGGTGTGGACCCAGACATCGCTCGCCCTCAGCGCGTCCCAGTATTTGGCCTCTAAAGGGATCGCCGTGTTGCAAGAGTCGCCTTATTCGCCCGACATGTCACCCTGTGACTTTTTTTTTGGTTTTTTTGTTTCCTAAAACAAAATCGGTGGTCAAATTAACCCGTTTTAAGTCGATTACGGGCATCCCAGTTGAAGCGTTCCAGAAATGTTTCGAAGCATGGAAAACGCGTTGGAATCGCTGTATATCTGCCCAAGGGAACTACTTTGAAGGGGATGGCAGAGTTGTAGAATAATTTTCAAATAAACGGTTTTTATGGAATCAGTCTCATTACTAAGTTGTCATACCTCGTATATAGCAAAGTCAGCCGGATGATCGAAAATCCTGATGTTAGTTATATAGGGGCTAGACCCAGTTTTCACTAACACTTATCTATTTAAGTCACAAATATACGCCGTTATGTGTAAAACACTCTCTCTTACTTTCATTGAGATAACCCAAATATTGATCGATATATGCTGTACAAAGTCACCTAGAATTTCGAAAATCTTTATTTTAAGTATATGGAGGCTAAGGGAAGAATTGGTCCGATTCCACCCGTTTTTGATATATGAACATACCGTATAAAAGAATTAATTTCTGTTGTATATTATATTTCACACATTGACCGACATTTTCGATCAAAAGTCTAAATAATCGGTACCTAGGGACTTGAACGGTTTTTATTGGATTTAAACAATTGTTGGTCATGAGCAGGCACACGCTGAAGACATTATTTGTGCAAATTTCAATCCTTATAAGTACCTATATTAATTGTTTCTTGATTTCTGTACCAGAATGTAAAATAATCAAGTGGAATTTAAAATTGTGCTCCATGAGAAGTAAGCGAGGTTATTGTCCGATTTCGAACATTTTCACAACGTCACATAAGAATATAAGAAAATGCTCCGTACCAAATTTTGTCGAAATCGGTCAGTCGAGTCTCGATATATGGGATTTCACCAAAAAATTTGCAGTGTCATGCCCATCGTACAATTTTTACCCCGGCCCCTATTAAGCCTTGTCATACTATCCGGACGACAAATTTTTAAGTTTCTGGCGCACTTAGTTATTATTTATCGCGCTTTTTGTAGTTTTGAACACAAAAAATTTCATTTTAGATAGACGGACAGACAGACAGTCAACCGGATTTCAACTTTTCTAGGTAGGGTGACGCCCTGATCGTTTATAATGGGTTGCCAAAAAAAGTCTTGCGGTACTTTTATTGAATCAATTCGTGTGGCACTCATACATCGAGCTTCTTAGTGACTCCAAGCTTCTTCAAATGGCTTATAATGGTTTGATGACTACTATGCCGGTCTCTTTCGACCAATTCAGTTTTCGACGACAGGCCTTCCGGAGCGTGGCGCATCTTCGACCGCCTCTACACCAGAACGAAAACGTTAAAACCATCGTTGTGCCGTGGAAATGGAAATTGTATCGGGTCCATAAACTGCACAAATTTTATTGGCGGCTTGAGATGCATTTTTGCCTTTATCGTAGTAGTACTGTAAAATATGCCGTATTTTCTCTTTATTTTGCTCCATGTTTGCAACGCTATAATTCACGAACGACTTAAAAAAACGACAATCAATCAAACACGTGAAATGAGCTTTCCAAAAAGGTATAGCATGACCCGATGCGACGAATAAAACTAGAACTACGCGCTTTCAGCGCCAACTAGCGAAAATACCGCAAGACTTTTTTGACAACCTCTATATACTATATATCCCACTATTTTTCTTGTTTAGTTTTATGCGATACGTACAACCGTTAGGTGAACAAAACTATATAACTGGTTGCAAGAGTATAAAAGGAAGAAACCCAGTGGTGCATTGAAACGTAATCAATGTCAAGAAAGAAAAGATAATAAACAAAAACTGCCCAAAATTTACAATTTTTTAGTCAGCCTTCTGCAAGTACATCTGGCTAAAATATTTCTATTGATAGTGACTCAAATAATGTGGCTGAGAAGTCTACTGCAGAAGATTCGGTAATTATTGCAGTTGGAGATGCCCCCGTCGCCGATCATGTGAACGTGGATGGTGTTTGAATGACACACACAAGAACGGAGAGTTTGGAGGAACCACATACCTCTACCAAACGTCAAATGCTTGTAATGGAACCTATACAGCCTTCAGAACCTTTTCCAACAGACATCAACCAGAATATTTGGGGAATTTCAAAGCTTTCTACGTTTGGTGTCCCAAGTATGGACCAGTTAATACTTTTTGGTTGTGTAATTCCAAAATATTAGACCGTTTCTATTGTCAGACCTGCTAGTTATTTGCTTGACAAAGGAATAATGTTTGGAAAATGGTTCTTCAAAGGTTATTCGATATCACACTTACCCAAGCAAAGAGTCCTTTGGCTTTAAGAGGACATTCAGAAGACTAAAATCAGGAAGGATATCACGGAAATTTTGTCCTTTGTAGAGCTTGTCACCTGATATATACTTATTTTTTTTCAAACTATTTTTATTTATTAGATCTACTTTTTCTTAAAGCCTAACAATAATTTGTAAAACCTTAAATCTATTTAAAAACTGGACAGGCTCAAGCAAGAGATTGAGCTGTTTTGGTGATACGTCGCTCTTTTAATCGTGTTTTATAGCAGGAATGTACCAAAGCATTAGCCAAAGGGTGTGGGTGATCTCGGAGTTTAGATATATATTTAATTCTGCTGTCTTCTACTTCTTTCTTTACCATAGGGATACCAAGGTCTTTATGGATATTTTCGTTACGCATGTATCATGGTGAACACGTTATTATTCTAAGCATTGAAACCTTTGTAAGAAATCAATATTAATTGCACAGGTCGTACCCCACAGTTGAATGCCATACATCCAAATCGGCTTTATGACTGCATTATATAAAAGCGCTTTGTTGTCTAGGCCAAGTTTGGAGTTTTTATTTAAAAGCCAATTTAAATTTTCAGCTCTAATCTTCATACATGTTATTTTACTAGAGATGTGTTTTCTCCACGTGAGCCTTCTGTCTAGGTAAACACCAAGATATGTTACTTCGTTCGCTTGGGGTACTAAAATATTGTTTATTTTTACTGCTGGGTACATCTTTGGTCTTAGCGAAAATGTAATATGCTTACACTATTGTTTATTCACATTTATACGACAGTTCGCTAGCCATTCTTCGACAGAACTTAAATGCTCCGCTAATATTCTTGATGCTAAAATGTGGCATTTGTTACGGCTCACTATATAAATTGTTAGCTGTTGGAAGATCTGCTGTATATATGATGTATAGTGTTGGGCCTAAAATACTGACCTGGGGTACACCAGCCCTTATCTGTCGATCATCAGATACGAAGTCTCCAACTTTTACCATAAATTTTCTATTTTTTAAATAAGACTCCAATGTTTTATACAATTCTAAAGGCAGAATTTTTAATCTTATATAAAAGACCTTCGTGCCACACTTTATCAAACGCCTGCGCTACATCTAGAAATATTGCTGAACAGTACTCTCTGTGCTCAAATGGCCTTATCTCGTTAGTAATTCTATTTACTTGCCCTATTGTGCCATGTTTCGCACGAAAACCGAATTGATGCATTGGTATTGTATTATTTTTGGGGAGGAGAGGAGACATCTTTGATAGTAATACTTTCGAAAGACAGGGTAGAAGACTGATTGATCTGTATGAAGACGGCTGTGTTAAGTCTTTCCCAGGTTTATCTATCAAGATACTCTGCGACTTTTTCCATGAAACTGGATAGTCTCCGAAACTAAGAACTGCATTGAATAGCAAAGAGAGCACCTCTACAGCAATATTTGGTAGCTCAATAAGCATTTTTGGGGAAATATTATCATGTCCCGGCGACTTTTTTGGATTAAGTTCTTTGATGATACCAATAATTTCAGAAGGTGAAGTCTTAAGAGACTCGGGCGACTCTTTAGCTGTGTTGGGTAAGATTGACAGCTTAAAGTTGTTCTTTAGCAAATTGGGTAGAAATACCTTTTCTAGGTGATTTGCAAAGCAATTAACCTTTTCCTCGTCACTTCGAGCCCAATTTCCACCCAAGTCTCGTATAGGCATGTACGAGTCAGTTGGTGGCTCCATGAATTTTTGTGCTTTCCATCGAGAATTTTGCTTGTTTCAATTTGGACACAGCTTCTTTATACACATTTCGGTGTTCAATTCTTCCTCACGTTTAAGCGGTTTTTTTAATTCACGTACAGCAGATTTTAATTGAAGCTGAGTGGAAGGGGAATGATTTATTTGCCATTCGCGTCTTGCACGCCTTTTTTCATTTACAAGCATTTTAATTTCTTTATTAGAGATTTTTCTGAAACCAAGCGGCTTATAGCTTTTGTGTGGTGTTGCTAAGATAGCTGCGCTGCTTATTATATCATTGACTTCTCTTATACTTTCGTCAATATCTCTTCCTGTATTTATTTTGTACTTAATATTAATGTGGCTACTGACGTATTTTTCATATTTTAGCCAATTCGTTTTATAAGAAGTTAGAGCCACTTTTGGATTAACGAATATGGGTTGTTCACATAACTTTATTATTACAGGAGAGTGATCAGAAGATATATCAGTACATGTGTCAGCTGCTATGTGCGATTTATCTATATTTTTGATTACGGCAAAATTAATTAAGTCTAGAATTTTCTTACGATCACTAGGCCAATATATCGGCTTACCAGGAGATATTATTTCAAGGTCATTGTGCCTATTTATAACAGTTTGATACAGCTTTCGGGTTAATAAGACGTGAGCCCCAGTACGTGTTTTGCGTTATAATCGCCACCTGCTAGAAATCTTTGACCTAGTGTTCCAAAAAGGTCTTTAAATTCGATTTCTGTAATTTTAAAACGAGGTGGATAGTATACTCGTATAGCTGTAAGGTTTAAGTCACAACCCCGATTTTTTAGTGATATTGTTGTAGCTTGTAACTGTGGTGTAGCATGAGATTCTAAAGCATAGTAGTTTAAACGATTTCTAATCAACACTGCCGTGCCACCATGCGATTTTCCATCCGGATGATTTGTAACATATAGTCTAAATCCCGGTATATTGAAATTTTTTTTATTTGTTAGATGAGTTTCTGAAATAAGCATTACATCTATATTCCTTTCAGACATAAATCTGATAATCTCTAATATATGTTGTTCAACGCCGTTAGCATTCCACATACAGATATTTACTAAGCTCATTCTTTGCTTAATAAATTTTGCACCATTTGATTTTGTGATTCTATTAAATCTTGGATCATGTTTTGAATGGTAGACATAAATTGTGTCATACACTGTGTAAGATTTATAATCATAGTTTCAAGTAGTTTTGGAGGTTGTTGCCTTTCACCACATTTGCATAGCTTCCTTGCATATTATTATTGTTAGAAGTAACTTTTTTTTGAGGTTGCTTTAATTTCATTACGGGGGTTACGACGTACTTGAATGCCCTGTGACAACTTCGATTTCAAATCTTTATAAACGGGGCAACCTCTGTAGTTAGCAGTGTGATTTACTCCACAATTGCTGCATTTTTTTACTTAAAGCCTCTTTTTTAAGAGAACATTTAGAAGTAGGGTGTACATCACCACACACCACACCTCAGTATATACAGTAGACAACCTTTGCTTTGTATACATATATATACTCACCTCTAAGAAATCTTAGGGTGTTGTGTAACACTTTTTTTGCTACTTTCATGGTAATCAGGGTGTTGTGTTAGCATTTGAGCTACACATAAATTTTAAATTTTGATGATCAACACTTTAAAATATATTAAATAATGCAAGTGTTTACGTTATTTAGGCGATTATATTGAATTATTTTGAATCTCTGTTCAATTTTATTAGGATATTACTTGTTGTTTGATGTTAAATCAGTTGTTTTTTTTTTTTGGGCAATTTTTAAACACGCTTCAAGTATTTCTAAATTTTTGCATGCAGTAAGATACAATCCTGGGTGGTAATTTGTCGTTTGACATATGTGTACAAATTAACAATTCGTTAGCCGTTATAGGAAAACATCAATTGGAAATTGAGTTTAAACACAAACGTATGTATGTTGAAGATTTAAACAATACATATTAGTGTTAATTACACTTGATGCTATATTGAATGACAATTTTGATTCTTGTTGTCATCTTATAGGATTTTCAAAAAAATTACATAGTATGATGCGAGATGTAGAGCCTTTTTATTGCTGCGAAAATTCACAACCCGACGTTCTAAAATACCTTTTTATAAGAATTAGAACATATTTTTCTTTAAGAATTTTTAATAGGCAGGAAGCCAACCCTCATTTTCGGCACATCAAATTTTTGTGCATTTCACATCACCTCCCCCTTTTAAAAGTTAGTTTCGGTATTTTAATATATTTAGTAGAGTTATAGGATTTTGGATACATCTATTGTGGGAGCTTAAAAATCTTATTAAATTATTTTGTGCAATATTTTTATTTAAATTATTAATTATGTTTATTTTAAGTTGTGAAGGTGAAAATAGGCCTGCCGGGGAACCGAACACCTAAAAAAGTCAGTAACGCGCCTTATTGAAAACCTCAGGTGTGGTGTGGAAAATGCAAAACTTAAAAATTCAAAAATAAATTATTAAAAATATTTATATTATTAATAAAATTTGTTTAATTTCGTTGGGGTAAAGAGTTTATGAGAAATACATATTGACTAAGACATTTGTTATATATTCATAAAATGTTTCGCAGGTCATCCAGCCTGAATCCGACTTTCCAATAGCCCAATCAGAAGGAAATTTGGAAAGTATGTTGGTTGGAAGTCTTTTGTACGGAAAGAGAGCAAGAGTTGGCATCATTTTACCGAAAGCGGAAGCTTCTATGCATAATGTAAGACATTCTTTATCATCATTGCCAGATCTGAAGTATACATGCTTTGAACCCCGTTTTGTCAAAACTGCTTGACCTTTTGGACAAAGAAAAAACGCGGACTCATCACAGTTGAAGATTCGTGTTGAATCTTCTAAAACATCGAGACAATTGTTATTTTCCAAGTATTGATATACTCTTTTAAACCAACTTCTTATGGAAGATTCTGTTACGGATGCACGAGAAACTGTTAATGATTGCGAAACACGTTGACTCACTGTGGGATTTCTTTTCAAAAACCCTTGCAACCACTTTCTGCCTGGTATACTATTTTTAAAAGAATTCGGTCGATTTAGTTACTTAACCAAGTTAGTAACGCAGTTTACAAGTTGAAATTTTGTTACTGGAAAGCCTATTTCCGCCAGATAACAAACCCATTTGACAATAAAAACTTTCTTCTTCTGTCGTTAGCACAGCTGGAGATCCTGGGCAGCCTTTTGAATACTTGTATTTAATTTTGTCCAGTAGAGTTTGCTTCGGAACACGATATACCTTTGAAGCCTTGTAACATGTCATCCGATTGCTTTTTATTGCTTCAAGAGCTAAATTTAATGATTCCTGTGTATATTTTGGCATGATGGCGGCACTCAAATTTCTGTTAAAATGAATTGAAACGTAATTAGAAACACACCGTTCCCAACTGCGGCCTATAGAACGGAATTAGGCACAAAATTAAAAACTGAAGCCTATTTTCGTGCTACATGTTTTTATAAATATTAAGTAGGGAGTTCCCGAAATATTTGATGCAAACTGTTTTGTAACCAATTTAAATTCTACCAATGAAGAATCATCGCAAATAAAGTCTTGTCAATCCAACAACATAGCTTTAGAAAAAGTAAGCCTCTGAATTGTGTTTACTTATTTTAAGCTCATTTATGAAATTTCATACGCAAAAAATAAGCTTTTTCCTCTAAAAACGATGGGACAGAAATTGATCTTTTAACAATTTATTGAGTTTACTTTAAGCTAAGAATTTAAATACATATTAAAACTCAATTTTCAACCCCAAAACAAAGTAAAACGAAATATGATATATGTTCCTAATTCCGTTTCATAGCACGTAGATCGGTACAGGTGAAATTTCAATGTACCAAATTCCGTTCTAACTTTGCATTTAACATTTTTATGAGTTTATTATATAAAATTCATATTAAAACATATATTTCGGTAAAAAAATGATATAATGTACAAATATTTTAGTATATATATATATATATATGTGCACTTACCCAATTATAATATCAGTCTTAAACAATTTTTACACAACTCTTAGCACTTTTCACAACAAAACTTGTTAATATTCACCACCGCGCTAGGCAACTGCTTCCAGCCAACTAACATATGTAAATTTAATATGAAATAAAATGAATTATGGTTTGACATTTTTCAAATGTAAAGTTGAATATATTTTTGACAATTTTAAAATAACTGTCCTTTGAATGATGGGTAGCATTGACTTATTTTGTTTATTTAAAAAACTTGTAAACGAAATAGCACGGGATTAGGTATTAGGCCGTAATTGGACACACTTACGTTATTGGTTGGCTGCTTAACATTCGCAGTTTAAGACGATTGTGGCGCATATTGTCCCAGGAGGGATTTGAATATATCAAGACAAGAAGACTTTGCCAAGACGAACTAGAACACTACTTCGGACAGATTAGGAAAGGGGGAGGATTGAACTCAAGAACAACTCCGTCCAATCTTGGGGCCTTAGACATGTTAAATTCGTGACACGTGGCAATTGTGAATCTCTGCAGGGTAGAGATTTAGAGCTATTTTCTTTCAATACCCTTGAAAGAGTATGTAATGACCCTTTGATTCAGGATAGTTCTTGGCAAACATTTCAAGGTTTGCCAAGACCATTCTTAGATAGCCCCTATAGTGTTAGGAATTGTATCGAAATCGATGTAATTGAAAGCGATTTCCTACAGCGACATTCATTTGCATGTTTTTGTGGTTATATGTATTATGAATATTTTAAATTACATAATTGTTCCCAACCTTAGCCACTTTTTGAAAAAGATCAGATCCCTGAAGACGCATTCACTTTTACAAAGGAAAAAGTGTACGATTCGTCAAATCTGGTTAAAGCTCCTGAACCCTTCATAGATTTTTTGAAAAAACTTGATGCTATATTGAATGACAATTTTGATTCTTGTTGTCATCTTATAGGATTTTCAAAAAAATTACATAGTATGATGGGAGATGTAGAGCCTTTTTATTGCTGCGAAAATTCACAACCCAACGTTCTAAAATATCTTTTTATAAGAATTAGAACATATTTTTCTTTAAGAATTTTTAATAGGCAGGCAGCCAACCCTCATTTTCGGCACATCAAATTTTTGTGCATTTCACATAGGTAACTTCCTCCCCCTTTTAAAAGTTAGTTTCGGTATTTTAATATATTTAGTAGAGTTATAGGATTTTGGATACATCTATTGTGGGAGCTTAAAAATCTTATTAAATTATTTTGTGCAATATTTTTATTTAAATTATTAATTATGTTTATTTCAAGTTGTGAAGGTGAAAATAGGCCTACCGGGGAACCGAACACCTAAAAAAGTCGGTAACGCGCCTTATTGCAAACCTCAGGGGTGGTGTGGAAGATGCAAAACTTTAAGATTCAAAAATAAATTATTAAAAATATTTATAATGTTAATAAAATTTGTTTAATTTCGTTGGAATAAAGGGTTTATGAGAAATACATATTGACTAAGCTTTATTAAAAAGTTCGTTTACTATTACAAATTAAGTACACAAATTTGCATTTTTTACAATTATTTATTATCATGGTTCGTTTTCTTTTTTTGCATTGAAATGTCTTTTAACAAAAGTCTCACCAACAATCAATGGCACTACTAAACTAGCTTCTGCATACACCTTAACTGGTGAAGCTTCTTTCTTTATTTTACACCAAGAAATAGCCTCATCATAATCGGCTCCATTTCTCATCAAATTCGCATTGCATATGTGATGCTTTATAATACCGCCACCAATTTTAATCATTCCCGATTTGGTGGCTTTCACAGCCATAGTGTTTAGACGTCGCAAATCGGACAAAATACCATTTGATGTTCAACGAGAAATCGTAATGTTCCCCGTAATCCCAACGACACTAGATTAGATGTGAATCCAAGGAATATTGTACAGCTATGTTTTCGTCTAATGAATTCATCCGTTTCATGCAAATCGGCTTTCTTCAGGTTTCATCGGCTGCTGCCTACAATCAAGCTAAGAATATTTTAAAATACATAAACCTTTGCATAAAGAAATGGTTACATTACCATTAGATTGCCAATCCAAGATTAGTAGCTTGAAACTTCGTATTAACATACAACTCAAATAATTTTGAGTAATCAATTCCTTGATTCCAACAATAGCCCGTACGATGGGTGTGTTTTCTTGTATATTTTCACTTCATTTAAGTACCGTTTCTTTGGCGATATCTGGTTCAACGGACATTTTCTATTGTATAAAACCTATGTTCACTCCAATTATTAAACTTTATATAAAATATTTAGTAACTTCATACAAACTAAACTTTGTTTTGATTTAATTTGAATGTTCGAATATGGAAAGCTGCACCTTTTATGTTTTCTGTCGGTCAAATGTAAACAAATACATTCAGAAGAAAACTCACCACCGAGAAATCTAAAAACAGGCTGCTTTTTATTAATAAGAACTCACTACATAAAGAATATCTGTCTATCAGTAAATGATATTTTTATGGGCGAAACATGACACACTATGACGTTCAAATCAAATATTAGTAAATATATGTCATTAATAAATAATTTCCTTTTATATTAAGCAACAATATTTATAGTTTTTGTTATTTAATAGAATAAATTTGCTAAGTATTTACTACTCAATATATACAGCACTGTGTTGCTACCTCTGAAAATCCAAGATGGCCGCTATTCACCCCTCAGAAAGCTACCACGAAAAGGTTATCTACTGTGTATACTGTGCACCACACAGACACAGCGTAGAGTGCAATATGATTTCGTGTGTCCATACTCTTGGAAGTTTGTACATTGTACTGGACCATTTCTCTTATGTGGTTCCTCAACCGTAATTCTGCGATGGAGCAGATATTTTAAATTGTAAATCGGGTGTATTTCATTTTTCTTTAGTTGATTACAATTTGGCATCAGTTCTATTTTGAACATTGGTTGTGGGACTTTGTTCCTGTTAAAAATATTTACTACTGATTTAATGCTAAAACTTATTGTAGCTAAAACAACCTTCTTCCAGTGATTTTTTCACATCGATAGAGTCTACCGAAGACTCAATACCTTTTATGACAACAACTAGGCCTTTTGAGCTCTTCAGTTGGTATGAGTAGTAATTCTTGTTATTGTTTGACAAGTATTCTACAATATCTATGAAACTTTTTTCAGTGTATGTTTGAATTTTTGTTTCATCTATGTTTCCTTTTTTCAAGGGCACAATATGAAAATTGTTTGTGCCTATTAAATTGCTTAGTTTGGAGACAAATGCATTTGAGCTACGCTCACGCAAATAAATTGGAAGGGGTTTTGCATTAACGACTGTGGAGGTACCCTTCGCATCGTCGTCTGAATTCTTGCTTAGTAAGGCAAATCTGTTGCCATTTAAAACTTCCGTTGTATTCATATTTGGTGTGCCGACTTGAAATTTTTTAGAATTGACCGCTGACTTTGAAGGACTTAATTTCCTTTTTATATTAACGTAGCGGTCAATGCCAGTTTGCGCAGACTGACCTGTTTTTAATGGTACACCTTGCGTTATGTTATTCTTCGCTGCCTGCGTGCTTGCTGGTACCTGCTAAGTTGTTGGTGTGGTCACGTTTGTTGCTGGCCGTTGTTGATTGCTGTTCTCTGCTGCTTTTTTAATTTGTACGCTCTGCTTATTAGCATATTCCAATGGGCTTTCAAACCCCTTGAAACAGCGGGGGTTATCGGATTTACCAATTATCACTGGTTTGAACTTATGCGAACCATGTCTGAATTTTCCATTTTATTTATTTTTGCCCAAAATAACTATAAAAAATTCACAAGTTCAAACGTTCATGACAACGTATGTATGTGTCGATGTAAACAAATAACTTTGTTAATTTGAATATCATCTTTTTTTGAAATAACGAATGACCCTGTATATGCAAAATACTTTGTAAATAAATTTCAATGTAATCGAAGTATGCTGTTTTCATGTTTCTCTTCATTATATCCTTCGGTGTGAGAGCGAGGTAAAAGCATTTCGTTTTACCGAGTGTGCTTCTGCGCGTCAGGATAAAATCAATGAGTATTGGAAATGGCAAGAAAGAGACAAATAATGTGCACAAGGCTTTGTTCTGGTAGAAATACTAAGAGTGATGAAGCACTTTTGGGTACTGTATGATTGGTGTGAAAATACTCGAACAGATCGGGCGCATAGTTGTTCGCTGTGCTTTCTCAGTAATATATTAGATTTGAAGAAATGGAAACCGGCTTGCCCATGAACGGCGCAGAGGGTACTACCATACCTGGGCCGACATCAGAAGTGGGATGGACTCCCCCATCTTCAGTAAATGCGAATGAGCAGCTGCGCTAAATATTGGAAATGCAAAATCGACAATTTATTGAACTTTTAAAAGCGGTGCAGCCTTCAAAATCCGCAAGACAAGGAAGTATTACATTGCCAAAGTTTAACCCTGACGTTTTCGGTGTAGATGCGATTTCCTGGTGTTCGATTGTAGACGTGATCATGGCAGACAATCCATGGAAGGCAGTGCACTTATTGTAGCCCTCAGTAAGTCAATGGAAGGTTGCGCTTCGCAATGGCTGTCACAAATAAGCTTTGGGGGAATTACTTGGCAACAATTTAGGGACTTGTTTGTACAGTGCTTTGAGGGTGTTGAAACATCAGCTGCTATATTGATGAACATCCTTAATGGTCACCCAAATGACAGTGAATGCATCTTAGTATATGCAAGCCGGCTAGTGACTTCTCTTATGCAACTTAAAATAATTCAATTAAACTCAACTTTCGTTGTCCACGTTAATCTTTATTCTGCCTCTTTACAAAAGTTCTTCGCTCAACCAAACCAAGCTCGAAGAAGTTTCACCAACGCTTTCCGCTAGACAATCCAACAATCGTTATTCGTCTCATGTATTTGTTGTAATCTGAAAGTGCTGTTGTCACGACTTAAATCAAGCGCGAGAGCAAGTTGCTTAGTGCGCATATCCAATGACGAAATCACTCAAACTTAGTTCAACTAATACAAAAAGAGTGTTGTGTAATGAAGTTGAGCTTAAACAAAAAGTACGATCAAATAAGTGTTCACAGGTTAGCGAGTTTGTGCAAGCATTCTTAACTGCCTTCCTTCTCAAATTCGAAACGTCCCCGTTGCGGATATCCAATGTAAATGTTGGTTTGGGAGTTCGAATAATTATATTAAAAATTGTTATTTGAAATTTCTAATTTGTTGCTAATGTAAATGCGTATCGCAATACATAGGACGCTGCTTTAATACGTGGTGGCCGTGGTCTCTGTTGGTGCGGAGGGTGAAATGCTTGATTGAGCGTGAATTGGGTGTTTTTGATTAACAATAAGTATTTTCAATATCAACAAAAATTACGCATTTGTAGTTTAAAGTTGAGGGTAACAATAACATAATAGCGTAACAAACATAATTGAACTCAAACTTAGTTTACAAAACATATGTACATATTTTAACTGATTTCTTATATAAATTTCCTATATTGTAAATAATCAAAATTGATAATGATGTGCTTTAATCTCTGACTAATTTTAAAAAGTTTGCCAATGTTATGTGCTTTTGCAGTAACGTAACTTTCAAAATTCGTGGGGAAAGTTCAACATTTATCGCAAGTTACTTTTATGGATTTTTTTTCCATCGATCAAAACCGTGGTGCCTAGATCTTCTTCAACAACTTTTTCGACAAATATCTTATTAAATTTATTTCCTAGACGCCTGTTCCTTCTCAAAAACACCTTCTCTCCAGGTTCATAAGTTCTCATTTTTTTATTGTTATTAAGCCTATTTAATACTTTTTCCTGCTCTTGACACAATCTCTCGCGGATTGTTTTTAAATTTTCATTCGAACAATTTTGAAAAATGTCGATAGGTTTAGCATTTGTCGAAGAGTGAATGCTGTTGTTGTATTTATGAGTAGCTAATAGAACAAGATCAATGGTCTCGCTTAGCTGTTGTTGT